>JBBMOI010000007.1:20645000-20782500 GCA_038088405.1 Porites divaricata
TTGTGAAAATGAGTTTTATTTGCATGAGAAAGAAAAATGATTTTCACATCAAAGGCTAAGCACCTACCCTCGTTTTGAAAAAGAGGCACGGGAGAACTCGGAAATGCCTATTCAAACAGAGGGGGCTGAAACAGAGAGAAAATCATAAAGCAAAAACAACAAGGGTTACGGATGGACAAACCTAAAAAAGATTGAAAAGAATTGCAACAGCGGGTTTTTAAAAACCTGTTAGCCTAACAGTTTTTCAAAGTTAACTTAAGTTGTTTGTAAGGTTTTAAATTTTGCTTGGGGGGGCATTTCTTTGTCATGACCTTGAGCTTTTAGCATACGCAAGCAATTTCGTAAGTTCCAGAGCGAATAAGGACGCGGAACTGGCATCATAAACAAAACAAAGAACTAGCCAGCCGTGACGTAGGTATAAAAAAGAAAAATATCATAATAGAAGACGCATTATCCGCCCAGAAAGAAAATGCGTCTATGCCGTTTTTATACTACAGTCGCATTATCCGTCTGGACCAACTTGGGCAAACATTTGTAGTTCTTTTATTTATGCGTCACGAGTCCGTGTTGTGTCGAAGTGCATCATGGGACTGTTCTAAGGGACGAAACACATCTGCAGCTAGACATGTTCAAAATTCCAGGCAAGAGCGGGGGGGGGGGGGGGGGGGGGAGTTAATGGTAAAGTCTGACTCAATTTTTGGAAAATTAAACCAAAAATTAAGGGCTGTGCTAAGCGGGCCTCCACATAGCCATTTTTGTCATAAACGGCTGCGTCGGAGACTATGGTTGTTTACCATTTACAAAAAGTTACCGAAAAATCCGGTTGGAAAGTAAATGGAACACGACGTTTTGGATCTTGGGTTCTAGCGGAAAATGTTCGGGAGAACCGGAACATCTCAGAAGTCTGTAGTCCCGTTTTCCCGGACAGAATGTTCTTAACAGAAATTCGTGTTCCATTTCCTAAAAGCCATCTTTGATACCAGTTTTAGGCCTTCGCGGTCGTTTTTGGGAAAATGAAACTTATCTGTACAAACGGTAAACGCGATTTCGGGACGAAATTTACCAGTTTTGAATGTTGCGTACATTTAACTTAAACCGTGGACCGACTGGTTAGCCCACGTAAAAGGTAAACAACCCACCTGTACGTGTTGTGATGTAGTCTCTTCATTCAGGCTGAAACGAACTAAAATGGATATTCCTTGCCATTTACCAGTTTCTCGGTTCGAGACTCACGCTGCGGACGATATTCACACATTTTTTGAAATCACACCGTAACAGAAGTGACAATTCCGCGGTAGATTGGTGCTTTAAATAGCTAAATATTATGCTTGGAAGTGACGTCAATCAGACTTTTCTGTCGAATGGTAGACAACTCCAGTTTCTTCCACAACCTTGTAATAGCTAATGGGAGTAGCGATAATAGTCCCATGATGCAATTCGACTCGACATCGAACCATTTTTACGCTCAACTAGGCGACCCTCGTTCATTAAATAGTATAATATTCGCACTGCATACCCATTATCCAGTCGCGGGGAACTAAGTCATTGGGAGGAAACCGCGACTGCCAGGACAATAATCAATAGGCATGCCGAGTAATGAGGGTGTGCGACGTCAACCGCCACCAGGGGAGGAGGGAGATGCAAAACTTCTAAGTCACTTCCACTGAACTCCGTTGAACCGGCAAAGAGGCGGGAAAAGGCAAAGCAATTCTAAGCAAGTGCCGCAATGCATCATCCCACTAGTGTGCAAGTTGAACATGACGGAATTTAAAGGAGCAACTTATTTCCGGCGTCACAGGCCAATTATCACTGAGTTATGAGTGCAGTGGTAAGAGGTAAAGGCGCACACGAGTCAAAGTCCCACACGGCCGGAGCTTATTTCCGGTTTCCGTAGCAGGAAGCGTGCCAAGGAGTATTGCTACTCCCCCCTGGACGGGATGCCAGTCCATCGCAGGGTTACCCCCCCCCCCCCCCCCCCCCCCCAGCAGTATGTCACCCATACCCTCTTATACACCTGGGTGAAAAGAGACAAAGTAGAGTAAAGTTCCTTGTCTAAGGAAACAACGTGACGGGCGAGGCTTGAACCCCAGACCTCCAGATCCAGGGTTCGGGGTGTTAACCGCTCCGCTCGCGTGACACACGCCTCCACATGAGTGCATACGAACTACTCAAAAAGTTTGGCTGACAACCTGGAGGGGTACCTTTAAAGACGTTTAGCCGGACTAGAGTAAACACATACAGCTGTAAACAAGGCCTACCTATACAGCTCTGTTAGTTCATTGTAATCATAATGTTCCTTGAGGTATTTGCTTAGGTGGTCGACAGCCTTGGGACGAGTTCTTAACTCATCACGAAGAATCCCTGTAAAATGTGGGAAATAAATAAAGGATTTTATAACTGTTCTCAAGTTATCAACTAAAGGAAAGTTTACATTTGCGTTTCGATCGGCTCACCAATCTCTGGCCTGCCTAGGCCCCGGGAGGTGCTCTTAGGAATTCTTGGTGGGGGAGTGACGCCCGGTTTTCAAAATCCTGACCCGATTTCGAACCAGAAATTGTCATTTTCCACACCCGTTTTCAGACGTGGAGGAGGTCACAAAACGCAACATACGTGTTTACAAAGATAGAAATTATATCATCATTACTAAGATTAGAGCGCCAACAAAAAGATCTCTTGAAATCCATTTCGAATTCATTTGGAACGGCCAATCGAAAAATATGTTTATACACCACCGTTGCTCTCTGAAAATTATACCCGATTCCAGACCAAAATGGGCAAAGTCTATACCAGTTTCAGACCCAAACGGCGCAAAAACCATATTCTTTGGGGCGGCACATACCTATATAAGAGAGCCCCCCCCCCCCCCCCTCCACCCGGGTTGTTTAGTCCGAAGAATATCTCTGTAAGATTTTATGCATGCATTCACCTGAGTTTCTTGGTAGAAAGATTTTAATCTTAGAAATGAGCCCGCAAAAAATCCACCGAATTTCTAGATGAGAGTAATAAACCTTTGCGGTTTAACCCGAAACCACAACAAATTATCGTACAATTTGAAAAGTCTGGTTCCTTTTTTCAAAGAGGTAAGATAAACTTTAGGAACGTATGTTGTAAATCGAGGGAACCCCACGTGCCTTGCTGAGCATAGAAGGGATAATTAACAATTATTCCTGGAGCCCGAATGGGCTCTGAGTCAATAGCCCATGAGGCCGAAGGCCGAATGGGCTATTGAACTCAGAGGCCATGAGGGCGAGAGGAATAATTGTTTTAGTAAAATCCAACTAGTTGGTCAAAAAAATCGAGAATAAAACAAGTTTAGCTAGTTAAAGCTAGCATTTAAACCTTTTTTGCCGCCAAAAAGCCCGCGCTTTTCGCTACTAGTGGGCTATAACATATAGCCTAGTAGTAGCTCAACCAATTCAGAACGCAGCATTGATAATAGACCACTAACTGGATTTTACTAAATAACAATATAACAGTGTGGCAGTCAGCTCTTGACACATTTGAACCAACAAACTAACAACGGCCGGTATTTTCTTAGTTTTGGTCCGAGGATTTTGATCTTCCTTCCAGTTTGATGAGCTAACTTACGTGGTTTGACAGTTTTCCTCAGGAACAATACAGCCTACAAAAAACGGGAGAAACATTTCATTTTGTCACACTTTATACACTTCCTTCGGTTGACCAAAAAGATATATACAGGGTTACCGGTCCTTTAAATACAAGTCGTTTCGATAAAAGGTAATCCCTTCGAGGTATAAATATGTTCGCGTACTTGGCTTAAGGAGGGGGCGAAAGGGTTTGCGGTTTAATAAGAAGTGGGCTCTGCCTTTGGACTCTGTACCCTAGTGGCGTGTGTACTTGCAACGTACGTTTCATTTTTGTGTAGTTACTTTACCGTTAAAGTTCATAGTGTAATGTAATGTAATGTAATGTAATGTATTTGTAATGTATTGTGATGTAATATCGTGTAATGCCATGTAACGTTAGTATTGTAACGCTGTGGAGTATTGAAAAGTAAAAAAAAAAAAAAGAAGGGTTTGAGATGATGTAGTTTTCCTCGATTTTTGGTGCGATTTTGGGCAAATTTTTATTTTAAGTTGGGGTATTGCGGTTTTACAAAACCAAGCGTTTTGCGGTAATTTTATGGTAAATTCAATGCGGTTTTCGGTTTTCTTATGTTATTCTGTTCGTTTTTGCGGTATTCATAGCCCCCTTACTCCCACACCTTACTCACCTAAAATAATTTTCTTGTTCAACAGCAAACTTTACTGCTTGAATTCGAATCGCAACGGCCGGTTTCCATAATATACAGGTAGCCCAAGTTTTTGATGTGAGCGCCGACACTGATGCTTTGTATGGGAAAACAAAATTTGTTTCCACAACTTATGTTTATGACAAACAACGGCTAACCTTTCTTAAGTTGTGTGTTTGCTCTTTTCGGTGTGGTCCTTGAGCCGATTTATTTAAGCGCAACCGGTTGCTTTCTCCGCTCTACATCCTTGTATTTCGAGGGTCACGCAACAGTGACGACGCCCACGAAAAAAGTGTGGCCAAGATTAGCGGCTAACAATTGTAGTGTTAGTACCCTCTTAAGTTATAGATTTACTTTTGCAATGCCACAAGCTCAAAGACTTTAGAAAGGAAATAGTATTATGGTCAGCTTTCATGTGATCTTGAAGTCACCAAGAAGAGCACGTGCTGTTGGGGGAAATATTCCTGTGATATATCAAAGAAAGGAACAATTTAGGTTTCTGGGAAACTGCCCACCTACCCCTCCCCTAAGCCAACATTAACACTCACATCTCACTTAAGGCAAAATGTTGGCTTAGGGGAGGGGCAGGTGGGCAGTTTCCCAGAAACCTAAAAATTGATCCCAATGACACTTACCGCAGTGATGGCATTCCCATCATGCATTTTAATGGCTGAATCGAGGAGGGATAGTTTTTCTTGGAGTGATTTATACACCTCAAGGGTGTAAGGCTATCAAATAAAACAAAGTCAACTTTTAGTTGCACAGCTGCAATAAACGAACAAAACGGTAACATTACAAGTAGGTAATATCATAAAACCTGCACTAAAAATTAATATGTCCCAAACTACTTGTAAAACAAATAAATGATGGCCAACATGTCAAATAAATTTTCCTCTATATCTGACCTTTCCTGTAGACATACATTACGGTCAAGTTACTCCGTGTGACCAGGGGTGGGGGTGCTGGTGTACCCCTTGGAATTCTTGGTACGGGTGCGCCACCGAGTTCCCCAAATCCTGACTCCATTTTTTCACACCCATTCTCAGACTAGGGCTCTAAAATCTACACCTGTTTTCAGAAGTGGTCCCTGAGTCATCGCTATGAGAGAGTTGACTGTTAAAGAAAGATTTCAATTCCAAAACCTTTTAGCTGGTGATATGCTAAAGCTGATGCTAAAGGTGATATGCTAAAGCTGGTGATATGTTTCCCTACCCGGGAAACACATATCCCTTGTGATATGTGTTCCCCTACCAATGAAACACATATCCCTAGTGATATATGTTCCCCTTCCAGAAAAACACATATCCCTAGAGATATGTTTCCCCTGCCAGGAAACACATATCCCTAGTGATATGTGTCCCCTACCAGGAAACACATATCCCTAGTGATATGTGTCCCCCTACCCAGGAAACACATATCCCTAGTGATATGTCTTCCCCTACCCAGGAAACACATATCACTCACCCTCTGGAAAAGACATATTCCTAGTTACATGTGTTCCCCTACCAATGAAACACATATCCCTAGTGATATGTGTTCCCCTACCCAGGAAACACATATCCCTAGTGATATGGGTTCCCCTCCCTGGAAAAGACATATTCCTAGTTATATGTGTTCCCCTACCAATGAAACACATATCCCTAGTAGTATGTGTTCAGGAAACACATATCCCTAGTGATATGTGTCCCCCCCTGGAAAAGACATATTCCTACTTATATGTGTTCCCCTGCCCAGAAAACACATATCCCTAGTGATATGTGTTCCCCTGCTGGAAAAGACATATTCCTACTTATATGTGTTCCCCTACCAATGAAACACATATTCCTAGTGATATTGGTTCCACTCCCTGGAAAAGGCACTCCTAGAGTTATATTGTGATCCCCTACCAGTGAAACATATATCCCTTTCCAGAAAAACAACACATCTCCATAGTAATATGTGTTCCCTCCACGGGAAACACATATCCCTAGTAATATGTGTTCCCCTATCCAGAAAACACATATCACTAGTGATACGTGTTCCTCTAACCAGGAAACACATATCCCTAGTGATATGTGTTCCCCTACCTGGCACCAGGAAACAACATATCCTTAGTGACATGTGTTCCCCTACCCAATAAAAAAGGCTTAACCATGCCCAGATTTCCCTGTGTAGCAGGCACTTGGAAATGATACATGAGAAAGAATGGGGGATGTAAGGAGACTACCCTCTCCCACATCTCCCTCACATGCCCTGTTCTTTCTTGGGCCAATACTCCTCACTAATAAATAATGATTGACTATATTATAGCAATGCTACTCGATATATTGATGTGGATACGATTATTGTGAAAATGAAAAAATAATCCTCTTGTCCTGTATTCTCATTTATTTTTAAGACTTTCACTTTAATATTGTCCTTGTATTTAAGTAAAATAGTTTTTATTTACTGTAAAATAAATATATAAACTTATTTAACGTCTAATTTCTTTGTGGTTTGTAGTAAATTATGTAGCCTGGCCTGCCTCGAATAGCCTTGCTAACTGCAGGCCAGTCCCAATGTATCTTTCATTGTAAATAATTTGAATAAAGTTGAAGTTGAAGTAAAAAAATTAAACAATCACGACTGTAAAACTATCGGGTGGACAAATCCTGAATGGTTTATTCTCCAACTGAAGGTTTTGATTTATTTTTTAACCTCGGCTGGATGACCTCCAACTTCAAGTGTGATTGAGCTTTCCCACTTTGTATTCTTGTTCTTCATGGAGAACTGATACCATGGCTTTTGCCTAGTTACTTGTAGATAAGCCCCCCCCCCCCCATCTCAAATAAGCCCCCGTCTGTATTATGCACACCCCCACCCCCTCAAAAGTGTTTGAAGGGGGCTTAATAGAGAATTTAAAGCATAATTATGGGGCTTAATCCTGGCAACCCATACTTTTCATACAGGTCAGTCCCCCCCCTCCCCCCCGCCCACCACCAACAACATACAGTAAACAACAAACATCTGAACTTATACATGTAAACTAATTCAAACATTTATTAATCTAGGCTAGTCTGTATCTTGTCTCAGCTGTTTCAAACTACGACTGAATCACACATGTTACTTACCTGCCCAAGAATTATCTTTTTAACAGTCTCTTGTACTGTAGGCACTGCTGTTTTATCTTTCCTTGCAGCCTATGATAAGGTAACCAAGACAAACAAAATTTAAAGCTGACACTGATTTCAAGAAAAAAAACTTTCTTATATCTATATTATATAGTTTGTTTATTGAACAAAAGAAAACAAAGAATATAAACAATGCTTTTTTCCCCTTTCGTTCTAAATGTAGGAAGTACAATGCTATCTGAACAATATTGACTCTATTCTTAAGTTAGGCTGGTTGCCTATGAAAGAACGTAGAGAATGGCACGTTCTAAAGGCCACGCACAAAGCTATATATTCTCATGATTGGTCCAGAAACCTTCAGCTTGAGCAAGTAAGACATGCTAGAAATTTAAAGTCATCAAGTATCATAAATCTGGTTATTTCCCACGCCTCGGACACTTTTCAGTATAGCACGGCAGCCCTCTTTAATTCTCTGCCATCCAATGTTAAATGTTGTGATAATTTTAAATCCTTCAGTAAGCAAACATTATGTATTTTAAGGGAGTGCTGCCGGAATAGAGCGGAATGATTTCTTGCCTAGTTTTAGATAATGTATGTATATATTGTATAATTACATTTTACTGTTTATTACCTAGCTTTTTACAAATTCATAATTCAGATTTATGTTAATTTCCTCATTTTACTTTTACATCAGGCGAAGAGCCATACCATGTAAAGAGAAAAATAGCACAGAGAGAGGAATGTTGTTTTAAAAACCTCTCAGTGATATACAAAAAATTCAGTTTAAACCCAAAAAGAAAACAAAAATCATCACTTGCAGGGTGGGACATTAGCCCAGAGGGTACTCCGGATTTCAAGTGACGGGGAAGATCGAATGGGGGGAAAATCAAAACCCAAAAATATCCCTGGACCAAAAACTAACACAAAAAACTCCCATGCCAAATTTCCGAGCATTAAAATTTTTTCCGAAAGCATTAAATTATATAACATGAAAAACAAAAGCATTACACAGCCTCGATCGATACATGGGCCTATCAAGTATCTTCAGATTGTTTTGAATACCCAAACAAAACCCTACTTAAATCAAGCCCCCCACCCCCACCCCCAAAAAAATACTTTCCAAATTTTCCTACTCTAAAAAATCCCAGAATTAAAAATTTTAAAACCCCAAAAAATCAATTACAGCCAAGCCTGGTCTTTAAAATTACTAACTGCCACAAAATTAAGATCAGTATCAAAAATAATAAATTACTGTAAGTATAGATCAGATGACTTAAAATAAATAACTAAGAAAAATAAAAAATAATGACTTCCTCACCATTGTTTTCACCATTCATATAATTTATACTTTGTCAGTTTTTTAATTACCGTAAATCCTCTATTAAGCCCCCCTCTCTCAAATAAGCCCCCCACCTCTCATACAGCTCCCCTTTTCAGGGGAAGAAAGTTAATAAGCCTCCTCTCTATTAAGACCACTCACCCCCACCCCCCCCCCCCCCCCGATTATTCTTCACAAATAAATGATAGACCATAAAACTTCGTGTGGGATTGATCCAGGATGGTATATTCACCAACTGGAAGTTGGGATTTGATTCTGATCCTCGGCTGCATGACCTCCATCTTGTACTTGAGCTTTTCCATTTTGTATTCTAGTTCTTTATGGAGAACTGATACCATCATGTGTTCTAAATTAAATAAGCCCCCTGGAGGCTTAATAGAGGATTTACGGTATCACACTCTACCTGCAGGTCTCTCTTTAACTGTTTAATTTCAGCTTGAAGTTTGTTGTACTCTGTGACTGATACCTGTGGTGTATTGCTAATCCCTGCAAAAGAATTAGGACAGCCATCACTCAGTAAAGCATAAAATTAACACCTGCCATTTCAATAACAGAGTACCCTCTCTCTAGCCTTACCCTCCCTCATGCCTACTTGTTGTATTTACCCCGCAACTTGAAATCTTAGTGAAAACCATGTAAAAGGCAGCTATTTCTAGGTTGCCTGAAATTCGGAAGGCCTTACCAAACTGGATGCAGTTGGAAGTGGAAAAGCAGCTTTGATGTACATGTTGTAGTTAAGTTTTTATCGCAGTTATGCAATTTTGATTTTCCATTCTTTTTGGGTATGGTAATGTAAGCTGATGAATTTGAAACAAAGGAAAAACAAAAATCTACCTGACATGAAAAATTAACTGCTACATACATGTACACTGTATATACAACTGTAACAAGATAATTATTAAAAAAAAAAAAAAACAGGAAAAAATTTATCAGACAGCATAAAATGCAAAACAGTTGAGCCAAAACTGTAAAAGGTGTGCTGAAAGTGTTTATAACCTACAGAAAAAAGTCCATAATGACAGAACAGTTATGTGTTACAACTTTACTTTTATATATACCTTCACTTATTGAAGATGAAACACTTTGCAGAGAGGCTTGCGTGGTTGGTAATTTTGCAGTCCTTTCTCTGACAGCTGCTGCAGACACATGGGAGGTGGAAGATGATGAGGAAGATGATGTCGACAATGCAGGCACTGAAGTTACTGACATGTTTGCTGATGGCCGTGATACTGATGCTGGCAGAGGAGGCCTTTTTGGTTGAGTTTTTACACCTTAAAACAAAAAACTTCTGTAAGCATCCAGATCAAATGACAACTTCACATATGAGCCTATGAAGAACTTACTCCCTGCTGGCTGGAACTGGGGTGCTTATTCAAAGGGGGGCAATTGATCAATTGGGGTTATAAAGTTATTTATTTGAAGACAACTAATACAAAGTTCTCTTCAGTTGAGCCTTGGAAGTGCTTGGGATTAAAATACTTAAAAAAAGTAATATTATTGCTACATGTGCCAATAATATCAATTGGGCTTGACTGCTGAAGAAACTGTTATCCCGTAGATGCTACAAAATTAATGTAGTGTGTACTACTACTTGGAGTTTGTACAAAACTAGATTAAAGCAAGGAAACAAAAAGGATCCATTGCGTCACCTTTGCACATTACAGGTGATGTGCAAAGGTGACGCAATGGACCAGGGTCGTCAGAAAGTTTTGAAGTAGATGGCCGGGTTGTCAAAGTAAGAGGCCAGCCAGGGATATTTTATTTCAAAAACGCCATCCGTAAAGAAATGCCAAGCAGAGTAGCCGGCCAAAACTAACCGAGTAGACGGCGATTTTCACCAGCTGCCGGCTACTTTCGACAACCCTGCCGTGACTCTTTTAAGTAGTTGAGCTAACCACCACCTGGTTAGCTCAGTTGGAAGAGGGCCAGTCTGCCGAGTAGGAGGACAGGGGTCAAAACCTTAGCCCAACCACAAAATACCACTCATAAATACATTGTAAATGTACATGTACATGTAAGTGCTTGCACAGAGGACTAGTCTTCTCTAATATTACAACTGTGGTAAATTACATGTGTATTAAAAATTTTGAACATCCCTGGTAGAAATCCTATGTAGGATCCTAAAGGATCCTAAAGGATCCTACAGGATCCTGTAGGATCCTGGTCAGGATAAGGATCCTAGTCAGGATCCTGTTTAGGAATAGGAACCTAGTCAGGATCCTGTTTAGGAATAGGAACCTAGTCAGGATCCTGTTTAGGATTGGGAACCTAGTCAGGATCCTGTTTAGGAATAGGAACCTAGTCAGGATCCTGTTTAGGAATGGGAACCTAGTCAGGATCCTGTTTAGGAATGGGAACCTAGTCAGGATCCTGTTTAGGATTGGGAACCTAGTCAGGATCCTGTTTAGGAATAGGAGCCTGGTCAGGATCCTAAGTAAGAATCACATCCTTTCCAGGATCCTACAGGATCTTAAACAGAAATTTAGAATTTACTTGTAAGGATCCTACACTGCAGCAGAATAATGTGGTATGCAAGATTATAACCAATAACCATCTTTTTAAAACTACTGCACTATTTGTACCCTCACAGATAGTATCTTCAAGGATCCTGAAATAATCATACAAGATATTTTTGAAATATTTTTGGATATGTTTAATATTATAATACATTGTCAGGATTGTTATAACACTGTTACTTTTATCCCAGATAAGATCTTAGAGGGTAATAACAGAATAATGCACATATAAGGGTCTTAACAGGATCCTTAAATAGTATAATCTTACAGGATGCTGGGTGGATTTTGTAGGATTTTAATAGGATCCGGAAAGTTTATCTTTTAGGATCCTGGGTGGTTTTTGTAGGATTTTATAAGGATCCTGATCACATTTTTCAGGATCTTAATAGGATCCTAACAACATATCTTATAGGATTTTGGTACCATTTTACAGGATCTTAATAGGATCCTGATGGTATATCATTTAGGATCCTGGATAGATTTTGTAGGATCCTAACTGTATTAATCTTGTAGGATTCACAATTTTACAGGATCTTAATAGGATCCTAACAATATATCTTTAAGGATTTTGGTAGCATTTTACAGGATCTTAATAGGATCCTCATGATATTTCATATAGGATCCTGGGTGGATTTTGTAGGATTTTAATAGGATTCTTTACATTTTTGTTAAGCTATTTGATAACTATTTCTTTATAATGTTATTTTAATCATTATTATTATACCCCAATTAGGGCACCTTATCATCAAGCCCAACACCCTTGCAAAATGAATTCCCAGAGTTCTGGGAATCCTAGGAATTCCAGTTTATTCCAAGACATGCAAATGAGGAAAGATGAAAAACCTTGGAATATTTGGGAATACTTGGGAATGGGTGAAAATGCCAGTGGGAATTTTTGGGAATTCCTAGGAATTCCCAATAATTCTGTTGATAGGAGACAATTCTGCCGTTGTATCATAGGGGTCAGCGGTGTTCTGCGTAGGCCGTATTGTATGTGTAAACCGAAGATGGCTGCATGTGCTTTGAGAATAAAGTGTTGTGTTCTCGAAAGCTGTTGTTCCTTTGATGGAAGCTTTCCCAGCCGGTCAACAATTCCAAGTTTGGAGGAAACTGTCTTTGGAATTTATGGGAATTATTGGGAATTGCAAAAACACCAATGATAATTTATGGGAATTCCTAGGAATTCTCAATAATTCCAAGTCACAGTTAACTTGGGACCATAGCTTATTTTTGTAAAAACGATAAGTGTTCAAAGGCAATTGAACAGCTTAAGAATTTTAATAATCATTTCTTTAATTGCCGATAACAACAAAGATTTCTTGACATTAACCAGCATCCATATACAACACTTATTGCGACTAAATCTTTACAAAAAACAATTATCAACAGTAAGCACGAATTACTGAAAGCTTGATATTCAAAGTGCGTCTTCTTGTACCTGAGCGTTCCAAACAATTGTCCACAACAAGTTTTTCATCACAGCTTTGCCTAATAAAAGGCCATCGTTTCTTGAAAAATAATACGACTTCATCCTCTCGCTCTGACACCTCAAAAGCGTTGGAATATTTTATTCAGCTCTGAAAGAGAGCCCTTTTTTTAACTAACTATAGATCACGAGCAAAATCACCCGCCATGTTTGTTGGTTGACTTGCACTGGTTACCAGTCTCCCTACCAAGTGGATTCCGTCGTCACGTGCGCCTTTTTAACCAATGGAAAAGTGTGAAAGTGAAGTTCCGTTCGGCGAGTTCAAATTCACGCGGACTTTGAATTAGCAAGAGCACAAGTATTTTACATCCGAAATTGACATTTTAAACGCGGAATGTTCATATATTTTGTTGCTGACACGTGAAACGTGCTTCCAGTCATGCCCGAGAAAGATAAGTCAGCTGGATTGTGAAAGGTAAAGGTACGTTCCTGCTTCGTAATGTGTCTTCTGATGGTAACCACGTAGCTGGAGATCAAAGTTAACTTATAGATCCTTCTGATATGAACTGGAAAGTTCAAGATGCATGGAAAACCATTTATTGGTTCCTTTTTGTTTACTGGAGACATGACTGTAGTCGCTGTTGCAAATGGATAATGGAATCTTACATGAATAAGCTTTATAACGTATAACTCGATCAGATTCTGGTGAATTTAATACAGTAGAACAATAACCTCGATAACTCGAATTCTCCGCTAAGTCAACTAAATTTGCTTTTCCTTGATCAAAATTTCTTTGAAATTTACACCGATAACTCAAATTCCCCGCTTAAACTCGAACTGCATGTTTCCGTTTCCCTTTAGAGTTCGAGTTAACAGCCGGGGTACCGGTTCTACTGTATTCATGGACATGTATAATGTCATGTCTCTTGTAGAGATGTGTCCGGTTTATGGAGTGTTAACGTGACACCAGCAATAGCTTATAAGAACAATAGCTGAACTGAAATGATTTTTCATAATGACAAATTTGGATTATCTTTCTTGGTTTTTCTTGTTTGATTTTAGATTTAAATTATTTATGATATCAATTGATTGGACTTTCTGGACACTAAATGAGGCCATTAGAAGGAAAGGATTGTCCAGTCAGTGTTCTCCCTAGGGTTTAAGAAGGCCAGGGGGTGTTGTGAATGTTATTTTTCAACAGTGTTTGTACCGAGGTTGCTGTAGAATGAATAATAACAGAAACAGCGAACGGTGTCAGTAACTAACCCTTTGACAAGCTCATCATTTTTGTTTCATGCATTGATAGGGAGGGAATTTTGCCTAGTAATCCATTAATTGTGTTTTTGGGACAATTTCAAGATGGCAATACATTAATTGTGAGAAATGTCAATGTAAGGTTCAATCCATTGGGTCAAATCTTTTTTTTTTTTTCTTTTTTTTTTATGCCAGGCAGCCCACCTCGCCTTCAATACATAGGGAGAACCCTGCCAATGTTCTACTTTGCTTAGCCAACACCAAGGTTATAAACATCCGTGGTAGTTTTTGTTGTTATAGATAACATAATTTCATGCTCTAAAAGGTAGAATTTACTGTAGAATGATAATAATGTTGTTTTGTTATAATGGCATTGAGCCACTATTTTACCCTCATTGTTAAACTAAACCTGAACGAGCTAATCACAAGTTACATCCAGAATACGCATGCCTCCAATTTACATAATATTTTTTCAATGTGATGATGTGTGTAAATTGAAACCAAAACATATACTTTTTCCAATTAAACAACCATTTTACACACCCTGTTGAATCAAGAATATCACTGTTTATGGTATGTATATTACAGGTCAAAAGTAAATCCAGGTAATTTTTCCACCTAGGTTGATTTTTAATTTCTTTTGTCTCCTAGCAAGGACTTCTGAATAACATACTAAGTAGGAGATCGATGGATAAACCTGAATTTCATTTTGACCTGTAAAATATCTCTCATTTATAGATTTTCATCTCTATGGTGAATAATCAAATCAATCACAACTTATTTATTACATTTTTGTTAAACAAATTATTAGGTACATGATCAAATATATTTAGAAGTGAAAAGGCGGTTTCAAATATGAGTTCTTTAATTCCCCTTATCTGAAAAGAAAGAAGCCTATGTTATTTAGGCAAGAAGTTACGGTTGACCAGTCCTGGTTTTTCAGGTCTACAATAAAGGCATTTTTTATTGGATTACACAGGATATATTATCATCTGAAAGCAATATATTTTTGGTATACGGTATATACTGTGTTTCTTTTGTACAATGCTTTGTTATAATTTTTTTACCTAGCCTCATTCTTTGTAAGTCGAGGAGAAAGTGTGGAAATCAGAATTAGTCTTTGATTTAAAACAAGAGAGCTGTTTTCTTAACTGAGTTAACCTTCATCAGCAGAAATAATTGTCTTGCAGTAATAATTTTTTTATTGATTTCTTTAAAACAATAAAAGGCATTAATTGCAAGAAATAAATGAAACCTTGAATCTCTTTTTAATAATATAAAGAATCTTGTTTAAGATCAGATCATAAGATCCTATAGGTGGACAGGATCTTGTGTATAGATCCTATTAAGTGGGCAGGATCCTGTGTATGATCCTATGAGGTGGGCAGGACCTTGTCTAAGATCCTATGAAGTGGGAAGGATCCTGTATAAGATCCTATGAAGTGGGCAGGATCCTGTATAAGATCCTATGAAGTGGGCAGGATCCTGTATAAGATCCTATGAAGTGGGCAGGATCCTGTATAAGATCCTATGAAGTGGGCAGGATCCTGTGCAAGATCCTATGAAATGGACAGGATCCTGTGTAAGATCCTATGAGGTGGACAGGATCCTGTGCAAGATCCCCTATGAAATGGGCAGGATCCTATAAAGTGGACAGGATCCTGCTTAAGATCCTGTAGGATCCTGTGTAGGATCCTGTAGGATCTTAAGCAGGATCTTGGACAGGATTTTGCAGGATCCTGAGGTAGGATCCTGTTAAGATCCTTAAGGATCTTACTTAGGATCCTGAGTAGGATTTCTACCAGGGATACTTCCAACGGCTGTGTTCAGTTTATTTGCATTCACACTGGAGGAAGCAGATGAAGGTTGAGGCCGCGTTCGCGCCGACTGGGCACCTGAGTCTGAGCGAGGCTTCCCTAAATTGTAAGTGCAAATTACATTAATTTTTTTTCAAAATACATAAGAGAAAGCAACTTGAATGTGTGAACAGAATTTATGCATTATCAATAAATAACATCACGTCATAGACAGGTAACCAATTTAATGTAAAATCCAGTTAATACCCGGAGAGATAAATAAATATAAATGTCCTGGTTGCTATAAGCATGACCCTAAACTACTTTCTTACAAAATGTAGGGAGCAAAAGTAAAGTAGAATCAAATGACCTTCCTGCCGATTAAATCCCCAGTCTGTGATTGCATTAGCCTGTGAAAACATCCGTTTCTCCATGCTCTTTGCCCCTGGGGACGTTTCGCATGGAGGAATGTCTGCGACTCAGCGACGGAAATCCCATACTGATGACGTAAAATATATCCAGCATCCAGTCAGAAGCCCTGATTAGTCAACGGAGTAGTTACATTGTTTTAGCTATTGTTTACGAATGACAGACAAAAGACAAAAAGCCACAAAGGTCAAATGTAAACGTGATGAATCTCTAATAAAACAGTCAATATTAAATTTTGTGGCATAAATATTATAGTCTTCAATCTCTAGAATAAGCATTTCAGTTTTGCTGGCGCTAGTTCACAGATGAACAAAACACTATACCAAAATCGACCAGGAGAAACCTAAAATTGAATAAATTTACATTTGGAACCCCATGACTACCGGATTTATTAAGTAAACATTGATTTGCGTCATCAGTATGGAATTTCTGTTGCTGAGTCACAGACGTTCCTCCACGTGAAAGGTCCCCAGCAGCGAAAAGTGAGGAGAAACATATGTTTTCACAGGCTAGTGATCGCATATGCCTGTCAATTTGAAAACTTAGTAACATCCCTGCTTATTAGTCAGAAATAATGCACCTAAAGCTAGAGCAACAACCTCAAGATCTGTGATCAAACAACCACTAGACCATCATATAACATACAACTCAAGTGACATATCCTTATATCTGAGAATGGGAAGAATATTCTGTGATTCAGGACTGAAACTACTGAATAAAACTGCGGAACACTCACCTGAAGTGATACTATACTGCATCCCTCCCCAAGCTTCACCAAGCTCAGCATCATTTTCATCAGCAGCAGCATCATAGAGTGACAGACCACGAGACTGCTTCATGAAGTCTGCAACCTCTTCTTTGCTCACACCAGAGAAACCAGGGTCAACGAACTCAAAGTCTCCTTCATCGCTGAAAGGATTGGGACGTGATTTTCTATCTTTTTCATCCTCCCAGTCAAAGACCTCTTCTCTAAAAATGAAACAATAGCCAATCAGAAACCAAGATTTCCATTTCCAATTCCTTAGAACATGAGCACAAATAATTTAATTTAAAATAATTAAATTATAAATGGTAAATTTATAATAAGTTGTTTCAATCTGTCGGTAACATTAAGCAATGCTCCAAAATGAGACTATTTTGGTCAAAATGGCAAGAAGAAAAACAACTAAAAGCAAGTTCCCTACCGAGATTGGAGGCAGCTACAAGAGATGGCCATCACTTAACCGATGCATGTCTTTATACAGGGGTCCCAGACTAAAAAGAGCCTACTGGAAGACAAATTATAAGGGGTTACATTGGAATTTGGCTTCCAGCATGCTGATGTGAGTCTGGGTTACCTGTGGTCTTTACAATGCTTTCTTGTAGCGAAGCTGACAGCAAGAAGTTAGCGCTTGGTTTAATTTGAAGGTGCAAGTGCGGATGCGAATTAAGATGACAGAATTTGGTATTGTTTTTGAGCAACAGGACCTAAGTGTGGCTATTTCTGTTGCAGTCACACACCTAAAATCCGGCGAACAGCTCGTGAAGCTAGCAAAATAATAATCACTTACCTTTGGCTCAACTGCCGAAAACTTAATGCTCCTCGAGACTTATAAAAAGAAAAAAACAAAAGTTAAGGTACATAAAAAGCCTATAAATCTTCTGTCTTCTTCAATATTAATGCCATTGCGAGCAAATTACCATTGTGCTTGATCGATGTTGCTGTGCAACTTTGCGCCATCTGCAAGATGACAATGGGGGACCTCATGTAATCAACAGCAGAGTGTAAAGCGGAGCCCTCGCGCGCGCGAAGCGCAAGCAGCGGAGCGCCATAGGTAAGAAAATTTAAATTTGGTTATCTACGCACCCAGAAAATATCACACCCATCTGATAAAATATCAATGACAGAACTATAAACTAGAACTTTACTAATACTTTCCTATTTTCGAACAGACGTTAATATAGTGAATGATAAACAAACAACCGATGAGCTTGACATGAGTATTTTCTCATCACGATGAAACCGTTTCGTCTCCGTGGTAATTGTCGGTCTTGTCGCATTGATCATACCTACACGAAGTTTATATTAGCTTTCAAATATCTCGCAAAGTTTTTCTAGGCCTTTCTGTCTCAGCCACTCACGCACAAAAAGTACTTCCATGTGCGAACTGATCACGATGGCGGCAAGCAAATTC
The DNA here is from genome assembly GCA_038088405.1 of Porites divaricata. Lineage (NCBI taxonomy): Eukaryota > Metazoa > Cnidaria > Anthozoa > Scleractinia > Poritidae > Porites > Porites divaricata. Next base: position 20,663,276 of record JBBMOI010000007.1, read on the forward strand.
GTACGGACGGAAGCAAAAAATACTGTGGGATAGGGAAGTGATGGAGCGAAAATCACACACATATGTATCTCTTTAGAGCATAATTATCAAAAATATTCCTTATAGAAATAGCTAAAGCTATTTAAATAGGCATATTTGTAAGTGAAATATTGAAAAAGGAATTACTTTAACCGCTTCAAGAAGAATTGACAAATGCCCCATCCCCGGGCAGAGGCTATCTGACAAATTCCCCACGTCGGGACCTACAAGATGACAAATGCCCGTGGGTGGATGGGCACGTTTGAAGTTGACTGAGCCATATAAATGGTATACCCTTTGTTTCCAAAAATTGGTGGAGCTCTCTTTCGTTGCCGATGAAGTTCCCTCGTTGCTTTTGTCTAAGGGGACAGCCAGGGGGCATAAATTGGAAAAGAATTTGTATACTTCCATGGAATAACCTCATTCTCTCCGTCTCCCCCCAACATGAACAAGAGAAACTATCTCCTCCCTCCGGCGCACTGGCGTCGGGGCGGGAAAAGGAAGGAGATCTTGCAACTACGTCTCTGGAATTGGAATATCTGCATCGAAAAAGTCTATGCGAAATGCTGATTGGCGAAGATGACATTAGTAATGACGTCATTACCCTTGGCACTTGTTTTTCAACGTTTGTTTACATTTGCGCTCGTTTCTACTTCGTGCTGATCGGCGGAAATCTGACAACTCAGTCGACGGGGAACCACATGGGAATTTGAGAGAGGCGTAGTTGCAAGCTCTCCTTTCTTTTCCCGCCCCGACGACAGAGCGCCCAGGAGAGCTTGCTAGAAGGCTATCTCCTCCCTGACCTCTCGATCTCTTGTGAGTCAGCGTTACAATTTTAATTAAAAGCGTTGCAAGGCGATTTACTTCAGTTAAAAGTTTTGTGCTTCTAAGGTGAAGAAGGGCATTGGAGAGTCCGGGATAAGTACATGAGAGCGTCTGGGATAATGCACCCCAAACGACACTCTACGTGCAGAACTCAGATTATAAAAGGGCTAGGGAAGGTATGAAGGGGGTTGAGGGCCCAAATCCCCTCCAAATCTTCCCTAGCCCTTGTATGATCTCAGTCTGCGCATAGAGTGTTCATGATGACCAATCATCAAACTAATTCACTAAACAACCGTGAAACAAAACAACTCCAAAACACTTCCTTTTGGGTGTACGTACTCGGATTTGTTCTTCAGAGCTGTCTGTGCACTCACTGAATAAAAAAAAAACGTCTTATTCATGTATACAGCAGGCTCAAAATCCACCAATTTTAGCACTGAAACACACGTACCAACCCCCGCGGTATGGCATTACGCATGCGCAGAACCGTATCACCCCGGCGGTGGCAGCCATGGCCAGCTGTTTTCACCCTTATTAGAGCTCATTAGTATGGTATATCCGTCGGGTTTATAAACAGTCGAACCCGTGTATCTACTATCGAAGTGATGTGGCTGTGTGCATGGGTAAGGTACTGGCCATACTAGCCTGCGTAGCAAGCGCTTGGAAGTAACGGCACAGGAAAGAACTAGGCGCACGAGAGCAGGCTATGACTATACCGCCGAATCAAACCACCGAGTTAAAACCGCCGAGTTGGTACGTGTGCTGGTAATGCTTTGAAAATTCACCATCTCATCTCATCGTTGCGCATAAGCACATATGGACATTCCAGTCCTAGCAGAATGCAGGATATTTGTCTCATGAACCTAGTTTAGTGTCCTTAGCTCCCACAAGTCTCTTAAAGGTAGCCAGCATCTGGACTAATAACCAGCAGGGCCAGGGTCCTCGATTGATGGTTAAGTTTAACCCAGAATTAAGCCAAATTTTAAGCAAGATTTTCATGACTAACAATATGTTCCTAGAGCTTACAAAATACTGTTTTCTCTTGACGCCGAGACTTGTTGATGATAACATAGAATGTTATAATTGCTCTAACAAATGCATAGGAAGATAAGTACAAAAATGGAACAAAGTTTTTAATCCTGGATTAGCGTTAATCGGCCTTTTAGGAACTGGTCAGAGGTCCGACTCCTTTTGGGACGGGACTAAGAATTTTTTCTTCCAGAAAACCTGTGTCACTGACTGAAAAAACATCTTACTCAAAACTATTTCAGTCGGCCTACACTTTTACCGGGGGTATTGATTACAACAACAACAACTTAACTTTATTGCATATCAAACAGATTACAAGGAATTGATGAGCCTGCGAAAAGGCTCCCAAGTGGACTCTCAGCTCGCTTCGCTCGCTGATGTTCTTTTTCGCCCGCTCCTCTTGGGAGCTGTTAGTGAGGGTCACCAATAGGATTTTCGGGATCCGGGATTTCCCTTATTTGAAGCTCGGGATTCGGGATTTGAAAGCAAAATCGGGGCGAGATTCGGGATTGAAAGTATAGGCGAGAGGTGGGATGCCAAAAATAACCCTCGGGATTACGGGATTGCACGAAATTTTGGGTCGGGATTACGGGATTGAAGAACCCTATTGGGGACCCTCGTTAGTACGCCAAAAAATTGATTACCCTTCCCCTTTCGCTTCATTTTAAAATTCAAACTGTAAACACACCAAACACATTGTCCATTTTGCTTTATTGCAATTCAAAACTTACACAGCTTGGCCTGTCTTACTGTTTATCGTTCCGTATCCTTTAATTGTAGTTCTAACAGAACTAAAATGGTGGAGAGATGTTATGCCTACCTTACAATTCTCAAGATAGGACGGAGAGCAAAGATCAGTGCCTTAATCAGCGCTTTTTAAATGCATTTAGCCAAAAAGGGGAGTTTTAGTGAAGGGGGATTGAGTGGGGCGCGGCGTGGTAACTTTAAAAAAGAGTTTGGTAAAAAGGGATGAGGTTGAAGGAGGATTGGTGGAACGGGGTTTGGTGAATGGAGGGAAGGTGAAGCGGGGAGTGGTGAATGGAGGAAAGGTGAAGCGGGGTGTGGTAAATGGAGGAAAGGTGAAGCGGCGTGTGGTGAATGGAGGAAAGGTGAAGCGGGGAGTGGTGAATGGAGGAAAGGTGAAGCGGCGGGGTGTGGTGAATGGAGGGAAGGTGAAGCGGGGTGTGGTGAATGGAGGAAAGGTGAAGCGGGGTGTGGTGAATGGAGGGAAGGTGAAGCGGCGGGGTGTGGTGAATGGAGGGAAGGTGAAGCGGGGTGTGGTGAATGGAGGAAAGGTGAAGCGGGGTGTGGTGAATGGAGGAAAGGTGAAGCGGGGTGTGGTGAATGGAGGGAAGGTGAAGCGGCGGGGTGTGGTGAATGGAGGGAAGGTGAAGCGACGTGTGGTGAATGGAGGGAAGGTGAAGCGGGGTCGTGTGAAGCGACGTGTTGTAAAAGGGGGTCGGGTGAAAAAGGGATTAGAGAAACGAGGTTTCGTGAAACGAGGCGTAGTGAAACGAGGTCTGCTTGTAGGCCCGGGTCTTGTTGGAAAAGGCTTGGGTCTTGAGTTGCAATAGTAGAAAAAGTAAAGCCAGTCTCCAATTACAATATAACCCGACTTTTGGAATCTAGTCCATCCTTTGAATCCTGGGGTCATACCTGGAACTGAAAAAAACACAAATACACATACTCAAAAAATTATTGTGAAACTGAATTGTTAAACTCCTTCAGTATATATATATATATATATATATATACATATATAACAACAATGTTTTCTACTCAATATCGTTACATATGGACTTTAATATAGGTCTGTTTCGTAGACCACCAATGATTGGTCATTGAGGATGCGATTGAATTTAAGGGTGAACTTCCGCCTGTGCCTGCAAGTTGATACAAGTTCATTACGCTTGTTAAGCGTTGCCATGTAACGATATTGAGTAGAAAACATTGTTGTTATTACCGCTCCATCATTGTTGAGCACTATTCTGGATTTATCAGTGTGAAAGTAACCTAAAGTTATATACATATATATATAGTTTTACTGTTGTTCATTGTGAGATGTCTCTCAAGCAACTTAAATATACAAAAACATTATTTTTTTAGGCCCTTAGAATGGGTTGTTTTACTCTGGCGATCACGTGACCTTTCTAAGGCAAAATTGCGGGATACAACTCTAAAAATAAGCATGAAAAATAGTGGCCACGCTAATTTTACCGTTTTAATTAACTCTTAGCAGTGCAATTTTATGGTGGCCGTGATACTGAGGGCAAAAACGTGATGTTTCAATGGAAATAGTTCAGCATAGTTCATACAAACACTTCTCAGAAAAAACACCAGGAGCCGCTCATTCACCACTTTAGAATCGAGAAGGGAACTGGAGCCGAAATACGCCCTGCAATTGTTTCCGGGATCGTTACTGGGGACGCGTCAGTCAGCGATTGACAATTTTTTTCCCAGCCCCTAGAACCAGTCCCAGACGTCTTTGCAAAAAACAACTCGTCCCAGTATTTCTTCTCCTTTCTTAAGTAGCAAACAAACTCTTTGTCCTTCGCCCTTTATTAGAGAGCTTTAGATTCTACGACGAGTACGACTGCGAGTGTGAGATTTTCTCAATACTGAGTATTGCTCGCGCGTCAACCAGCGTCATTTTGGCGGGAAAACGTCGTTGCCGTCGTCATTCTACTACGAGTTTTCGCGCGAATGTCGTACTGGCGAAAACAAGACATCATATGTTAGACGTTTTATCATTTTGTGATCGGGAGAGCGCGTCACCTCCTTCACTAAAGATAACAATGCTAACTGTTTTAGTGAAAAATGGTAAAATGAAGCTTTCCGGGGAGTTCATATTTTGAGAAGACGCAAAAAACTTCAAGTCAAATTTTGTACTCGTAGTCGACCTCCTCGTCCCCGAGTCTAAAGGTCTGTCACACTCTAAATCTGGCTTCCAGCGAATTTGCTTATGCCATTGCGTTCCAAAATAAATTGCATCCCATATTCAGGTGCGAATTTATTTTCATTTATTGATCGCAGATCATGGCTCTTGGGTTTATCTTTTGTTTTGTATCTGAAGACTGTATTTCTTTACATTACTTTTCACAAATTTTCTCTCTCCATATTTGAAGATTAAGACTGTCAACCAATATATTCGCATACCATACTCATGTCAACCCGGAACTATCTGACCAAAAATAGAACAACAGTGAAACTACTTTCCTGACAACTCACCAAAACAACGACGAGTGAAACAATAGGAAGCTCTAAAGAAGAGGCTGTTGGCATAGCTTGGAATGGCGATAGGAAGAGTTACTGGATGGGGATAACGAGAAAAAAATCGGCGGATACTTTTTCTCGGGTCGTTTACTTTCTTCGGGGCCCCTACGTCAGCGCTTTCAATTTTGTCGTTTATGTTCGATTCTTCTTTTAATAAATCATCAGGCGTCACATCTTTGTCAATCTTAGCACTGACGAGAACCAAAAACCATACGGCCAACACCAAAATGCCAAGCAAGCGCATTTTCGAATGCAGGAGGAGAATTCTACGAGGAAGAAAAAAATGTGAACTTCATTAAGACTGATGCTGCTTTATATTGCCAGCAATATTGCCTTCGTACAACCAGAATAATTAGTCAGCACTTCTTCGTATTGGCGATATTTCTAAAGGATTTAGAGAATTTTGAAAACCTCGCCAATAAAACAAAGCTAACAAAGACTTTCAGAGACTTGCGTTAGCTCTCAGTCCACCACCCTTTACTGAATTATAAGGGGCGCGATCTTTGGCCCTATTATAAGTTGTTGGGAATTTGAGGCGGTTTCAGTGGAATAATCAGCCCATCTTATAAGGAAGGGACAAAAGTGACAAAACTCATGGGCTTACATTTGATAGTTACTGCTACTTTGCAATACAGACCTATAACACTTTCGACAATGTGCTTTCAAATTTTATTTTCGTCTTTTTAGCCCTGTTTACTACCACAGACTTGCAAACTAAAAAAGGAACAAATAGTTATTATTGATTCCTCGGATCGAGCATTTCTCGCGCTGTGAAATTTTAAACGTTTTATCCTTGACGAGCTGAGTGCCGGCTCTAAATTGTCAAATGATGGAGCGAGAAGACGCCTGACAGTTCGGAGTTCGGAGTTTTTGTAACTCAGTCGTTGACAATGTTAGAATGTCTTGTGAATGTTTCCCATTGTCAACGTTTGAAAACGTTTTCCGACTGTTTTGAAATTATTTTGAAACGATACCGAAAGTCTCTTAGTTCCGTTGGAGAACATTACCAACGCGTTAAAATGCATTTAGAATGTTCGCCAACGCATTCTAACGTTTTCAAAATGCGTTGCGATGAAAAACGGCTCAACGCAATTTTCATTCCCAAATAGGGTCACATGTCCAATGTGTCGTTTTAAAGTAACACCCGATAGAACTGATCTAAAGTCAGACACTATGGTGTAACTAAAATATAAAATAACAGAAATTAAAAAAAATTGGTTATTTCAAGAAAAATGTTACAATTCATACTCACTGCTGTATCCTCAATAAGATAAGAAGCTGGTTTCTCTGGAAAAACAAAATTCTTTTGTATGTACTAACTCTTATCAGTTTGGGTATCAAAATAGTTCTGAGGGGCCTGACTGTACCAGGTATTATGTAATTGAAGCAGGCTTGCAGTTTCCAATACACGTGACTTGAAAAACAACTGAACCTGACGTTTTGATTAATCATTTGTGTCACAGCAATATATAAGCTCAATCACGACAAAAAGACCTCGCTGACAATAACGGTTAATTGTCTTCATGAATGACTGCAACTCTGGAAAAGTTTCCGCGTCGTTCATGTGCGCAGTTAGAAACCTTGAAAGAACAAGATAATACAAACCGCGCTTAATGAAACATCTAACGTTTTTAAAGGTCTTGATAAATATACAGAGCTTGCTGAAAAAAATCAGAATTTGTAAAGCACATAAAGTTTGTCAAGCTTATCCACGCACCAATGAATTGTTAAGTGTGAGTCGGCATTTACTGAATGGCAAAGGCCAAACATCATTTACGCACTTAATATGCTTCTCTGTAAGTTGACATAATTTATTTCTAAAATTTTCCCGGAATTGCAAGACCAGATTTCTAAGAATTAACAAAGTCAGGGCGGTAGGTAAAACTGTGCTACAGCTGCTGGGAACGAAAAAGGGAACGAAAAAATTACCTCGATAAGCTTTTGGTCAGTGTATACGGCTCTGTATCAAAAAAGGTCAATTAGTTTTAGCCTGAATTACAAGATAGGATCACAATCCCTAGCCTCTTCTGTCACTCTTATCAATTTGGCTTCAACCTTTACACAAAGGCTAACTGGTCGAGATCGAGGGTGGTTTGACCTGCTTTTAATTTCCGTCTTAGCATTGTATCTACAGTTAGTTTTAATTTCATTTTTACTTTGCATTTGAAATTGAATTAGAAAACCAGGGACAATTACTACATTCCCTTTTAACCCCCCGCCCAAACCAACCTCCCCCCCCTAATGCAAGTACACTTAGGCGGGAGTCTCTCAGTTGAACAGAAGGCAAATCGTGATGACTCAAAGTCTTTAGCCATGTCAGTTGGTATTTCCGAACGCATGCATAACATGTTTAAGAGTCTTATTACCTTCCTACTCAAATCAAGCTCGTAGAGAAAACTCTCAGTTTCTCAGCCTTTATGTAAAATTTCCATTGAAGCAGTAAGTAGCCCTTCTAGCTGTGAAAACTTTTAAGTAGAAGACAAACAAAGATAAAATAAAGAAAACACGTTTTAAAGAAATAAATTATCTTTATTTCTCATGGTAATTAAAGATGCATGCCTTTAATTTACAGTATTGCGGTTTAAAGCACAACTTAAGGGCGCTTTCCATTTATCACACTTTCCGGCCAAGACCATTCCCGTCGCAACGATAATTTCCCTTTTAATCAAAACTGTCCTGCCAGATTGGTCGGGCAATGGGGCAGCGGACTAGTTCTCTCAAATGGAAATCGCCCTAAGTTTCGTTGAATTTCGAATTCGGCCACTTCCTCCGCTCGTTTAGTCACTCCGGCAGGAAAGAAGACTGCCTCTGTCCCCGATTGACTTGGAGAGCGAATAACGCAGCTGAAATCACACTAAACTTTAGTTCGGCGGGAAATTCTAGAGAGCGCCCAGAGCAGTTTACTTAGCGTATATAAAAATGAACGGTGATTTGATCGCACATTTTATCCAAAAAAGCGACTGAGAGGGGTCCTGGTGGGGGTACGCGTTGGTCGAGGCTGCCGTCAGTATTTGGGACTGCAGAGAAAGAAATAGTAAATCCAGTTGTTGATCACCACGTACCCTGATTTGTACACAACGTTCCATGAAAGGAACCTTGAACGCAGGCCTTTCACTGAAAAGAAAGAAATTCAGAGGGAAATAATTATTTTTAAATCGTAGTTCTACAGAGGATTTGAGAACTATTCTACCTCCTACGTGTTTGGTTTGGTTATCGGCTTGATCTGTCGGTTTTCGGTTTAATCAGGCAATCAATCTCTTAATCAATCAATCAATCAATTCTGCTCCAAAACAGACGCACGGAAAATAAACAAAATTAACCGCTTTCTCCACTATTTAAAATTCGAGGGAGGACAACCTTGTTCCCAGGGTTCTCTCCTACCCGTCCCTACGGAGCGAGAGAGAGACGGGTAGGAGAGAGAACCTGGGAACGAGGTTTGAGGGAGGATACATTGAACATTTAAGACAAAAACGTTTGGTCCTAAGATTCTTACAAAAGAGGACCAATGAAGGATATCTTATGACTAATACACGCTTACCATAGCATCTACGTCGGAAACAGTATCTAACTTGAAAATATTTCAAGTTGCGGTTTGTAGGAACGCCAATTGTGAGATAGAGCGGCCGATTAATCACCCGGCGTTTTGCGATATCTTCCTTGGCGTCTTGCTTTGTTGGTATCTTTGGGTCTTCTTCGGCGGCTTTTTCCGGGTCTTCCTTCAGATAAGCGGCGCTGTCGAGATCCGCGTCCCTCGCGAATGTTTCTTCACCTCTCGAGGTTTCCGTATCCGCCTCGCTTTCACCTTTGGTGTACTGAACCAAACAGAAGGCCAAGACCAACACAACGATCTCGTACAAGCGCATCTCTGGCTGTCGAGCAAACGAATATGAAAAAGACTCAAGAGCTTGTAAATTAAAATCAAAACTGCGAAGTATTCTTAGCGGAGATACGTACGTAAAAAAATCCCTCTTGTAAAGTCAACAGCTACGCTTAGGCTCGTAGCAAAATGATCCAAATAACAGTCTAACTAAATTTCCTCTTCACTTTCATGTACTGTACTGGCCATGGATACTGGGTTAAATCAGTGGAGTGGACGAAAAATATGCAAGCCTTCTTTTTTCTAAATTCAAATAAAGGAATTACGAAAAGTGGTCCTTTTTGCTCTTGAACTCGCGGACCCTCTTAAACTACAAAGTTAAGTTATTTAGCTTCTCCAGTTCAATATAGTTTTCAACCAGCAGAATGTAAAAATAAATTTACAGGCAAAGATATATAAAACTTAATCATCAGTCTAAACCAGTGAATTAAGCTATTCATAACCCGAGCTGACAGGAGAGATCTAGAGGAAAGAAAGAATTATAAAGCTTTAAAACGAATCCTCACCTTAGCTGAACTGACTGTGATGACGCTCAGGTTTCAAAGTGTTTTCTTTTTCGAATTCTCGCACGGTACCAAAAGATGGATAAGCGCGTTTGCCTTCTGATCTGAACAAAACAGCTCTTTTATACCATTTCGGACCAATGGTCACCACAAAAACAGGAACTAGAACTTGAACCAATGTTGGTTATTTCAAGAACACACTGTTGTTATGTAGTGAGTGTGTCGTCAATAAAATAAGAAGCTGGTTTCTCTGGAAAAAAAAATTCTTTTGTATGTACTAACTCTTGTCATTTGGGTTTCAAAATCACTTAGCTTCTGAGGGGCCTGACTGTACAAGGTATCACGTATTAGTTGAAGCAGGCTTACAACCCGGGGGAGGGTTGTCCTTTATATATAAGCCATATAGGTATGTGCCGCCCCATCGGGTAGGGTTTTTGCGCCGTTTTGGTCTGAAAATGGGTATACACTTTGCCCATTTTGGTCTGGAATCGGGTGTGGTTTTAAAGGGAACGACGGAGTGTATGAACGAATTTATCGTTTCAATTCCAAATTAGTAAAAAAGAAAGAGAAATATGCGAATTCGAAATGGATTGAATCAGTGATTTTTTTTTGTTTGCGCTCTAATCTATGATAACATAAAGGCCAGGTCTGAAAACGGGAATGGATTTTAGAGGTCTAGTCTGAAAACGGGTGTGGAAAAGAATTACATTTTTTTGGTCTGAAATCGGCAGAATCGGGTCAGGATTTGAAGAACCAGGAGACACACCCCAACCAAGAATTTCCAGTAGTATCCCCCCGGGGGCTTACAGTCCAATACACATAATTCAAAAACAACTAAACATGACATTTCAATTTATCATTTGTCTCACAAACGTTTGTACGCGTACGAGCAATATAAAGGCTAAATCACGACAAAATGACTTCATTGATAATAATGATTAGTTTTCATCACTGAAAACTGCAAGTCTGGAAAATTTCCCGGTCGTTCATGTCGACTGTTTAAAACCTTGAAAAAATCAAACAAAATATATTTATCGAGTGATCACGCTTGATAAAACATCAAGAGGTTTTAAAGATCGTGATAAATATATAAAGCTTGCTAAAAATATCAGAATTTTTAAAGCATGTTAAAAAAGCTCATCCACACACCAATGATTTTTAAAGTCATGCGTCGGCATTTATTGAACAGCAAAGTGCAGTGCGGAATTAAAAACAATACAGTCATGTTCTTTATATCTTACCCCAAATATCATGTACGCACGTAGGCTTGTCGGTCATTTGATGTAATTTATTTCTGACTTTTTCCCGGCACTTATCAGAAGTTGGCAAAACCAGAATTCTAAGAATTAACAAAGTCAGGGTGGTAGGTACTTGAACTATGTTCAGTCTACAGCTGCAGGGAATGGACAAGGGAGTGCAAAAATTATTTCAAACGATTATTGTTAGCATTCATTTGGTCTGTATACGAATCTGTATATCCATTTTTTCAGTGTTAACTTAACAGTCGTTTATTTCATCCTATGATGTCAAAAAAAGTCACTTAGTTTTGGACTGAATCACATGATCGGATCACTATATCCCCTTCTCTCCTCTCACCCTTATCAATTTGACTTCAACCTTCGATCGCGAATATCTCGCATGGAAACGCTAGCTATACGAAGGCTAACTTGTCGGCGAGATCGAGAGTGGTTTGGCTATCGTATAATTTCCATCTTAGCATTGTATCTACAGTAGGAGTGACGAATGGTCTTTGCGAGCATTTGCGAGGATGCCGAGCACTGCGATTTTTTTTGTGAGCACGAGCAGAAATAAAAAATTTGCTTTGCGAGCTTGCGAGCAACGCAAAAATTTGGGGAGCACGAGCACGCGAGCATTCGTTTAAATTTTGCGAGCAGTTGAAAATTTTAATGGACCATTCATCACCCCTTACAGTAAGTTTTAACTTCATTATTACTATGTATAGTTGAAATTGAAAAGGGACAATTACTACAATCCCTTTTAACCTCCTCCCCCACCACCCCCCCCCCCCCCCCCTCCTTAATGTAAGTACACCTGGGGCCCGTTTCTCGAAAGTTCCGGTAACTTTTCGGGCCCGAAATCAAATATTCAAATCGAAATGTAAAGAATGAAAGCCCCGGTCCTGGCTAGCAAACTACTCCATTTTGTTTCACTAACTGAGAGTTTTATCATGTTAGATGCAAAACTATTTAAACCTCTATCTTCCATTTAAACAACAACAGCTTTACGGGCCCGTTAATTATCGGGGCTTTCGAGAAACGGGCCCCTGGGCACGAATCTCTCATTTGAATAGAAGGCAAAACGTGATGAGGTTAAGTCTTTAGCCATATCATATGGTATTTCCGAACGCATGTATAACATGTTTAAAAGTCTTGTTAGCTTCATACTCAAATCACGCTCGTAGAGAAAACTCTCACTTTGCGAACACTTTTTTATTACGGATACCCCGATGACAATGACAGCAGATAACTTCACGGCAGAAATATTACAGAAGTTTCAGAATAAAAAACACCAACTATTTTCTTGTGGCCACTGTTAAGGTCACGCTTAACTAGGATACGTGCAGTGCTTATTTACAACTGGGTAAAGTTTGCTCACTGTACATGTTATTGTTCATTGTTCTCAGTGGTTTTCCAATTTCTTTTCCGTTTTCTTTTACGTACGTGATTCAGCAACAATTGAACTACTTGAAAATTGGACCGCCCTCAAACATGCCACGGGTTGTTGAATCGACCACCGTTTAGAGGCAATAAAGGGACTGACGTAAATACAAAACCGCTTCAGGCTAATATCTCTGGCAAAAACCGCCAGCCATGGTCCCCATTCCTTAAGGATAAAAAAAATAACACCTTTTTTCAAAAGTTCCCGGCTCAGCCTCTGTAAAGGTAAAATTTCCATGATCTCACCACAAAAGCTTTCAAGCAGAAGACAAACTAAGATAACATAAAGAAAAACACGTATTTAAGAAAGAAATTATCTTTATTTGTCATTATGATACTAATTAAAAGATACATGCCTTTACAGTACCGTTTAAAGCGATACTATATAAGTTTCGTTCAATACTTCCTCCGCTCGTTTAGTGACTCTGGCGGGCGAGAAGACCGCCTCAGTTTCCTTGACTGACTTAACGAGCGGAGGAGGCGGCTGAAATTAATCCAGGCTAAACTTAAGTTTTGCGGGAGACTCTAGAGAACACCCAGAGCAGTTTGCTTAGCGTATACTAAAAATGAACGGTGATTTAATCGCACATTTTATCCAAAAAAGCGGCTGAAAGGTGTCCTGGTTGGAGTAGGCGAGGGCCTCACTCGAGTTGGTCGAGGCCGCGGTATCGGTACTGGTCTCGGACTGCAGTTCCAGAAAAAGTAAAGCCAGTTGTCGATCACCACGTATCCCGATTGGTAAACAACTCGCCATGAAAGGAACCCTTGACGCAGGCCTGGCACTGAAAAGAAAAAAAATTAGACAAAAAAATTTTTTTTGAAAAAAATCATGATAGTTCTACAGAGGATTTACTGAGAACTAGTCTACCTTTTTAAGCCTTAATTCTTGAAGTAAAAACATAAGTTCCTATGTGTTTGGTTTGGTTATCCGTTTAATCAGTCGGTTTTCGGATTAATCACGCAATCAGTCTATTAATCAATCAATCAATTTTTAGTAAATTAATAGAATTATGGAAAGAAAGATATTAATCTGCTCTAAAACAGACGGACAGAGAAAAATAACAATTATTCACCGAAGTGAAGGTGGCTAACCACCGACACTGAGATGAATAATTGTTTAATAGTATTGCTGGTTTTCAGTGTCACGCCATTCAAAATAGATCAAAATAAAAATGAAAACAGTTCAATAGATAATGTCCAGAATCTGGGAAATGAGAGGAGGTACATATACAAAGATCCTCGCCAAGATTCAGGCCAGAGGAATATTTCGTATACGAGATATCCGAAGAAATGTTTTACCCAAACTTATAGAGATTTGTATGGAGACGCCATGCTGGTGCTCATCTGGATGAGCTCCAATATGGCGGGCGGAAACCAACAGAAACATCTGTTACCGAATTTTGCAACAAAAGCGTGAACTTATTCTTTGAGAAACTCATAAACATTAAAGTAAATACTTTTTCCAATACATGAACTGTTTAGATAGCAAAATTTCCTGAAATAAGCCATTTTTTTAACCTACATAACAGCTCTCTTGGCCGTCATGTAAATGCCGCGTCACGCAAAAGCTTAGAAATTCAAGCGTACTCAAACACAAAACCATTAGAGCCCTTTTGAAGCGAAAATTTGTGTGAAAGTTAGTTTTCAGCTGCTCTAATACATCGTGAAAGTAAAATCTCGGTAGGATCGATAGTTTTTTAGATTGAATTTTAGTGACGTCATGTGAAAACCAACAATATACTAAAACAGTGAGATAATTGAGCACAAAAATAGATTTTTATCTCATTTACTGTTGCCAACGATTACAATTTTGGCTCGCAATGACCGAACGGCCGCGGTCGTCGCTTTTTCTTGCCAACAAATAAAACTTTTGATGGCATTTGTTTAGCTCTTGCGGGGAAATTTCTTCAAAAGGAGTTGTGAATTCTTTTTGTATTTAAAATCATTCTGTGAAAAAAAATTATTAAATTTAGTTTTGACCTTATTTATGAACAATTTAACTAAATAAAGTAACGCAAGACTTAAGCTTAATTTGCATTTGAAAACAAAAAACTCTTTCACCGGTTTTATCGATAAATTCAAGTAAAAAAGACAAAGGTTTACCTGTTAAAACTTCCAAACCGAACTTCTTCAACTTCTTCGTTTATTTCGGGAACAGCTTGCTTTTTGAGAAATTTCTTTGTTTGTTACTGCAACAAACCGGGAAGGCATTTTGCTCGCAACTTACGCTAGTTTGGCGTCGCTCGCTCGGAAGAACTGGAGGTGAATCAGTGAATATACTAGTGGTCTAGTATCAATGCTGCGTTCTGATTGGTTGAGCTACTACTAGGCTATATGTTATAGCCCACTAGTAGTGAAAAGCGCAGGCTTTTTGGCGACAAAGAAGGATTAAAGTCTAGCTTTAACAAGCTAAAATTCTTTTATTCTCGATATTTTTGACCAACTAGTTGGATTTTACTAAAACAATTATTCCTCTCGCCCTCAGAGCCTCTGAGTCAATAGCCCATTCGGGCTCGAGGAATAATTGTTAAATAGTCACCGAGACGAAGTCGAAGTGACTATTCGCCGATATTCATGTCGCCTGAGGCGACTAATTGTTTTAGTATAATTAATTAATTTATTGTTTTATTCGAGAAAATAAAAGTATTGATCAATTTCCAACTTCAAAACATCAAAGAATCTGGCTGCCATTTTAAAAACTCCCAGCCTTCAATGTTTTAATCACCGCGCAGTGATTATAGCGTGATAAAGCGAAGCTCCTAGCCAATCATATCGTAATTACACGAATGCAGGATAGTCACTGATTGAGTAGCCAATCAGAGCGCGCGAAAAACACTATCCACTGTTTTAGTATTTACTAAACAAGATTAACCACATTCAGGAATGCACACTATTTAAAATTTGAGGGAGGATACATTGAACATTTAGGACTGAAGCTTTGGTCATAAGAGTCTTGCAAAAGAAGACTAATAAAAGATATCGTATGACTAATACACGCTTACCATAGCAGCTACGTCGGAAACAGTAACTAACTTGAAAGAATCTGACGTTGTGGTTTGTAGGAACGCTGACAGTGAGAAAGAGTTGGCGCGGCCGATGAAAAAGACGTTTTCTGATATCTTCCTCGGCGTCTTGCTTTGTTGGTATCTTTGGGTCTTCTTCTACCGCGGCTTTTTCCGGGTCTTCCTTCAGATAAGAAGAACGATCTTTTGTCGCGGTGCTGTCGAGATTCGCGTCCCTCGCGAATGTTTCTTTACCTCTCAAGGTTTCGGTACCCGCCTGGCTTTCAGCTTTGGTGAAAACCAAACAGAAAGCCAAGACCAAAACAACGATCTCGTACAAGCGCATCTCTCGCTGTCGAGTAAACGAATATGAAAAAGACTCTAGAGCTTGTAAATTAAAATCAAAACTACGAAGTATTCTTAGCGGAGCTACGTAAAAAAAAATTCTCTTCTAAAGTCAACGGCGCTTAGGCTCGTAGCAAAATGATCCAAATAACAGTCTAAATAAATTTCCTCTACACTTTCTTGAATACTGGCCATGGATACTGGGTTAAATCAGTGGAGTGGACCGGCGACAAATATGTAAGCTTTCTTTTCTTTTTCCAACAAAGGAATCGCAAAAAGTGGTCCTTTTTGCTCTTGAACTCGCAGACTACGAAGTTAAGTTATTTAATTACTACAATTCAATATAATTTTCAACCAGTAGGTCCAGTAGAATGTAAAAATAAATTAATATATACAACTTAATAATCAGTCTAAACCACTGAATTAAGCCATTCATAACCCGAGCTGAAAGGAGAGATCTAGAGGAAAGAAAGAATTATAACGGTTAAAAACGAATCCTCACCTTAGCTGATCTGACAGTGATAATGCTCAGGTTTCAAAGCTAGTGTTTTCTATCGGCGTGGTAGCAAAAGAAGAATAAGCGCGTTTGCCCTCTGCACCGAACAAAGCAGCTTTTTTATACCATCAGTTCTGACCACAAGAAGGAACAAGTACTTGAACCGTAACAATTTTTAATCAGTGTGTATTTTTCCAGTTTACGTAAGCACTACGTACGAGCATTATTCGTCTACAAACCGTAAATCTCGGCTAATAATTTTTGGTTACTTTGCTTTGGTTAGGATCGAGTTTATTGTAAGCAAAAGTTTTGTCAAAGTACGTCCTTGTTTCAATCGACACCTGACGGGTAAATGTCCAGAAAACTAATACAAGTTCAAGTCAAAACTTATTAAAATTCATAAGCAGTTTCTGTGGAATTTCTCTATAATTATTTTAAAACAAAAGCCATGGCCAGCTCTTGAACTTGTAAGAGGTCATCGTCCAACCAAAGACCAGAGACTAAAAGTTCTAGATCAACAACATATCATGATCGATAATAACACATAAACATTTTGCCAACTAAGAGCCTTTTTGTGTAACAAGAGGGACCTGTTATTAATCGACTCGAGTTTAAGTACCTGAATTCGGTTTCAAAATTCAGGATCGATGATTCAAGGAACAGAATTCTACATTTTTAGAGCTTACAAGCTCAGGAGCCTATACGATGTACGACAGGATGAAATGAGAGCACTAAAGGCCGGCGACATCTTCAGTGATACACCATTAAGCCGAAAGGCAGTGGAAAAAGGTCACCGAAAATTATTGTTCTACTAAATATTCCTTTACTTTTTAAACAGTAGATTTCAGACCACTTGTGAAACATGTGCAGTTTCTGAGCCAATATTTCCTGCACACTCAGTTCAAAATCGTTCAATAGGTCTCTGTAAAGACAGGAAAAAATTAATGTGATCGATGAATGCTACGGTAGCTATTAAAATAACCGCATGTGTACTTGAATGTACTTGAAACACATACATCTTATTCGATGGTTTAGCATATAATACGTGCGGATATTTTGCGAGTTGCGTAGTATTTTTCCGAGCCCCGCAGGGGCGAGGAAAAATACGAGCAATGAGCAAAATGTCCGCTCGTATTATACGCTAAACCATAGAATAAGAGGTTTATTATTCCACTGCAAAAAGAATTGTTATTTTGCAATTGGCTTCTATTTTTTTAAGTAAGAGTATTCAGAAACAACCTGATTCCGTCTGTGAGAATGACGTTAACAATGAGCAAACTGTTCGCAAGTATTATGCGAAACCATTGAATAAGAGGTTAATTATTCTACATAAAAAAAACCCTGTTATTTTGGCTTCTATTTTCTATTTTATTTTCATCCGTCGGTTCGTCCAGTTCAGCCATAGTTGCTCCTTTTGCATCCGCCGGTATTCGCCCTGTTGTAAACCGGTTAAACCAGGACACTACGGTGTATTACGGCCTCGTATTTTGCGCGTTCTCTTGACCTTATATGGTAAAATGACATAATAGTGGAATAATAATATCTGTTAATTGGTGACCTCAGATATCATCAAACGGAAAACTTGAACTGCATGTTTACAGCATCCTTAGACGTCAAAGAGAGCCTCATACGACAAACCGCTTTGCAGAATTATCACGGGCTTCAGTTTGTGAACTGAGTAATGGAGGACGGGTTTTGGACAGTTTTCAGAACTGAAATTGGCCTGGAGACGAGGCTGCCTTAGGGTCCCTTTAAACACGATTGAGATAGGAAAGATCTTAAGAACAGTTGTGTCTGCAACTGGTGAAACTGAGACAATTGACTTAATTGACTCTACTGTCATTCCTTGAATTATTCTATTTTTTAAACTACTACTTGAAAATTGGACCGCCTTGAAACTTCTCAAGGCTACTTCCTTCTTGGGTTTCTCTCTTTAGCCTTTTTTCGACTGTGAGATGATATACATATTTAAAAGTGTTGCAAAATTTCTCCTGTTTCTCCCGCTTCCCTGCACCCTTTTAGAACTCCAACACCAGTTCTTTCCTCTCTCGCCTCACGTACCCCTTATTCCGGCTCCCACGGGCTTCCACCTCCCTGTCCCGGCCTCACCTCAAACATTACCAAACAACACGAGTTGGAAACAACTATTACTTGAGTACATCAGTAGTGGTTATTGCTCTTGTGTCAATTCTCTTCCAGTTCAGATCCTTTAAATGGGCATTTCCACCAGCAGCCCCCCCCCCCACCCCCCCCCTAGTTCCTCTGCAATCACTGACAAAAGAGATGAAGAAATGTGGTGTTACATTAGCACCTATTATAAAATAGTACACTGCAGAAGAAGCGAGTTCTTTGCGAGAGATAAAAAGAGTGACAAAAAGGGAAGAACGGGGAGTGGGAGGGGAGAAAATAATAAGTGCCTCGACGCTCTTTTGAGTACAAAGGCTGTACTGGGTATAGAGCAGACTGGGGATAAAATGCAAACTGCAGATTACACTGACAGTAAGACAAAAATAGCAACAGCTTTCCCCTCTCCCTTCCGCGTACTCCTGCCGGTTTCTGCATTGGCAGATACATAAGCCTCGAGTATTGCAGATTTATAAGTTCGATCGCAAAACTATACAATTATGTCGCGATCAAAGTGAACCTCACATGCGTTTATATGGAAGCATGCAATCGGCGACACAATTGTTGAGATACTGTCTTCAAATGAGGTAACAGGCCGGTACTCCTTCTCTCAACCTTCCGACCAAGTTGGGGAGTTTGCTATTTGCTACAGGTAGCTCGAACAGCGTCATAACATTGCTTGGAGGGGGTGGGGAATGAAAGCTTTATTTTTGAAGTCGGCAAAACGTCAGAAACGCACTTTGGAGGGAGATGTGCAAGTGGCGTACAAGCAGGGAATACTAAGTCCTTTTCTCTTTCCCCGCTCCACGTCACTCATGTATTCGCGTCTCCTTTTATTTCGCGTGCTACTCTCGCGTAACTTCTCGTTTCTGCCTTAAATGGAGGGCTTTCTCGCAAGCTAATGACTGAGCGGCAAGTTAAGCACCGGAAGACACGTTCCGTCCGTTATGCGCGCTTTCCGTCATTCTCGTTAGCGTTAAATTGAAAGGGAGGCTTGAAGTTGCGTCAGGCTTTCTAACCTGCAACTACTAAATAACCCTTTTTTTATTTGAAAGAAAGAAAAAAAGGGAATTATATTTACCAGCCTCCATAGCAGCAATTTCCACCAGGGTTGCAGGTGTTGATGGACATGACAAAAGCCTTTGACAGTATAAACCACGACATGTTGTTATTTAAACTTCGTAGCCTTGGTGTGTCTCCATCAGCGCTTGAATGGTTCCAAATTAAAGTTACCTAAAAGGAAGGTACCATTATGTTGGTATTGGAGATGTGGTTTCGCAGTCTCTCCCAGTTGATTATGGAGTTCCACAGGGGTTCATTCTTGGCCCTGTTCTGTTTACTGTTCCTAAACTTTTTCAATCTGCTTGTTACGTCGACGATTCTAAACTTTACTTGAAATTTAAAAGTAATGAGCTATGTAACACAGTTTCCGCACTTAACTCTGATCTAAACGAAATCTGTAAGGGTTACTGTCACAATTCACTGCTTATGAATCCAGATAAAACTAACCTTCTTGTCATTGGCGTGCCGCAATTGCTACGACAGGTAACTGACTTTACAATAACGCTTTGCGGCAAACCAATATCACCGACACCTGTAGCAAAGGATCTTGGAGTGTTTTTAGATCAGTGCCTCTCCTATGATGAACATATACGTAAAACCGTCGCTAGTTGTATAAACAAACTGATCCAGATCAATAGAATTAAGCATTTACTTGATAAGGAAACACTTTTGTTAATCATTAATAGCTTTGTTTTTAGCAGGCTGTTTTGTTACTCCTCAGTTTGGAGCAATACCTCGGCAACTAACATCCATAAGCTTCAGCTTGTTCGAAATTTCAGGATTATCTTGGGACTTCGCAAATATGACCATATCTCTGCAGGTTTAAAATCAATTCGATGGCTCAATGTCAAACAAAGACTTATGGTCAATGACGCAGTTATGATGCATAATTGTCTCAAATGTCTGTCACCTAGCTACCTGTCAGATAAATTTTCAACTCGAGCTATTGTCCATGATAGACAGACAAGATAACGCGCGCTTTTTGTTACCGAGTTGTAAAAATCTGGAATAATTTAAGTAAAGACTTAAGGGAAATCATAAATGTTAAAGTTTTTAAGAGTCATCTAATTAATGAATTGATTAACATGAACTAGATTAGATGTTGAAATTTGAACAAAGTTACTAGTTAGTTATTGTTGTATACATAGTTTATTTATGTAAATAATTTAATTCATTCATCCATTTAATTCATTTGATTTAATTTTAGTATTGATGCTGAAAAGCCCTTTTTAGGGATGCTCAATAAAGTGTATGTATGTATGTATGTATGTATGTATGTATGTATGTATGTATGTATGTATGTATGTATGTAAGTGACTACACCGTTTCTGAAGAAGACAGTAAGTTATTGTGCAGTATCACTGACTACTAACTCGATTCCGATGGGGGATTAGTAGTATTGATATAAAAACGTAACATACTTACTTCAAAAATAAAAACAAACAAACAAACTTTTGAAAAATATTTGTCTCAGCAGGTGAGCCGCTGAGGGTTTGAAACCCTGACCCTCTTTACCCTGTTTGCGAGAACATCCTCGAATTTAATTACCCTGTTTAGGACAAGGAAAAAAATGCACGCCAGAGCAAATTCACGTCATAGTCATTGTTTTTGTATTGTTTGTTTTCACATGACGTCACTAAAATTCAAACAACAAAACTATCGATCGTACTGAGGTTTACTTTCATGATGTATTAGAGCAGCTGAAAACTAATTTTCATTCAAATTTTAGCTACAAAAGGATCTTGGTTTTGTGATAGAGTACGCTTGAATTTTTAAGCCTTTGTGTGACGTTGCATTTACATGACGGCCGAGAGAGCTGTCATGTAGGTTAAAAAAGTGACGTATTTCGGGGAGTTTCGCTATCTTAACAGTTCATCGATTAGAAAAAGTATTGCTTTAATGTTTATGGGTCCCTCGAGGAATAAATTTACCCTCTTGTACCAAAACTCGGTAACAGATGTTTTTGTTGGTTTCCGTCCATGGCGTCTCTATACAAATCTCTATAAATTTGGGTAAAACATTTCTTCGGATATCTCGTATGCGGGATATTCTTCTGACCTGAATCTTGGCGAGGAACTTGGTATATTTACCTCCTTTAATTTTCCAGATTTCGGACTTGAACGGTTTTGATTTTTATTTTGATCTATTCTGAATAGCGTGACACTGAAAACCAGCAATACTTGGCTAGCAAATCAAATATATCGTGCAGGCAATACCCTGTTGACAGAATCACACGAATTTATATACCCTGTTTAGAACAGACTCACACACAATTATACCCAGTTTAGGACAGAGAGGTCAAAAACCATACCCTGTCCAGCCATCCCCGTATAGGCCATATAAGAGAGTACCCCCCCCCCCCCCACCGGGCTTAAACTTAAACTGGTGGCTGAACACAGTTTTGCGGGCGGTCAGCGGTAACTTGCGTGACGGCGCTTGTTTTAAATTAGACAAACAAACATGGCAGTGAAAAAGCAATGGTACACAGAAGACGATTTCTCAAAATCTACTCATTAAGATTTTTGTGATATTTGGCAGAATTTTTACTTTTATCGTACTTTCAATAATAAGAACTTTAAAATGGAAGTCGAACAGACGAATTTTGTGACACATTTAATAATTACAGTACAATCATATGATTGATTATCTAAGAACCCGTCTGTTAAAATTTGGTCAAATAAGTTTCAAATGGTAATGATTAATTATAGTACGCTGTGTGCAAGTTTACAGGAAAATCTAATGAGCGAATTTTATGTAAACTGAGCGTGAAATTTTAAGGTTGTATTCAATCGTTCATGTTGCCATGGAAACTACAAAAAACGTCACATTTTACCTGCTAGTCAAAATCTTTTATCAGTATATTTTTCACTTGCCAAGTTTCAGCTTGTGAGCTGCAACCTTTCTCTTGCCATGACTTGGCAAAGGACATATACTCACAAACTGGTAAAACTGTGTTCAGCCACCTTAAAAGTGACCAATATGCCTTTTGCAGCTAGTCAGACCATTGACGTGGTACAAAACTGTCATTAAGTGGAGAGCAAGAGAGGCCCTTGGACAAGACAAACAAAACTTTCAAAGACTTACTTCATGGTGTAAATTTTCTTTATTCGGCTTCTTCTCTCTCCTCCGCTGAGGCTCCCGCTGTGTATCCCAATAAAAATAGCATTATAACATAGCTAGAACATGGAGCGTTTTCGCATGACTTCATGGCGGCTTGGTGTTCCGAAACAATGAAACGGCGGCCATTTTGGTGTTAATTCCAAACTAGTCCTGTGAGAGTTGAACTCTTTTCAAATGTAAACACTTTCTTTTGATCCAATAAAATTGCATAGATGCTGGCCACGTGATCGAAAACGCCCTATGCGCCTAATAAGATTCAACAGCGCGAGCGTGCTACACTGATTCCCATTGAGCACGCTGATGACGTCAATAAACTACTAACCTAGAGTTCTTGTGAGCTTCGCAGTCGTCCCCCCAAGTGCCTGAACGAGTTGTCTGAACCCCTGAACAGGCTACGTAAAAGCGTTTCTGTTGTTCGAGTATTTTCTCCTTGGCTTTGCACTTTTGGCCCTTTTTTGCTGAGGTGATTTCCAACTATTTCTCCCGCTTCTTGCCCTTTCAAAACTCCCACTTCCAGCCACACCCTTTCCTTCGGATTCCGCCTCCCGCACCCTTCCCACCCCCCCCCCCCCCCCCAATTCTCCGGTTCCCTAGTCCATTTTTCACTAACAGTCCGGAAACAACCACTGCATGAGTAAAAGATGTTTATTGCTTCAACCAGATCTTTTACAAATATTTGTCAATTGAAATTACCGAGTGCCTGTATAATGTAGAAATCAGAACCCTAACTCCTCTGCGAGAACGCAGTGAAACATAATGGCAACAGGCCGAATGAGTGATAAGTTACATTCCTGTTGAAATTTGTTTTAAGAGCCAGTGTTTAATAAGAGCACTTTTTAGCTATAGGTTTGTTTGTAAATCATAAAGAGACGCCCAAACTTGATGAGGAGTTAACAGTGAGTCCTCGGGAAGCAGAGGAAGTGGTTGGAGGAGCAGTTGTTTTAGCCTGTCGCGGTCGCAGGTCACCATTTTGGTTAGCACCTATAGAAATAATAAATCCAATTCTTGATCACCACATATCCTGACTGACAGTTACGTTTCCATCCAAGAAACCGTTGACGTAGACCTGGGACTGAAAACAAACAAAAAGATATTTGGCCATTTTGAGGACTGGTTTTGCGTAAGTGCGGTGTGTATCGTATTGCAGTTAATCCCAAAGAATGTCAATAAATTTAATCTATAACAAAGAATATTCAAATGATCGACAGCTTGTCAATCAAAAAAAATTCCCAAAGAATTCACTTCTTTCTGCTTTAATGGCTCCCACAAGAAATGGCAAAAACCGAGCTGTCGAATGTTTCTCGCGGGATTTTAAACCAGTTCTTGAATGTTTCGACCTATGGTTTCTGTTTCATGCAGATTCAACTCGGCCTTGGCGATTCAGAGTAAGAACATAAGGAATTTTCAAGAGACCAACCGACCGCGGCGTGACTGAACCTGTTTGATTTCGTATTATATTTCCTCTTTGTCAGTCTTCTAGCTATTTAATATAAAGAGGTCCAAATATAATTAAATTGAAAAACTTTTCGTTTGCTTATGCCACCCCGATACTTTAATTTTTGTACTAATGAGAAGGATCGATGAGTTTTGATTTTTCGCCATCTGGTATGGTTTCGGTGGCAAAATGTGGTGACGATAAAGGACATCTCAAGCATGTTAAGGCATGGCTTGAGGCTAATTTGCATAAAATCTAGTAATGATCATAACTTTGTGAAAATTTGTCAGAACCTTCCAAAATTTGGCAACTTCGGAGAAATCGGTAACGTTAATTTTTCTGTAACGTAAGAAATCAGATATCTGTGTCACGTGACCACTTATGGTCGAGTCCAGGAAAGAAAAGAAAACTCAAAATGGGGTGGCGAGATGCCCCACAGTGTATATTAAATACAGTATTTATGTTATTGTATCATCATTTCTCGCTTGAATCTGGCCGGAATGGTTGACTCACGTTTTTATTTAATTAGTAATTAAGCAAAAGAGGTCACGTGACACTTTTCACCTGTTAATATCTTTTTAAGAAATTAAAAATTCTCAACGTTCCGGCCACGGAAAAAATTCGTACGGTAAAACAAACATTTATACATGGTTCAAACTTTGTTATAATCAACCATTCCTACCCCATTTTGAATTTCTTTTTTAATATCATTATGACGTCACGTTTCACGTGACTTCATTACTTGAACCCCAACTAATTCAACGCCTCGAAAGAAAGTTTCTGGAAAGTTTTTGCAACTTTTAGAATTAAAATGCATGGCCGTAGAATAAAAACAGCTTTGTCTTCGCGGGGGGGTCGAGACCAAAACTTGAGCCATGCCTTAACATGCTTGAGATATATTCCCGGGGGGTACTCCCATATATGGGCTATATAGGTACGTGCCACGGAATTGGGTATGGTTTTTGAGGTTCTCGGTCCTTAAATAAGGTATCTTGTTTGACCCTTTTGATTCTGTGTCCCTGGTGTGGTCCTTAGATAGGGTAGCTTAATTGTATTATCTAATACTGGAGTGTGAAAACGCCCGCCGGTCCCGCCGGTTATGATTGCATATTATTAAACTAGGCTTATTCTAGTGTTTTATGCTTGATGCTATACATCCAATGTTACAGAGAAGAAATTAAATACCGTTTTCCTTTTCCTGCTATTAATAATTTTGTTTTTCCCTTACATGAATAGGGTGTCATTTTTCTGCTTTGGGCCTTAAAAAGGGTATCAGTATTTGCTTTCTTAGTCCTTAAATAGGGTTAGGGTTCACGAAACTTCGCGGCACACCCCTATCCAAAATTCGCGGGAGTACCCCCCTGGGCATATATTTCATCAGTTTTTTTGTTAACACCACCTTTGCATACCGCAAGATGCAATGGGTTGATTCTAGATTTGCTTTGTTATTGAATGTATTCTTTGGGGAAACCATTGTTTTCTACTACAACTGTTCTTTGTCCCATTGCCATACGCCGACATCCATTGTAGTTATCTAGGTAGGTTTTTCAATTTTGTAGTTCAGTATCGGCGTTTGACAACCCCATTCTTTAAGGCGTTAAGCCTGTTAACAAATTCCGCTTGAGAAAAGATGGGGGAAACAGAGATAATTTAAACTAAAAACTTCAACCATTTCTTAACACGTACTTTCAGAATAAGGTAATGTATGTCATATATATATATATTCTCCTTTGAATAGGAATATCAAAAATCTTTATAATATTTATAATTAAGTAAACCTCGGATCAGTTAGTTTGGCATAGATAGCGCTTCTTCAGGATCTCTTTTATATCCGTTACTATAATAATTATCATTATTTTTTTTTGCAAAAAGCCAGGGAGATTAGTTTTTTTAAGTCGGTGCTTTCGAGTGGTCGCTGGGTTATTTTGGGAACTTTAATTTGTACCACAATGGATAGCTAAGGGGAAATTCTCGTCCCCGAATAATGCTTCGGATAGAAACCCAACCCTAATGGTCCCACTCAGTAAATCGACACTATTACCGGACGAAGATCATGCAGGGTAACCGATCATTTCGCACCCAAGTCATTTCTCGCTCCCCTTTTTCGAGTCATTAAGCGCACTGCCAAGTATAATATTTCTCGATTTATAACTCATTAAACAAAACAAGCATAGTCGCAGTTACGTCATGTCGATTGTGCATTAATTCGAGCTGCATTAATCAAGGTTTAGAAGCAACACATTTTCAACTAGCACTTGGTGCACTACTACTACTACTTTTTTATTTTTTTACCTTGCGGACCGGTTGGTCCAATTTATTCATACTGCTGTCCCCTTACTGCTTTGCAAGATGTTGCGATAAATGTATTTCTAGTTTATATATGCTACTAGACTACGAGCAGTATCTCTTTTTTCTTGGTCTATCCAGAAAAAGGCAAAAGATACTCAAATGACCACGCGCGTGACTGAAGGCTCGCGCGCGTGTGCACTCCCCTTACTAAATCTGAGGAAAAAGAGAAACTGCTCGCAGTCTAATGCGCTACTGACTGTCGGAAGGAATTTGCTTACCTTTAGTACGACGTCTGAAACAAAAGCGGTAGCTAACTGTAAAATATTTTCGCGCGACCTTTAGGTTATAACAGAAACTCATAAGGGGTTGAAACGTGTAACTCGCGTTCAATGCTTGTGAATATTCATTTTGACCATATTTGGAAATCTTAGTGACGGATATCCATTTTCACAAAATGGCTGCTGAGCGATCACCATGCAGATGTTTTAAGACAAGAGTTCTGCATTTCACGGTTAAAAATACACCGTTAAAAGACAAAAAATGGAAAGAGAAAGTTCAAAAGAATGCTCAGCTTTCTTTTTGTGGAGAAAGGGAAACTTTCCATCAAGAAATTGTCCTTCGAGGAATTCAACCTTGTTTTCTTCACGGTGGAGCCCATGGTCTGTTTTGAAATGCAACCAAGTCGGCGAAGATTTTGCTGAATTTTCAGGTACATTTTGCACTCTACGGCCAAGACAATTACGTTTTTGAAAGGGAATTTATGTATTTTTAAATGTTTCATAGACGTTTTATAAATTTTTCTCTTTGGCGCTAAAAAAAAATTACAAAATGTGCCGCTGATTTTTGTGTTGAACTTTGCCATGTGCTTAGCCGATGTCACTTGCGTGAACGGATCCACGATCCAGATAGTGTTTTCCGAATTGCTTTAGAGGATTAACTTTTGGGACTTTGAATAAAAATTTTCAAGAAACGGTTTCTCTGTCTATTAATTTGAGTTTGTTCATTCATAAAATTAGCTCAAAACACGATCGTGACTACAACATCTAAGTTTAATTTAAGCTTTTAAAATGCTTCTCACATTCATTACAAGCATCACTTTTTGCGAAGATGTCAGGTTCAGGTTTTGGACACTTTCGACACGCAGCTAATGAATTTTATTCGAAAATATTTTTCACTGTTTATTCTAGACTTTTAACATAAGAATTTTGAAAGCCTATTTGCAGTATATGTTTACTGTGCAGAGGGTCAACGAGGCATCGTTTTTTGAAGTGACAACTTCAAGAAGTTGCGAGGCCGTCAATGGGTTTCATAATGTTACTTTTGGCCCGGGTGGTAAGGCAATAATATCCTGTTCAGTGTTTCGGTAATATTCCAGGTTTCAACCTTTGAAAGCTTTCTCAGCTTTCGAGAGTTTTTCCCCCGTTTGACGGCCATTTTTTTAAGCGGGCGCGGGAACCTGAAGGAAAATTACGTCACGTTGTTTACGAAGTTTGATTGGTCAGTTATCTCTTCTTCTCGTTCCAAATATGGTACTTTCTAAAATGAATAATCACGAGCATCGGACAAAGCAAACATATGAGAGTTACACGTTTCAACCCCTTATGGGTTTCTGGTTATAAGGAACCACGACACGGAGAAGTACTGGTGCCGGGCGTTTATCTTCCTTGGAATCTTCCTTTGCTGCGAGTTTCTTCAGATCGTCTTCTGCGGTTTCATTCGGCTCTTCCTCCTTAATATCAGAAAACCAATGTTCTGTGACGGTAGCACTCTCAAGCTTGTCCTTAATAGGGAATGTTTAATCATCTTTTACAGTGTTCGTAGCCGTCTCGCTTTCTACTTTCGTGCAAACCAAGCAGACTCCAAAGACGAAAGTAACAACCTGGAACAAGCGCATCTTTGACTGTAAAAACAACAACAACATAACAAGCTATTATAGCGCTCAGCTCTTGCAACTGAGTACAAAACACTTTGTTTCATCGTTTCCTAATTTCCAATGAAATCAAGTAAAGTTACTGTTAACCTTCAACAGAAAACCTGTCGTAATAGCCTTGAGCTGCACCTGAGGAAAATGTAGTCAGCTTGAACAAAGAAATTTGCATTATAATAATTTTAACTCGAAAGCCTTTGATCATGTTTCAAGAGAAGAGCCAATTTCACCACCCTGCATGCGGCACCGCGTAATTCTTTAGTTCTCCTTTGCACTATTGGCTTATAAGCAATCGTTTCAACTCTATCACCTTGCTTGGGGAAATAAAACAGTTACTGCATTATTACAATATTCACCCCTCAAACCCAAGGTGGTTTCTGTTGATAAGAATTTCCAGGTATTTACTATTTTCGAATTCTCCATAATACACTCTCACATATTTGCATTTCATGGTAGAAATGCCCAGGGGGCTTATATTGATCCTTGTTGAAAGGACGTAAAAATCTTTGTTCAGCATTATTGTTAATTCTCAGGGGCGTAATTCTGATTTCTTAGTTATGTGTGCCTTCGGCTTTGTGGGTTTGAGTATTTTCCAACGAACCAGATTTGAGTTGCATAGAGAGGTTTCCAAGAAAGACAACACACTTTTCAGTAGTTCGTCTCCATCACTTGAGGTAGACTTTAAGACTGTGTCCATGAGAGGACCAGGCAGGCGTGATACAAGCTATCTGTCCGATTTGGATGAAACTTGGTCAGATTGAAGGACCCACCCAATAACTCCCAAAAACAAAGTGAGTCTGATTTTCAACTATTCCCTTGGGAGTTAGACCACCCCCCCCCCCCCTGGATTTTTGCCCTTAATCATCAAAATTTCACGAAAATAAGCATCAAAATTAGACACCGCTCCTGGTTGCAAGATACGATGAATTTTAATCCCCTTCGACACAAATAAAGGTCAATCCTATGCCAATTAATACCGGCAGTTTCAAGTCATTTGGAGTGACAGGTGCCAATCAAGGGATGTCAGTGCCCACCCATGTAACCAAAGATTATGCAATAAGAGAAAATAGCTCAAGTTTAGATCCAAATATCTGAAAAATCCAACTTTCTCTTTAAAAACTGTTTTCACAACGATTTAGTCCTATCCTTAGACAGATACAATTGCGAAGAAAATTTTTGGCATCTCACATTTCCTGGCTTTAAAAGCTGGTCTGAGCCACGTCACTCGACAGCATCATTTCTGAGACTGAACAATGACAGAAAACAAACTCATCGAAAATAAATGTCACACGATCCGTTTATGAACGTAATTTCTCGTATAACGAAATAATTGGGTCCATGAATAATATTTGTACCACTTTAAGTCAAAGTGAAGCTTATATTCATTGCATTATCCCTTACACTGATGATATTAATAGCGCCCAGATTACACCCGTAATATCTGCATGAAGAAAAGAGTGGCCAAGTATTTAAATACTAAATTATTACTGTTATCAAAATGAAAAATGCTACTGTAGCTCTTTTTGTGCTGTTTCAGTTGATTTTTAATCGTGAATGGATGATCACGGCCCTATTACAAGCCAAATACTTGGACTCGATCAACGAGTAAAGTAAACAAAAACTTTTACCTTAGTTCACGCTTTGCCCATCACACTTTTACAAGATCTTACAAGTGCATTTATCCACAGTGGCAATCCTCTCATAAATTATTATACGAACTGATAAAATTCGCAAACTGAAATGATATTTCACTTTATCGGTTGTTGCTTTATAGCGCCATATTTCTTAGTCAGAAATCGTGAGAACCTAAGCCCGAGATTTGGTCAGCGGTAATTGTGCTTCCTATTAAAACAGGAAGTGCCCAAAGGTTTTAGCAAAAATATTTCCTAATTTCTTTTTTTATTACTGAAAACGTCCTTTCCACGATTATTCGAAATTTTAGACTTGTTTTTAATTTCTCTGTTCAAAATTATAAACACAATAGCAATACGTGATCGACGCGTGTTTCTTTCGAATGTACAACCCATGTAAATTTCTTTCTTTAGAGATTTTACCACTGATAACGCACTGTATCTTTAATTACAACACCTTGCGGAGTTAAGTATGCCTTCACTTTCTTGTTCATTTGTAACTTTTTCAAATAAAGGTTGTGATATATCCAAACGCTTTCCAGGGGTAACCGAATATTTTCCACTGACGTCATGCCACCAAGATATCAAGGCTCATCTAAGAGCAGTCAATGTGTCTCAGACAAGTATTCTTACAGAGAAAGATTTAATTCTCGCTCGCTCTGGTCATTTTGAGGAGGAAGGTTTAAACATGACAGTATGTCCAAAACACCGAGCTGAACTTGGGATCTTTTTGGCGTCCTGGAAGAAAATGCACTCATCCGCTCCACGGGGGTCGCAATGGGAGGCCCGAAAGAGGAGCGAACTTACAAATGTACAAAGAAGCAATGAAAAAGTGGAGAGTACTTATTCCAGTCGGAGCAGGTAACGAAGCAACACGTGATTCTGTTTACATGCCTTAAAGGCAACATTTATTGTCATGTTTTCACTCTTGGCATTGATTCAAACAAAATGCTGAATGCAATTTGTTGCAGGAATTTGAAAACGTTGTAGAATCGATCACCTTGAAGCCTTACGAATGAAGCAGTCAGCGGAGGATCTTCGTACAGAACAATATGAGCCTTCAGACCAGGCGCAGTCTAATGTTTTGCCCAGTTTTTCGGTCCACACACCAGACCCCTTCCTCTCTCCAGCACCACTCGTGGCAGACGATGTTGAAAGCCCTTTAGAGGTATATGCCACTGTATTGTTGCTCTGTCGATCATTTTTGAAAGTGAAATATTTAAATTTTTTTAAGGAAGGAGATTTCGACTAGATTAAAAGGATCTATATTCGTAAAGAAGATTGAAATGAGATCTGAGGAGGCATTTGGTTTAAACGGAGATTGCGAGTTTTAAAAGGTCTGGGGGTTTGCAGTTTTCAAAAAACCTGCATAATGCACCGCAACCTTTCCCCGCGGGGGGATCCTTTCGTAAGCCCTCATACTGCGGTTCAAAAGTGATATTGCAGGTCATTACAGGTGTAGCTAGCAGAAGAGATAATATTAGTTATTCAGTTCACGTTGAGTGTTAGACCCTCCCATTAGAAGTTTATTTCTATGCATTATGTAAATTCCTTACGCTTCTCTATAGTGAAGCCTCTCTTCCCCGTGTGAAGGGAGTATCCCTTTCGGGAATAAGGGTTTGGCTGGAGATGAACATGCTTAGTAAAAAAAGCCATTTGCACAGTAGCAAGTGATTTTGGAGGCGATCTTCACCCATGGTGATGTGCTGATTCAGCGTTCCGAGAGCACAGACGTCCCTTCATTGAAAACAAGGCACTTTTACGGGACGAGAAGCTTATTTCACTCCAACTAAACGTCCGCAGCCATGAGAAGATTAAATCATCAATTCTGGTTTCTTATGCAGCTCCGATAAAGGAAAATGTGTAAAATGAATTCCACCTTCACCAAAAAATCAAATTCGTCATCTTCAAATTTCAAGTTATTGCCAATTTCTGTAGTTTGTGTTTTTTGATACATAACGTATTGTATCATGTAGAAACCTAATGCACTAATCTAATTTGTTGCTACTTTATAGCTTATAGCCTTCCAACCAATCTTGGTAGTGATCTCCCCCTGGTTACAGGTGGGGCCCAACCAGGACAACCAGGTGATGATTGCTCCCACGTTTTTTCTTCTGGCTCACAGGAATCATTAACCGCTGTGGAAACATCCTTGGAATGGCATCCAACGCCACAAGTACAACTGAAACTCCACGCACTTAATAACTTCCTGAGGCATGCCGATGGAAGTTTGAGCCCTGTGCGGTCTCAATTAAGCACAAATGCCGATAACCTCTCCTCTTCCACCGCGCACTACTACAAGAGCAAAGGAGCACAAGTTTTGAAGACGGTATTTGAGGCCATAGCACCTGGACAATCAAAGTGGCTTACGCAGCAAGTTGTCGAAAAGTACTATCATTCCACTAATTCAGAGGTGAATTAGTGGAAACAGACATTACAATCTAGGCTCATTATCCTTTACAATGAGGCCTCAAGTTGGTACACAAGGCAACAAATCCTGTCGGTCTTTGTCTGCTAAACATGTTCATCTCCAGGCAATCCCTTTTCCCGGAAGGGATACTCCCTTCACACGGGGAAGAGAGGCTTCACTCGAGAGGGAGACCTCTCTTAAGGTACAGGTATAGAGAAGCGTAATGAAATTACATAATGCATAGAAATAAACTTCTAATTGGAGGGTCTAACACTCAACGTGAACTGAATAACTAATATTATCTCTTCTGCTAGCTAACACCTGTAATGACCTGCAATATCACTTTTGAACCGCAGTATGAGGGCTTACGAAAGGATCCCCCCGCGGGGAAAGGTTGCGGTGCATTATGCAGGTTTTTTGAAAACTGCAAACCCCCAGACCTTTTAAAACTCGCAATCTCCGTTTAAACCAAATGCCTCCTCAGATCTCATTTCAATCTTCTTTACGAATATAGATCCTTTCAATCTAGTCGAAATCTCCTTCCTTAAAAAAATTTAAATATTACACTTTCAAAAATGATCGACAGAGCAACAATACAGTGGCATATACCTCTAAAGGGCTTTCAACATCGTCTGCCACGAGTGGTGCTGGAGAGAGGAAGGGGTCTGGTGTGTGGACCGAAAAACTGGGCAAAACATTAGACTGCGCCTGGTCTGAAGGCTCATATTGTTCTGTACGAAGATCCTCCGCTGACTGCTTCATTCGTAAGGCTTCAAGGTGATCGATTCTACAACGTTTTCAAATTCCTGCAACAAATTGCATTCAGCATTTTGTTTGAATCAATGCCAAGAGTGAAAACATGACAATAAATGTTGCCTTTAAGGCATGTAAACAGAATCACGTGTTGCTTCGTTACCTGCTTCGACTGGAATAAGTACTCTCCACTTTTTCATTGCTTCTTTGCACATTTGTAAGTTCGCTCCTCTTTCGGGCCTCCCATTGCGACCCCCGTTGAGCGGATGAGTGCATTTTCTTCCAGGTCGCCAAAAAATCCCAAGTTCAGCTCGGTGTTTTGGACATACTGTCATGTTTAAACCTTCCTCCTCAAAATGACCAGAGCGAGCGAGAATTAAATCTTTCTCTGTAAGAATACTTGTCTGAGACACATTGACTGCTCTTAGATGAGCCTTGATATCTTGGTGGCATGACGTCAGTGGAAAATATTCGGTTACCAGTGGAAAGCGTTTGGATATATCACAACCTTTATTTGAAAAAGTTACAAATGAACAAGAAAGTGAAGGCACACTTAACTCCGCAAGGTGTTGTAATTAAAGATACAGTGCGTTATCAGTGGTAAATCTCTAAAGAAAGAAATTTACATGGGTTGTACATTCGAAAGAAACACGCGTCGATCACGTATTGC
Source organism: Porites divaricata (assembly GCA_038088405.1). NCBI lineage: Eukaryota > Metazoa > Cnidaria > Anthozoa > Scleractinia > Poritidae > Porites > Porites divaricata. The sequence continues at coordinate 20,696,743 of JBBMOI010000007.1, forward strand.
TATTGTGTTTATAATTTTGAACAGAGAAATTAAAAACAAGTCTAAAATTTCGAATAATCGTGGAAAGGACGTTTTCAGTAATAAAAAAAGAAATTAGGAAATATTTTTGCTAAAACCTTTGGGCACTTCTGTTTTAATAGGAAGCACAATTACCGCTGACCAAATCTCGGGCTTAGGTTCTCACGATTTCTGACTAAGAAATATGGCGCTATAAAGCAACAACCGATAAAGTGAAATATCATTTCAGTTTGCGAATTTTATCAGTTCGTATAATAATTTATGAGAGGATTGCCACTGTGGATAAATGCACTTGTAAGATCTTGTAAAAGTGTGATGGGCAAAGCGTGAACTAAGGTAAAAGTTTTTGTTTACTTTACTCGTTGATCGAGTCCAAGTATTTGGCTTGTAATAGGGCCGTGATCATCCATTCACGATTAAAAATCAACTGAAACAGCACAAAAAGAGCTACAGTAGCATTTTTCATTTTGATAACAGTAATAATTTAGTATTTAAATACTTGGCCACTCTTTTCTTCATGCAGATATTACGGGTGTAATCTGGGCGCTATTAATATCATCAGTGTAAGGGATAATGCAATGAATATAAGCTTCACTTTGACTTAAAGTGGTACAAATATTATTCATGGACCCAATTATTTCGTTATACGAGAAATTACGTTCATAAACGGATCGTGTGACATTTATTTTCGATGAGTTTGTTTTCTGTCATTGTTCAGTCTCAGAAATGATGCTGTCGAGTGACGTGGCTCAGACCAGCTTTTAAAGCCAGGAAATGTGAGATGCCAAAAATTTTCTTCGCAATTGTATCTGTCTAAGGATAGGACTAAATCGTTGTGAAAACAGTTTTTAAAGAGAAAGTTGGATTTTTCAGATATTTGGATCTAAACTTGAGCTATTTTCTCTTATTGCATAATCTTTGGTTACATGGGTGGGCACTGACATCCCTTGATTGGCACCTGTCACTCCAAATGACTTGAAACTGCCGGTATTAATTGGCATAGGATTGACCTTTATTTGTGTCGAAGGGGATTAAAATTCATCGTATCTTGCAACCAGGAGCGGTGTCTAATTTTGATGCTTATTTTCGTGAAATTTTGATGATTAAGGGCAAAAATCCAGGGGGGGGGGGGGGGGGGGTGGTCTAACTCCCAAGGGAATAGTTGAAAATCAGACTCACTTTGTTTTTGGGAGTTATTGGGTGGGTCCTTCAATCTGACCAAGTTTCATCCAAATCGGACAGATAGCTTGTATCACGCCTGCCTGGTCTTCTCATGGACACAGTCTTAATATGCAAAGAAATCGATGAACAACAAAGTGCGGCGGAACAAAGTCTTTCAATGCGCGGTGATTAAACGAAAGTTTGAATGCTAGACAAAAGGCGGCAATTCATTAAAAACGCGGTTCCTTTAGAAGCTTATTTTAAAAAGGACGATGGAATTTCTAATAGGAAAGACTTGCGATAACATTTAGTTCGGTAATTTGCCCGGCGAAAAGCGTAGTGTTTACTATGGATTAAACCGATTGGACTAGTACTCAAATGCCAATCTGGTGCCTAAAGGAAGTCAAGTCAGTTGAAGCTCAGGCAGTTCAATAAAAATTTGATTTCTTACATCCAGGAGCTTTCATGATGTAAACAACTATTTTCTTATCAAATAAGAGACAAAGAATAATTCTACAACAAATTTTGAAAGAAAAACCCTCTCTTTATTTTCAATGGCGACAAAAAATTACACCACTACTTGCCTTGCTTCTTCTGCATCAATACAAGGACTTTATCTTTAGTACTAAAAGTACTGGCTGGGTTTCGCTGTTAGTTTCTCGAATAAACTCATTTTCTTAGGCCATATTAGGAAGACTTTGCTTAACTCATGAACGTCATAGCCAGCTAGCCATTTTGTAAATGTTAGCTTCAGCAGATAAGCAGTGACAGCAGATTAAGACAGACGGTCCGTGTTTTAAATTACTGTTCAGTTCGTTTCTTCTAGCTATTTTAAACAAATAAACGGTCTTCAAAAACCTTATCGAATATATTTTTGGAAATGGCCCCTTGTACGTTTTACTTTTAATCAGTTCACTGATAGGGTTGTCCATAATTATGCTGCCTCACTGTTTCAAGCTAGTTCTTTATGCCCAATAAACAAATGTGACTATAATCTGCCGCTCAAATAGCAACACTACTATGCTCCTAATTGATGAAATTTTTACTCCCTCGAATCACTGTTGTCGAGACCACTCATCTGAGGGTCAGCTAACAATGTTGTAGAGCTGGAATCGATGGAAGCCATGGTTTTGCTTATTTCTACCAGGGATGGTCTTAATGTCTTGGTACACGGGCTTGTGTCTCCTTCGCAGCCGTTTTTAGGCTCGTCACGTCACGCAACCCTCGAGGAGGGTTGCGTGACGTGACGAGCCTAAAAACGGCTGCGAAGGAGACTCATACATAAGTCCTATGGTCTTGGCAAAAAATTTTTACAAAACAAACAAGTGTTACACTATTATTCCAGCGAAATGCTTCATTCTTTTACCTCACAATTATGCTCAAAATAAGATATACCAGCATAATGTGGTCAACCCTATTCACTTAGTTTTTATATTAAACAAAGAGCCGTTTGGGCGCACATTCTATCCACTAAAGCGGCTGAAAGCAAAAACCTGGTCAGGGAAATTTGGGCTTGCTTGTTGGAGTTGGTCGATATTTAAAAGTGTATCTAGGGCTCTTGCAGTTCCAGAAATAGTAGATCCAGTTGTTGATCGCCACATACCCTGACTGGTACACGACTCTCCATGTAAGGAACCTGGTACCCAGGCCTGGAACTGAAAGCAAAGAAAGTGTAATTGGCATTAATTGCGCTGCATTCTATATCTTCAATTCTACCACTGGAAATGGAGTGCTCTTCCTGGTAAAAAAAAAATGCAATAGCCTTTTCCCCATATTACTTCCAGGTGATCTGTGACGTCAGTGCGGGGGCCTGGGGAAAGAAATTTTAATGCCGTATCCCATAAACCAACGCGCGCACCAATTCAATTCAATTCAATCTGTTCCCGTCAGCTTTGGTTTATGGGATACGACATTAAAATTTCTTTCCCCAGGCCCCCGCAGTGACGTCACAGATCACCTGGTTTATATGTGAAAGACGTTTCTATTACAAACATTTTAATACATAATTAACGGCCGAGAGCCTGAGAAAACAGCTTACAGGACCTGAGGACCGTGCGCAGGATTTTTTTTAGTTCTGATGACGTGTCACTGCTCAGGTTCAGTGATTAGTCGTGACGAGAGGGAAATTTGCTTCAACCAATTAGAGGCATTACCCAGATCTGTGTAGTAACGCGTCATCAGAATGAAATCAGTTCTGAATTTCTGCAGTTTTTCTGATCTCAGTCTTTGGTCATGGAAGTGATGATATAGAAGCTGTCAACAAATTTTCAAAAGACACTAGCCGAGTAACGGGTTAAAGCATGGAGGGTCTTCTGTAGTAACATTACCAGTACGATCAAGAGTGGATAACCTTTATCCTCTCTTGCTGGGATAGAATAGTAGCGGATCAACTGAGTGCGTTTACCATCGAGATCCTCGGTTCAAATTTTGAGAAATTTGGGATTTGTGGACAAAATCAGAATTCCGTATCTTTGAAACTTTGAATTCGCCGTCTTGCCCCATAAAAAAAGAGCTTGGCTAACTTCCATAAATCCCGATCTTGACCTCGTATAGTACTAAAAATGGTCACTGAATTAAGAGAATATTTCTTACTATAGCATCGACGTCTGAAACAGTAGGAAGACTGAAAGAAATAGTAGTTGTGATTGGTAGGCACTCTCATAGTGACATATAGTGGGCGCAGATAGGTTTTTTTGGGGGTATCTTCCACGGAGTCTTCCTCTGGAAGCATCTTCGGTTCTTCTTCTGTGTCTTCTTTCAAACCGTCCTCAGCCTCATCCTGCATCAATTGTTCTTCATCTTTCACCTCAGTTTCAGCTTTGGTAAAAACCAAACAAACCCCGAAGACCAAAACAAGAAACTTGAAGAAATGCATTTTCTGACTGTTCTAGCAAACCAACAAAAAATACTAATCATTATGAGCTTGAGGAACCTTAAAGTTGTGAAATACTTTGAAGGGATAACACTTACATATAATACTAAGCTTCATCCAAAAAATACTAATTATTGAACAAAGGTTTCACACATTTTTGTTTCATTAAATTTTGCCAATCGAGGAGCAAAATACGGCTAAAAAGTGAACTTGTCATCCCTGTAATGAAAACGCTGAAATAACTCCTTACACCTTGTTAAGCCGATAAATAAGGTTTATCCCCCAATTAATTTTCAGCCTGCGTCACCACCCATTGGATCGTTGTAAACCCTAGCGTATAAGTACTAGCACACTGAAGTGAGCCACTGTCCAAATTTTATGGCAGCTACAAACCTTTACGTACCTTGGAAAGTTTACGTAAAAAAGTTAGTTGTGTTTTTATTAGGTAAAGTTTAATTTTTCGTAAATTTCAATTTTCAGGCTTCTTCTTTCCAATTGCTTAAATTGGAAATTTTACTGCGATGATCATTCTCCACTTTCATCTACAACCGCAGTTCAAAATGAATTATTTTCATATACTTTACATCATTTCACTCCTCACGGGAGATATGAACTCAATAAATTGACCTCGCTCCCAATGTGTGGCTTCATAGCTCAGTTGGTAGAGCAACGCACTGGCGACGCGGAGGTCACGGGTTCGAATCTCGTTGAAGCCCTGATTTTTTTCAGGCTTCTTCTTTCCAATTGCTTAAATTGGAAAATTTACTGCGATGATCATTCTCCACTTTCTTTGATATCGTTAAGTATAAGAGTTCGTACATTTCTTGACACACCGCAGTGGACGTGTGCGGGCTACGATTTGTCCTGATATTTCACGACAGAGGTATCGGGGACATCCCCACGTATCGATATATGATTTGCTAATTAAGTGCAATGGGGTATCATGGCCCTGTAAATTCCACTAAATTGCTTATTTCACGCAGGGAAAGAGCAGAGAGATAGTGACAGCTGTAGTTTGATGAGAACAATATACATATTGCAGAAAGTGACCATGCAATACGGTACAGTTTGGATCAAGAACTAGGAAAAAATATGATAATTTCGTGCAGTGCATTTAAGAACTTTTTGGGACGTCAGTTGAAAACATATTTTCAGAAAAAAAAAATTAATCTATATAAAAACACTTTTTGGGAAGAACGGTTTTTAAATTTGAAGACGATTTTGCGTGAGAGTTGAAAAAGGTTTCGGCATTTGAAAACATGCATATTTTCAGGTTTGAAAAACTTTTCAACATCCAAGACGATTTTCGGAAAAGGTCATCTAGATTTGAAAAAGAATTACTGATTTCAAAGGAATAGAGGACAAAGAACTCTTTTTGAGAAATTGTCTAGCTTAGTCTCGAGACTATTTTTTAGAGATTCAAAACTATAGCTTTGCTTTTCGATTGTCTTTTCTCGACTTCCGAAAGATCCAGTTGAAACAGTTGTGGATTTGAAAACGATTTTTAAATTTTAAAAACTTTACAAGGTCTGAAAAGATTTTCGGAAAAAGTTTTCCAAATTTGAAATAGATTTTAACAATTCAGTCTCAGGTAACTTTATATAAAAGCAAACAATCTTTAAAAGTTAATTATAGATAATACAAACAATCCAATTTGTTTTAGCTAGGGAAACTCGGTCAGGGTTCATGTTTGAACAGAAGCCATACCTTAGACTGTGCTGCGCTTTGACTTTTCACCTCTTAGTATTCCTCTTAGCTTAGTCTGTGCTGACAAAAAAGTATGCCCTTTACATCAATGAAGCAGCTTCTTTTATACCATCGGTATCGCCACAAAAAGAAACTCAACTATTTAGATCATAAGAATCTTTTTTTATAACTAATTCTTCAAGTTGCGTAAACGACGCGAGCTATTACTTTTCAAAACACTTCAAAAAGACAAAGAGTTTTTCATGTACAAGGGTCACAAGACTTGAAAGTCTCTTGACTAAAAAAAAATTCCGCGTTCAATTACGTAAATGTTAGGCACATCACCTGAAGGCTGCATGTTTTCTTTACTTTAGGCAGGACTTCACTGGTTTAATCGAACTTTAGCCAGTTAGGAGTTTAATGGTTTAATTTTATTAAAATGCGTTAATAAATAGATAGATAATTAACTACATCAAACCCAGCAAAAATGGATAATTTCGATACCTGTTAACAGGTTAGATGGGTCTAACTCAAGCGGTTTCAATTTTTGGGAAGGTACGGGTCATTAGTCCAAATAAAAATTAAACAGTTCATTTCGTGCCAACGCGAAGCACTAAGATCATGAAGAGGAAAAGTGTCCTGATATTGCTTAACGTTCAATTCGTAAAAGTCAGGTCATTTTTAAAGCCACGTTAGTCGATACACGTCAACCGCAAACCGATATCCATAGTACGCCAGAAAACGTGCCAACTTTGGGACAACAAGAGACCTGCTTTTCATTTAGCCACGTTTTGGAAGGTCGTTTCAAAAATCATGTTAACAAAATTAAAGCAACAAAGTTCTAATTTTTTGTCTGTGTGGCGTTTACAACCTATGGTAATTCTTTAGATGTGTGAATCTATTTCACTGTGGCTATTTTTCTTAGAATAAAAATTACAAGATTATCAGAAACGAATTTTCAATCCACGAACTCTATCACCAGCGATCTTGAATGCACAACGTATGTCACATTTTATTTCGTAATTAGTACGTTTTAAAATCATCCATTGGGTCATTGAAAACTTGGAAAAGATTTCCTGTTATAAATATATAGCAATAGTGAGTGTTATAACAATCGCATGTGAACTTTAAAAACGTGATAACTAGCAGTGGCGGGTACCAGGAAACAGCTTGTTCTGCCGTTCTTCAAGTCACGTTTACAAAAAATCAGAATTACTGAAATCAGAAAACTCTCACTTTTTGTGAGGACTTAAGCAAGAACAGCGCTAATTTACCGGGACATTGAAAAAGTGTTTGAAAACGCAAAGAAAAGATCAGAATTACTGAAATCAGAAAACTCTCACTTTTTGTGAGGAGTTAAGAAAGAAACGCGCTAATTTACCGGGACATTGAAAAAGTGTTTGAAAACGCAAAGAAAAAGGTTGAGAAAGAAAACCAAAAAGCGAAAAGGTGAAAGTCCTGGCGGGGCTCAAAAAATCTCGACTGATACGTAATTTGTCGTATATACCTCCGGTTTTAATTTTAGTCTATTAAAAAAAGTCCCTGTACTTGAAATGTACGTGTAACTAGCGAAAACTCTCAGTTTTCGTTTGTGTATGTTATTGCACAATGTATTTCTTTTCTTTTTTTTTTTAATGTATGTAATTTTAATTAATATCGCCTTTGTTGAAAGTTATGTCCTGCCCAGATTAGTGTAGTACCTATTGCAGGGCAATATACAGTATATTGTAAAACTTTATCGTTTTGTTAATAAATACATTATTAGTTGTTGTTGTTGTCAACTCATGTATAACCTATTGAAATTCTATAGGAAGAGTCGACTGGGAGAATAGACGATAAATTGTTCTGTATTTAATACAATTGTATTTGATGCCCACGAAAATGTTCACAGTAGAGGCTCATGCCCATTTATACATTAAGTATTTTTTTTCTGAGACAAAGAATAATTTGAAAAGAGGCTTGAAAGAAATAAATTCTCTTTATTCTCTCATGGCAGAACGATAAAAAGAAACACATGTCTGCATCTTATTCTATTAAACGAAGAGCTTTACTATAAGCACTTCCTAGGTTTCACTGCTTATTCAGAGTCGTATAAACTCTCGTTTTTAGGCCATTCTAGGGAGACTTGGTTAAATTAGCCTAAGAACTACATACAGCCAGAGAGTTTAAGCAAAGGCGTTTTAGAGCGATGGACGTCAACCGGAATGGAGATCATTTTCATTTTATAATAAACTGACAATACCAAATTTGTATTTCTTACTCTCTTTCTTATTACACAGATGTTTCCGAACATTTGGGCAAAATACCGCTCAAGAATGAAAAACGTCCACTTCTGATTGACGTGCGTCGCTTAAAAACGTCTTTGCTTAAGTTCCCTAACGCTAGGAGTGTGAAACGTGCTGATGGTTCTCAGGCCAGATGGTCCATGTTATTAGCTATATTTTCTTTGTTTTATTATGATAATCATACTTTACAGACCTTTATTCTTAACTTAAGTAACTATATTAACAGCTTTTAAGCACTCAATCAGGTGGTCTGATCACTCTGTCTATCCAAAGCGTACGGAAGGGCTAACCGGGACCCTGGACGCCGGAGTTGGATTGATGGTTTGTGGAGCTGGCCGATGTCCATAAAAGTATTTTGGGCCACTGCAGTTCCAAAAATAGTAGAGCCAATTGTTGATCACCACGTAACCTGATTCGTACGCAACTCGCCATGAAAGGAACCCTTGACGCATGCCTGGTACTGAAGACAAAGAAATATTATATATTAGTGGAAATCAGGAGCCCATAACTCGAAGGGAGCAACTCCCAGACTAGGCCTATGTCACGGCGTTTTTACGGACCAGTTTATTTTTAGACACACTTGGTGGGGGGGCGGGGGGGGGGGGACTAGGCAAGCCTTTGTTTCCATCTCGGAATCACCCGCTTTGTCCGCTTTGGTTTTGTCATAAAATTGTAAATCATTGTAAATCAGTCTTATCCAAAGGCATTCTCCTCGGGGCTTTGCCCGGAATAATTTGCAACACTCGTCCGGGGACTTTTGCCAGACTGCTAATGGTGCAGTTTACAAGTAATATAAAAGGAACGAGTAATGATGCCAGCTATGTGAACATGAATGATGTGAGATAGACCACCACGCAGGGAACTACCGTCCTCTATTCTTTACGACCAGTTTGTGTGAAGTCAACCTGTTTGAACATTGGTCTGTTAGTAACTAATCCAGTCAACTTGACTTCACAGTTAGTCAATAAGGCATATTTCGTACCATAACATCGACGTCTGAAACAGTAGGAAGCGTGAAAGAATCTGAAGTGGTGATTTGTAGGTACTCTCATGGTCATATATATTGGGTATGTACTATGGTGCCTTTTTTGGCTATCTTCTTCCTTGGAGTCTTCCTCTGGCATCATCTTGGAGTCTTCTGTATCTGCTTTTGGGTCTTCTTTCAGATTAGGAGACCAATCTTCTGATGCATTGTTGTCAAGCTCGTCCAGCACGAACGCTTCCTCATCTTTCATCTCGCTTTCGGCTTTGGCAAAAACCAAACAGAATCCGAAAACCAAGACAAGAAACTTGAGCAAATGCATTTTCTGACTGTTATAAACAAACAAAAAACAAACATCATGGTTATTATTAAGCTTGGAAAACCTTACATTATGAAATAATTTGAATGAGAACTCCGAAAAAGTCCCTCTTATCAAGTCAACGAACCTCAAACGATTTAATAATATATCTAAAATAAAAACTTTTACGAATAATTTCCCTCTCACTTTCGGGTTTATCTTGGACTATTTCATTTGGATAGGGTGTCAAACATGCAATCCTTTATGTAAGTGAATCTCAAAATGCCACTGTTAGTCACTGATTCATTAAATTCGCCAATTCATAATAACACAAAACGGTGAGAGAAAATATGGAAATTATTCGGCACTAAGGAATTAAACATATTCAATAAATGAACAACAAGAGAAATTAGATCCAAGTGAAACGGAACGTAGATATAACAATACGACAGTAGTCCCAAGTAACCGTCGGGCAAAATTCAGCTGAAAATGTGAACCCTGGTGAACGCAAACTGCTTAAATGAATAGTAAAAACGATAGAATTTGATTTATCTAGGGGAAACACAATTGGTTCGAGCTCGAGTTTAACTGACGGAGAATCCTATCGCAGTTAATAGTTAATAGGCTTACCTTAAACCGTGTTTTGCTCAGAATTTCACCCGCTTGTCTGTAATTACTTGCGCAGAAAAAAATGTTTTTCCTAAACATCGAATGAAACAGCGTTTTTATACCATCGGTGCCACCACAAAAGGAACTCAACTTAATTTTTGCATCATAAAAATCGTTTATGTATTTTTCTACATCTACGTAAACGCTGCGTACGATCACGGTTCAGAAGATATAAACTAAAAAACCTTGGTTTTTTAAGTCATTGACTTGTGAAATAATTTCCGCAGTCAATAACGCAAAATTGTCGGTTTCCTTGTTCTGTTTGGTTAAAAGTTTAAAGGACTCAAAGGATTTCTTGGATTTCAACAAACTGTAGCAAACAGAATTTATTTTACTTCGAAATTTAATTTGGTAAAAATGCTATAATATCTCTGAAGAAACTTTTTTTCATAAAAATTATAAAATTCATTTAAATGTATTCAATAAATAGATAGTTTGTCTACTAAGCTACACTTAACCGTGAATATATCAGATCCGGAATAATTTTTTTTTTAACAGCTTAGATCCGGGTCAAACTCAAGCAGTTACAAAAATATTTTAAAACAAAAGAATAGTTAAAGAGGTCCTTGCCCAAAGACACGTAATCTTCAGTTCAAGGAAAAACGTGCCAAAGCGAAAAAACGGCTTTGTCCTGGTATCTTGCCTCTTAATTATACTTTAAATTACAAGAGTTCTTAATGATTTCAATGCCCAAAAGTGGTGATTGTTCAAAGACAAAGTTACAGTTCAACAGAATATCGATAGTACAACAAAAAACGTGCCACTTTTGGGTTGAAATGAGCCACCGCATTTTTCATCGTTTAATGCGGTTACAAAATTGTAGGTAGGCTAATAAAAGCTAGAAAACCTCATGTTTTGGGTGTGCCGTTTAGCACCTACGGAAAAACTTTTGGTGCTTGAAGCCATTACAATGGACAAATGTATTTCATAGCGAAGCAAACTAAGAGGATTTTTTTATCTACACTGCCGGAAACAGCTCTTTTAGCGACGTGGCTTGGATTCATACTTAATTTTATTATGTTGGAGAAAAAGTGCAGTGAGTTTTTTGGCCACAATTCCCAGAGTTTCAAAATCATTCTATAAGTCACTGGTAAACACGGAAAATAATTTCTGTTCTAAAGTAATAATAACTATACTTAATAAATGTTCCGCTTCGGCATGTGAACCCGGGGGAGGGGTATTCCCTTATATAAGCCATATTGGTATGTGACGCCCCATCGAGTAGGGCTTTTGCGCTGTTTTGGTCTGAAAACGGGAATACATTTTGCCCAGTTTGGTCTGGAATCGGGTATGGTTTTCGACGGAACTACGAGAGTGTATGAACGTATTTACCGTTTCAATTGCAAATGAGTAAGAAAGAAAGAGAAATATGCAAATTCGAAACGGATTTGAATAACTTTTTGGTTTGTGCTCTAATCTAAGTAATGATAACATAATTTTTGCCTAAAGGCCAGGTCTGAAAACGGGTATGGATTTTAGAGGTCTAGTCTGAAAACGGGTGACTGTGGAAAATTACATTTTTTGGTCTGAAACCGGGTCAGGATTTGAAGAACCGGGCGGCATACCCCCACCAAGAATTCCCAGTAGTACCCTGCCGGGATGTGAACTTAAGAAAAAAGGTCTCTCAAGTTCGTAGAAGAGGTATAAGGAGAAAACTACGGTTAGAGAAATACCACTGGAAAAAAAGTGCCAAGTGGCACCTTTGGGTAAAATGGGATGTTTCCAAAGCTCATCAATTATGGATATACCGTAAATCCTCTATTAAGCCCCCTCTCAAATAAGCCCCCCCCCCCCCCCCTTTTCAGAGGAGGAAAGTTAATAAGCCCCCCCTCCCCCTCCCCCAATCCTTATTCTTCACATAAAAAATAACGATTAACGTGGACTGATCAGTTATGATTTATTCAGGCTGGAAGTTCATATTGTTTTTGGTCTCCGGCGGCATGAGTCCAACTTCATATGCTGAACTTTCTCAATTTTGCGCTCTAGCTCTCTGTGGAGAATTGCCACCATTTTCTTGTCGTTAGACAAAGCAGTGTACCGCCAGGGAACCACAAGTCCGAAGAACATGAGGCCAAAAGCTCATTTTTGAAGAATAAGAATTTTGTTTTTGTTACTTTTAGGCTCCCACAAGTGAATTAAATACTTTTGACAGTGACTTTAATTGTACAACGCTTAAGTCTACTCTGTCTCATACCACGGTATTTTTGCTACAGGTGATGCGTTTCCGCTAAATTAAATAAGCCCCCCCCTCTCTAATAAGCCCCCCCCCTCAAAAGTGCTTGAAAAAAATAAGCCCCCCCGGGGGCTTAATAGAGGATTTACGGTATATATTTCGTTTCAAAATTCAGAGTGACTGTGGCTAGAATATCATCATATATGTGTTTGAAGTTAAGAACAAATTATTATAAGAAAAAAAATAATTCCGGGAAAGCCGTTGGATTACACTGTGAGGGCCCTGGTGGGCAGGACAACTACTAGAACCAGCCCGTAGTGCTGAGATGATTACTGGGTTATTCAGGGTAAAAAGGGATGACATAACTTCACAAGAAAAACGAAAAGCCGGTAATTTAAAGGCTGTTATAAAAAAGTTTGAAAAACACACAGAATTAAATTAACTTTTAGAGGTAATGGAGGACCGTTCTTTAGATCGGTGTACGTCTGCTCTTCTGAATTAATCTGATACTGGAGGAGGGACGGCTGGAAAAGATGGAAAATACTAGGTTTTTCTAAGCCGTTACGTTTGACTAGGTGCAAGGTGAAATTTGGCTTTAAAACTGAACAATTACGCACTTAGATGACAAAACAACAACAACAACAATAAGCTTTAGTTGCATGACCATAACAAAGTATTACAGTATTGCAAAAGCTACTTGAAATTAATCATTGATTCCTTGTAAATTAAATATTTAAAATAATTTGAAAACGTATTAATCATTGTTTATTTCTAATTATTCCGGAGATGAGTTTGTCTCTCAATTCAAAGCAAGTTGATATAAATGAAATTAATTGGCCGTGTGCATGGATTGCTGACAGTGTGCAATATTTTATACCAATGCATGGAATGCGGACATTAATCCCGCAAGGTGTAAATGCAGCTGTACCACAAAAATATTTTAAGTACCAATTCAAAATTAGAAAAAAGGAAATACGCTTAAACAAGTATCTCGGTTAACATTTCGTCTTAAGAATTCCCTGTGTTAACGTGCAGAACAGAACGTCCGAGGCTGGCTTTATATTCTGCCTTGAGCTACTTTTCTGACTTAAAGTGAATGATGAATCGAAGCAAGTCGAGTGTTAATCTCCCGAAAAGGTCATATTCCTTTTAATAATATACTCAAACACAATACACGATTTCTTAGATATCGGCCTCTAGCTATGTCTTAATGCTCCTTAATTGTTCGAAGAAACAAGCGACGACTAAATTCTCCAGGATACGTCTTTTCGCCAGGTCCTTTCAAGAGTTTCCGTCCATTCAGTGGCTTCACAGGTCTAAAGTTGTTGCACAAATAGTTACCATCTGTTGATGTCAAGGTTCGCATGATCTCCAACTAAGAGAGATTGTGACAAGTCTTGATGTTAGTATTAGAATGACTCTTTTTTGGGCTGATTACAATAACCCTTTAAGTCCCAATAGTGTCCAAGATCAATCTTCTCCTTACACTTATCCATACAATGTAAAGAGATAAGTTATGAGAATCAATAAAATGATCACCCAAGAGAAAATACTTTGATCTTTGAATAAATTCTTTCAACTAATTCTTTAAGGAAATGTATGGAGATCAGTTTGGAGAATTTGTATGTGGATACTGGGGCTTAAAGGGTTAACGAATTGTTAACACAAAGGTGGAGTGGGTGGTAGTCGCCACCTCACCCCATATTAAGGCCGGCTATTTGCTTTCGTGCAGAGAGGACAATTTGGGCCAAGCATGCATGGCAATCACTGATTAATAGTTGTTAGGGTTACGTGGGTTGCCGTTGTCGTGGTCGTTGTCGGCCCTCTCACCACACATCATTTTTGTTTTTTTTTTTGCTTTTTAGAGGGTTTGCTAGAACCTTCCTGTATTAAGACCCTTTTGCTTTCGTGCAGAGATCCGACATAATTTGCGCAAAATATGGCAAACAATTGGTTGCCAGGGTAGTACGCGCGGTGTCGCCATAGAGAGCGTGAAAACGTCAACCAGGAGCCCATAACCCGGAGCGTCTAACTTCCATACTGCGCCTATGCAACGGCGTTTTCACAAGTAGGTTTATTTTTAGATAAGCTTTTCCCGCGAATTGCTTTCAAAAAGCCAATCGCTAGCAATTGCATCATCAATGATAAACTTTTAATACGTAACTAGGACACATTGAAAAAAACATAGCGGACACACGTGAGGAATCTTCAGAGGAGTCTTCTGACAGTATTTCAAACGACAATTCAGTATTTAAACGGAAACTAGCAGTTCAGAAGAAGATTTGCAAAACCTAGCCAGGAAGTCTACTTCGTCGACGACAACGCATAATTCACGCATAGGGAATTAAATCGAAATCATCTTCGAAATAGCCGACTGTGAAAAGGTCCAAGCGAGCTACTAACAGTCTAAGCGACGATCAAATGCAGGAATTGACCTCGTGGAACAGTTACTTTCCGCGGGAAAAGCTTATCTGAAAAAAAAACTCACTTGTAAAAACGCCGTTGCACGAATTTATGGCAGTTGAACGCTCCGGGTTATGGGCTTCTGCGTCAACAAACTTGGAGCATCTGATATTGAATGGCAAAGCATTCCAGAGCCTTGGAGCAGCACAAGTGAAGGACCTATCGCCAATGAATTTTTAATGAAAACTCACCTGAGACTCAGTGACGGATATGGGGTTTTCCAATACAATCCACTGGACAGATTCGTAGCAGGGTGGGGTAGTAAGGGAGCCTTTGTAGGTAAAGTAAGGTGCGTTTACAGAGGCCAAACCTGGAATAAGGCTGGCCAGCGGTATGCTGTCTCCCAGATGATACCGGATCCCTTGGTAGAGAAGAAAACTGGTTCGCATTATTGAACCAGGATGAAAAAGAAAGTAGCCCACCCCCCCCCCCCCCCCCCCCATACAGGTAATTCCTTGCTGACGTCATTGTGTCCAGTTTTGTTCATTAGCAAACAAGTTAACTCAAAAAGATATCTCCCTCCGTATATGCAAATTAGATTTAAAGTTGAAAGAGTTGGTTTTTTGAATTATTGTTCTTTCAAAACATTTCCCCGATTCTGATTGGCTAAAAGCACACGTTTAATTCACCAATAAAAACATCTTGACGTCACAACCATGTTTACATACTCTCATGCAAACACGCCTCTCGGCCAATCAGAGCGCCCGTACTATGTTAGCTATTTTATAAATAATAAATATGACATCATATGGCAGCTTGGAGATACGAAATTTCTCTTCGAGTGTTTAAAAATATATCACGAGTGAGTGCATCCTCTATACAGTGTCTTCACTCACGTGGTCAGCATCTATGCAAATTTATCGGAAAAAAAGAAAGCGTTTGCATAAGAAAAGAGTTTAACTCCCACAGGATTGGTTTGGGACACCATCATGACCGCCGTTTCATTGTTTTGGGACACCAGCATGGCCGCCGTTTCATTGTTTTGGGACACCAACATGGCCGTCGTGACGTCATGTGAAAACACTCTATATAGCCAAATCCCGTTAATACGGACACTGAGGGACCATAGAAAGTGTCCCTGTTAATGGGTGTCCATATTAAAGGAGCTGTGTCACGAAATCCAGACAAATTAGGTAATTACAAAATGTCCTTTATATTAAGAGAAACGTAAAAATAACCGCTTAAAACTTCAAAGGAGGGTTAAAATAACACAACAGATACAGCAGATGCCACGGATGGGCAAAACTGACGAAGATTGAAACGGATTGAAATAAGGGTTTTTGAAAACTGTTCAGCCTGACAGTTTTTCAAGTTGATCTCTGCTGTTTGCAACTTCAGACATAATGCTCAGGATGCATATTTGTTAGTCTTGTATCTCTGATTTTGTAATTTACATGTAATTTATTTGCTTACTTTAAGCTCCATAGCGGTTGAGGCCGAGTGACTGGCAAAATTAAACAAAATGAACCGGACTGCCGTGACACAGCTCCTTTAAGTGGGTTGAATTTAGAGAAAATGTAAGGGTTTTCTTCCCCAGGGACAAAGCAAACTGTATGTAATCATCAAGAGGTTTCCCTATTAAGCGGGTGTCCGTAAAGCGGGGTTTGACTGCTTATACTACTACATGAGAAATTTTTCAGTGCAATTTGATTGGCTTAGAGCAGTGGTATTTCAGCTTAATTTGAAAAACCTACATGTGAAAATTACAAAACCTTTGCGGGTAATAGTATAAACAAATAATAGCATGATTTGTACGTGACATTAGGCATAAATACCACTCGAGATATTTCAAAATTCCCTCAAATTTCACTCGCTTAACGGCTCGTGAAATTACGTATAACAATTTCAAAATATCACTCGCGGTATTTATGCCAAATATCACTACAAATCATGTTAGTATACACACACTCAGTGATCTTGTTGATTTAAGCAATCTGATTGGTTCGCTATCTCGGATTATTCAACAATATTCACCTCCTAGCGAGTGGATAATGTGTGAGCTCGGTGTTTTTCCCATTTTTTTAGAGAACGATCTTTTAAAAGTCGACAAAATCCTTGGGCTGACTTCTTTTAAGGCAAGAAAAGACTTGGAAGGATTCAACACGGCGTTTTTCAATTTACTGTAGCTGAGTTTTGTGCTCGATGGATTGTGTACAACTCCGGTGTATTCGCGTAGAAGAACTTGACGTTTCGTGAACTCAGCGTTTTCTAACAGGAAAATTTTGGCTCAAAAATCGAAGTTTATTTATGACAAACAAATTTAAAAGGAAATGTTTGCAGAAATTCTTCGTTTCAAGTAAACAGGAAAAAGAATGATACAGGAAGACGACGTCATACCTCGAGCAGCCGAGCCGCCATTTTTGTCAGCACTTCATGCGAAGAACGACACAACAAACCCTTTTGGCTATAAACTTGGCGAGTCAACAGAAAACAACGAAGCTCTACTTTATTTCTCAGGTAAGGAAACAGTTCAAACTTTTAGCGGTTCCATTTAAGCCATTACGCTGCTGTTTGCGAAATGATAAACTTGTGAATTGCCATGCTTGAAAATTCTGCAAAGATCTACTTTTAAACTTGAGCGTGATTTGATCTGTCAATCAAATCGTACTTTTTAATGGTTTCCTCTCTGATTTTGTTGAGATCACTTCGTGTGTATGTACTAAAACAATTACTCTTTTCAATCTCGGTGAATAGTGGCTTTGGGAATATTTACCTCGCCGCTTTCGCGGCTCGGTAAATATTTGGCCACTATTCACCTCGATTTCAAAGAACAATTGTTAACTATTACCTGTACAAATAGATAAATATATTCCGTATATGGGGCTCAAAATTTCATAGTTAACTGAATCTTTTACGCTCTTTCAAAATTCAGAGATTGTGTTTTATTAGT
This sequence comes from Porites divaricata, assembly GCA_038088405.1. NCBI lineage: Eukaryota > Metazoa > Cnidaria > Anthozoa > Scleractinia > Poritidae > Porites > Porites divaricata. The sequence goes on from JBBMOI010000007.1 coordinate 20,714,240, forward strand.
TTCATCATATACTGTAGTTAGTCTGATAAGTATATGTTGATGGGGCAAAAATGTAATTAAAAAAGGTGAAGGCGCACACGAGCCAAACGCCTAAACGGCTGGGCCCAGTTGTTCGAAGGCAGGTTAGTACTTAACTCAGGGTTAAATTTAACCCGGGTTTCTTTTTCTTTTGTTCAAAAGCATTTTCTTGGATAATTTTCCCTGTTAGTTTGAAGAACATCCAATCATCAAGTTGTTGACAGAAAGAATTAAACTGAAATCACTTCTTAAGCTTTCAAATCTGAATTCAAATTTTGCACTAACAGTGGGTTATCTTAACCAAGCTATGAACAACCCGGCCCTGGGGCCCGTTTCTCGAAAGCTTTGGAAACTTTTCGGGCCCGCAAAGCCATTTTTAGTTCATCTGTACCTAAAAACGGAAAAGTGTATACGTCTGAAACTTCTTGTATGAATGTGAATAAAACAGCTCTGTAATCGTAAGGTTCGAGATTTTGCTATGGCTTTACGGGCCCGAAACGTTTCCGGGGCTTTCGAGAAACGGGCCCCTGGAGTTTATCCCGAGGAAGCATGTCTAGAAGTATTGCTACACCCTGTCTTTGGGACCCAATAGAGCACGCGCTTAAGGAGTGATGGGATAAAAGTGATGTCACGTGGTTTCTCATAGGGCAAACAAGTGAAACAAATTTACCAGTGGAAGAAACCGCGGTCGAGTTTGTTTCTTCTAGACTACAGATAATGAAGAACTTTTCATTTTAAAGACGATAAAAAGAAATTATGGTTGGAAGAGATCATTGCTACTTCTTGGATAGTGTAAATCTCCACCGTAGGTGTCCTCACGGCAAACAATAGTGACGTAAATCTTGTCGAAACTCGAACTGATCATCTAGCATGACCATTAAATCGTTGTCCTGTTTTGATAGAATAAACAAACTTGACCGCGATTACTCGTATTGGCAAATTTTATCACTTGTTTGCCCCCTGAAATACCACTTGACATTTTTTTTATCGTATAGAACTTAACGCGCGTGCAGAGATGGTAGATATCGTGAATAAGGTCTATTTTGACCTGTTTTCCTACACAACCACTTAATGGCCGGTAAAAGAAGTGATTGCCCTCAGAATGTCCCAGAATGCAATTCGAAACAACACCGACCTAGCCTCCCCGCCCGTGCAACATCAAAATGGCCAGTGAATAAAAACCAAAAAACGAGAAGTATTTAAGTATTTCTGCTGGCCATAACAGCCTTCTTCAGGTTTACAGATGTTAAATAAGGCCCCCCCCCCCCCCCCCCCAAAAAAAAAAAAATTTGATTTAATCCTTTCACACCTAATGGTCACCAAGGTTAAATTTAAAAAAAAAAAAATTGTTTCTGTACAATCCCAATATATTAGTAGCACTTTGCAAAAGTTATGCCGGACAGAAATCATTTGCAAAAGTGAAAAATACATCATATTACCATGAGTCGGTCTAGGGATAATTGATGATTTGCAGTTTTTAATGCTAGATTTCCTTTACCGTTAGGACGCTTTATGTTTTTCAGCGACACGGCGATCTTTTCCATCCACTTATTGAATTTTCCGTCAACCTAAAATGAGACAATTTGAAAAGGTTGGGAAAAGTGGCTAAGAATATACCCTGCGGGTAATGTTTCATCACTTAGACGCCAAATGAGAAGTGGGGCCGGTTAATAAAAGCGAGGTAACTCGTTTTAATTCTCAAGGAAATTTAAAGAAAATCGATAAATTACTTTACATGTTATAGTAATTAAGATAAGCAAATATTAAAACTGGCACTAGTGTTAACCAGAGAGGTCTCATTCAAGTAGAGAAAACTGGTGCCATTAGTGGGATAGTGGAAACACTACAGTACAGCCCATAAGACTGAGTAGCGCCGGCTTCAACACACTGGCAATGACAATCACCGCTACAAGACTTACCTTAAGAAACTGACTTAAGGAACGCCCCAGCCTAATCAAAGTAGAACTATCTTCCTAGATTCCCCTCGCGAATTATCAGTGAATTTTGTCCTTGGGTACCAAGATGGTTGCATTTGACATCCGAACCATGGGTTGATCATAAGAAGAAATACTCGCCCCACGTCAGAGGGAATCCGGTTTCCGGAATTCGAAAACATTTCACTTGTGGAAATCCTTAGCTTTGGAATACAGAATACAGTTCAAGGAATCGGGATCCCACTAAAGGTTGAAATTCGGAATCCAAGTTCCAATGACGAAGAATCCGGAGCCCGGTTCCTGGAATCCTGAATCCAAGACGTGGAATTCAGGATCCAAGACTGTCTTGGAGAAAATACTTTCCACTCAAGTTTGAGTTGGAATCCTAAACTTTTCCTTTGTTTGAACAAAATATTACTTGTGTTAAAAAGTTTCAGTTGGGTTACCTGTAAGAAGACTCCAACAACTGCCAAGCCGTCATGCTTGGAGACTGCTTTTTGGAAACTTTCATAGATAGAGTTGTAAAATACGAGGTGCATCTAAGTCATAGAGAAATCAGATCAGGATAACATAACGTAACGGCGTGCAAACAATTTAAAGCTACAAATATTTGATCGAGTTAGTTATATAGGTAGGGTATTATTTCTGATTTTCAATTACGTTTTTAGCATGTACATACAGCTAATGTTGGTCAGTCTACAATCAACACTTAATGAAAGGAGACAAAACTAATTAGCCAGTTTAAGTAACGGGCGTTTTTGAGGGACGCATGCCAACCGGCAGTGGACCTCTTGCATTATTGGGCGATGCTTTTGCCCAATTGTTCGGGTATCGTCTTTATAAGGGACAAGACACCTAGCAAGACAAATTTGGTAGCGTCAAGGCATATTAGAGAGTCAGGCCTTTAGATTCGAGGACGAGAACGACTACGAGTACGAGATTTGATTTAAAGTTTTTTCGCGTATTGTCAAAAAATAGACGCCCCGGAATTCTTCACTGTACTTTTTTTCACCAGAAAACTTAGCACTGTTATCGTTATTGAAGGAGGTTAAGACCTCTAACATTTGATAACTTGTTCCCGTCACTAGGAAACTCTCGCTAAAACGCGTGGTAGAATGATGACGGCTACCACGTTTTCCCGCCAAAATGACGCTGGTTCACGCGCGAGCACTACTTAGTATTGAGAAAATCTCTTACTGGTAGTGGTTCTTGTCTTAGAATCTAAAGGTCGCCAATAAAAGGGAAAAGGCGTCACTTCCGTTTGACGTACGTGACCCACTGAGACGCCTTTGCTTGGGCTACGTCCACACGAGTCCGGATATTTTCGAAACCGCAGACTTTTTTACATGAATCGCCTGCTTTTCGTCCACACGAACCCGGATAAAAAGAAATACCGTAAATCCTCTATTAAGCCCCCCCTCTCTAATAAGCCCCCCCCCCCTTTTCAGAGGGGGAAAGTTAATAAGTCCCCCTCTCTATTAAGCCCCCCACCTCCCCCTCCCCCAATCCTTATTCTTCACAAAAAAATTAACGGTTAACGTGGACTGATCAGTTCTGATTTATTCAGGCTGGAAGTTCATATTGTTTTCGGTCTTCGGCGGCATGACCTCCAACTTCATATGCTTAACTTTCACAAATCAATACAAGTAATCATTCTCATAAAAATTACCGAAGAACATGAGGCCGAAAGCGCATTTTTGAAGAATAAGAATTTTGTTTTTGTTACTTTTAGGTTCCCACAAGTGAATTATTACTTTTGACAGTGACTTTAATTGTACAACGCGTAAGTCTACTCTCGCTCATACCACGGTATTTTTGCTACAGGTGATGCGTTTCGCTAAATTAAATAAGCCCCCCCTCTCTATTAAGCCCCCCCCCCCCTCAAAACTGCTTGAAAAAATAAGCCCCCCGGGGGGCTTAATAGAGGATTTACGGTATATGGTTTCATTAATGACATGAATGTTAATGACATATATGTCCAGATTCCTGTCAACATGGCGTTGAATAAGTTCCCTGCTAAAAAGAAGCACATGGAATATCTGAGGAGGATATTCTCTGGTTGGCCGTATTTTACGGGCAGGTCACCTTAAAGCTGATTCAGAAAAGCGTTTCGTTCGTATCATGATATTCTAGAGATGTCAGACACGAAACAATGTGGCTGCCCCATAGAAATAAATAAAAAATATGTTCAATCACTGGTATTAGTTCCGGACACGAGAGAATAATGGAGCAAAGAGAGAATCTTCATAGCGTGGCCGGGATATGTGAATTTCACTAAAGTTTTTTTTATGAGGTTGTAATTGAACGGAAGCCCAGTTGCTGGGACGTCCGCACATTTCGATCGATTGCGTGAAACATGGGTTTTCGCACGACCACCTCAAAGCAAAGAATGCAGAATATTGTAAAGGCGAATGTTGAATTTTCCCTTGACAGCACTGACTAGAATTTTGCGGAACTCTTCGGAAACCAACTTCCGATTAATTTCAAGCGTTTAATTGGTCTAAAAATAACTTTATGAAATTCACATATCCCAAGGGTTAGACTGGGCGTTTCACTCTCTCACACATTCTTCTCTCTCGTTCCTGAGCAAGCTGATTTTTATCACATATACAACTTCAATCATTTACCTCCGCTGCGAAATATTTTCCATCCACTCTGTGTTCAGACCCAACACTGCTATTGCAGCCGAAGTGAAAGTGAAACTGATGCAGTATGTGCAAGATTTTCCCCAGAGGACCCCCGTTAAGGGTGACCGCACCCTTCTTACTATTAACATGAAAAGTCGGCACGTGACCATTGTTGATGAAGGAACCAGTAACTGCACCACCTACGTTCTGCTCAACGTTTAGAACCAGGCCACGATAGGATTTCTCTGTCTTGGCTGCGCTTATGTTTATGTCGATGGGAGACTGGTGCTGCCTAGAGCAGAGTGGTGCCATTTTCCCCCAGTCCTCTGGACCGTAATCTGAAAAGGCGATAGAAGAAAAATAAACTCTTAAAAGATAAAACAAAATGAAAATTTATGACAAGAACTTTGTATTGGCGCCGATGGCATTGTACTTTTTCACAAAAGGCCCGAGTTTCTTGAAAGTTGATGAACTTCAATCCTCTCAGTTAACCGAAATTTGCTTGTTTTGAAAAACGACCAATATCCTGAGAAGACAGCCGGCATTTCGCAACGCCACCCCAAGTTTTCCCTCAAAATGACGTCTGAGGATGAGAAAAGGAGCTTAAGCAAAGACGTTTTTGAGCGTCGCACGTCAACCGGAAGTGAGGCTTTCTTCCTTTTTATATGCCTTGACGCTATCGAATTTTCATTGCTAACTTTCTTTTCTCTTTTAACGACGATTTACCCGAGAGTTTTAACCAAACTACTGCCCCAATGATGCAAAAAGTCCACTTCCGGTTGACGTCCGTCCCTCAAAAACGCTGTTGCTTAAGCTCCCTATTATAGCGACGAAATTCCATACTGATGACGTGTTAACACCCAAATCTTTGTAATGCTTCTGATTGGTAGAAAATTTGTTTCATTCAGATAGTAGCCTTAGAAAATACAACAATGACGACGGCGACGCCAATGAAAACGTTTCTAAAAATAGCACTTGCCTCCTTTCAACTTTTTCGCTTTCATACCAAGTCACCCAGTTAGTTGAAAGAAGAGGAATTGGGTTGGGACGTAAAAGAGGGGCAGCGCCCGAGTTTGAGGGGAGCTGGTAAATATCAGTATCACATTACCGGAGCCGTTATCCAAGTCGACTAGCACTGAATTTGGTCATTTCAGGTCGTACAGTCCACCCTACACTAACGGCCACCTTTCTACATTAGGGAGCTTAAGATCCGACGACGGCGACAGCTACGAAAATGTCACTTAAAAAGTGAATCCTTGCTGCTTTAAACTTATGACGCGCATTCTATCTAGTTTAATTCGTCATATGCTGGTAAATTTTTTTGGAGTTGATTCTAAAGGACTGTATCAAAGTCAGGAAAAGAAAAAGAAAGTTGTTGTCTTGTGTTCCCGTCCTCCACAAAACGTGAAATTAGACACTTTCACGTTGTAGTCGTGCAACGACGGCAAAGAAATGTACAAAAAAAGCGTGATGCGCGTGCAAAGGTGTTGTTTTGCTAATCTAAACCTATTGCTTTTTTGCTGTTTTCGTTGCCGTTGCCGTCGCCGTCGTCGGATCTTAATCTCCCTATGCGCTCTTCTCACGTATGGTAATATGCCCGTCCAACCTCGTTTTTGAGTATAAGTTCTTTTGAAATGCTAACCAGACGATGTTTTCTTATTTGAATTTCAAAGGAATTTTTACTCGTAAACGAGGTTGGACGGGCATATTACCATACGTGAGAAGAGCGTATTGACTCTTGCTTAAACCTGCCTATAACGCCAACGACCACTAAGGCCTGTCCCCAGCTGCCAAATTAGGGAGCTTAAGCAACAGCGTTTTTGAGCGACGGACGTCAACCGGAAGTCATCATTGGGCAGTGGTTTGGTTAAAACTCTCGGGTAAATCGTCTTTAAAAGAGAAAAGAAAGTTAGCAATGAAAATTTGATAGCGTCAAGGCATATGAAAAGGAAGAAAGCCTCACTTCCGGTTGACGTTCGTCGCTCAAAAACGTCTTTGCTTAAGTTCCAAATTTGATCCGTATGGCGCGTTGATGATTAATGACGGCAATCGTAATTTGATTGTGTTCTATTTATACTGCTGCAGTGAGCATAAATCATCTCCAATACTTTCGGCAAATGTTGCGAGCCTTGCTCGTGTTTTCATGTGAACACTTTGCCGATTCAGAAAATTATGCAAGTGTTTTTTGTGTATTTTATGTCTATATATTTATTATATATGATTGGATTACCATTATGAGATACAGTAAGCATGAACTTAGCACCGTAAACGTATTTTACCTCTAAAAAATAATTGTCATATTACCCCCTTCCTCCTCTGATAACGGCCACTTACTGCTGTTCCGCCCCTAGGTGGCCGTTGTGGAAAGGTTCGACTGTAGTTCTGTAGGGTCGCAAAATGAGAAACTTATGAAAAAAGCGTGCGCGCAGAGTTGTTTTTCTGCTCACTAAACCTATTCGGTGTTTTACAACTTCCCAATGAGAAAGGCTCCGGATGAATAACGTTAATTTCTCAGACAGAGCTAAGGATTTCACGTGTTGAATGTGAAAAGTGGATACATTTGTCATTTACCAGTGAGTAGATAATGAAAAGAGCCTTCCATCAGTAAAATATTTCAAAAAGTCGCTAAGTATGTAAGTACGCAATACCTGTCTTCTCATATCCCCAATTTTTTCCTGTTGAAAACAAGAATTAAATATCAAATTAGTTTCTATGATTCGTTTCTTTCGTGAATTATCAGTGATTCATACTAGTTCGAACCTGTTATTTTATGAACCCTTCATTACCACGTTCTGCAATCAGCTCCTTAAATTTTGTTCATTAATTAAATTAAAAATAGCATTGCTTATTGCCTGTTTTTATACTTTCAATTAGTTTTTGGAGTTGTTTTTGTTGACCACTTTCCTTTAACCTGTTAAACTCGCCAATATTGATATTGTCTCATTTAGAAGTACAACACTTTAAAGTAACTATAAATAAACAAGTTTTAGTAGAAGTAGAACATGATACGTTTTTTGTATCAAATGGAAACTCGGAAAAAACCGAGTCCCAGATGGGGTTCGAACCCAAGACCCTCTGTGATCAAGTCGGATGCTCCAACCATACTGGAGACTCGATGGCGATTAAGGGTGAAATGTGGGTCCCGGACTAGAACGGCATCACGCAGTATCATAGTCAAACCCAGAAAAGCACGTATGATTCATAGCTGCATCACGCAGTCATATTAAGGTATATCGTAGATGCAATCATCCAACAACCAAGCGAGTCATTTGAAGAAGAAGAAAATGTTAAGGTTTTTTTTGGGCATCAAATGGAACATCCGAAAAAAATCCGAGCCCCAGATGGGATTCGAACCCAGGACCCTCTGTGATCAAGTTGGATGCTCTAACCACTGAGCTACTGAAGACTCTATGGCGAGCAAAGGTGAAATGTGGGTCTTTGACTAGATCTACGATATGTTTAATTTGACTGCGTGATGCAGCTATGAGTCATACGTGCTTGTCCTGGTTTGACTGGGTGGTGCAGTTCTTGCCAAAGACCCACATTTCACCCTTGCTCGCCATGGAGTCTCCAGTAACTCAGTGGTTAGAGCATCTGACTAGATCACGGAGGGTCGTGGGTTCGAATCCCATCTGGCGCTCGGATTTTTTCCGAGTTTCCATTTGATGCAAAAAAGTATCATGTTCTACTTCTACTAAAAACAAGTTTTGACAAAAAAAGGTATATGACCAACCTCCCATGGCTAATGCAAAGCTGAGAACTGTAAATGTAACAATATAGAGACTGGAATTCATGCTGGTTAGTCCGACTGCAAGCACTTCACAACCGTACGATCGTACCCCTTGGTAAGAAGCTTAGCAGAACATGACCTATCGAGGCAATATAAATAAATGGATTAAGGAGGGAAACAGTTTAAAAATAAAAGGTAAACTCATCTTAAATGGTAAAACTATACAGGCATAATACAAGTCCTCTCTTGAAAATCCCGCGTTCTGATTGGCTTTAGGTACAAGCTACATATCCAATCAGCTCAAAGATAGCGAGTGGAGAAAAGCCACTTGTAGTAATATACCAAATAGTAAATCAAAATCAATAGAAATTCCAAGAAGAACTCCCATGTGAAATTGACAAGGTTGCTCGTCTTTTCTTCGTTTTGGTTTTAAATTGCAAATTTATGTTTTGCTTAGGTTGTTCAGGACGAAACACCAAGATTATTTTTTACCCATACAGGTATCGCTTTACTGTACGTGAAGAAATAAATTACAGTAAATAAATAAAAGTTTCCCCTACATGTCCGCCTGCGCAGCCAGCGGGATCGTTAGCGCAAGCAAAGTTTGGGCAGAGGAGCTTATAAACTGTGCGGAGAATCGGGAGACGGCGCTCGGTTTTCTCGGCTTTGCCGCTACAACTCACACATGCGCAGAAACAATTTCGCCAGCTTCGCAGGATACCTTCATGTTTAGTTTGTATTTTATAACATTATTATACCTCTTTGCCAAAGAATTCTCATTTTTGCCGATTAATTTTTTTTAAATTAACTTCTTCTTTTTAGAATTCTGCTTACCATGCACCCCTCAGTTTTCAGGGGTTTTTTTTACAGTCTTACGAACGAGCGGGACTTTGTGTCTCGGAGTTAATAAACCGATTTACTTTAACAGATTAATCTTACGAAAGAGAGGTGATGACAATAATGGGAAATACGGTAATTAAAGGGCACATCGACGGTCATTGATACCACAACTGGCAAGTTTCAGCCCCCCTTGCCCCCCCAGCTAATTTAGATCTAAGACAATCACTGAGAATTAGCAAAGAAAATACTTTTAAAACCTTACTTACCTGTGGAAGCAAGTGTCTTTAACTTTTCTGAGTTTGAGAACACCTGAATTCTCAGGCTGGAGATATTCCCTGCATCTTATTATATAGTTATTATTCCTCCCACGTCTAATATTTATATATTTGTTCCACGACCTTCGACGTCGTCTGATATTAACTTTAAATCGCCTAGTTTGAAACTCATTTAGAATACGTAAATAGTATTTTGCAATATTGTGGGCGTGCACGAATGACTTGCGTATCTAATTTTGACGACGAAATCTGAAATCAATAAGGAAAGATAATAGACCAATTCCGATATATTAAAATTCATACATAGCTGCGAGGCTTGGGGGAATAAAACAAAAGAAATCATCTTGAGGCTCAGTGATGAATAAAACATTTCTTTTGTTTTATTCCCCCAAGCCACGGAGCCACGTATGAATTTAATATATCGAAAATGTTCATAAACACCAGTTCACGACCTTTTGCTATTTACGAATCATATGAAACGAAATTGCCCAACTTTTTCTCACCTGATGGTTGTCTTTTACTTATAGACCTAAAAAAGTCTGCTTCGAATATTGACAGGGAAAAACTGCACTATATTTAGTTATTTTTGCACTGATTTCTGACTCCTGTATTACATACCTCCTTTGCAAAGCTGTCTGAAAAACGTCACCTTTTATGTAGCTCATCGTGACGCTTTTACCACCTAGCAATGCTGCGAATTGTCACGGCTGATATTTCCTTAAATATTTCATATGTTATGATACTACTGCATGAGAAACTTCTGCAATTTGAATGGCTTAGAGCAGTGGTATTTCAGCTTAATCTGGAATACCTACCTGTGAAAATTACAAACCTTGTGTTGATAGTAGTATAAACAAATAATAGCATGATTTGCAAATGATATTTGGCAAAAATACCACTCGTGACATTTCAAAATTGTCTCAAATTTCACCCTCCCAAGGCTCATGGAATTGTGTATAACAATTTCGAAATATCACTCGTGGTATTTATGCCAAATATCACTACAAATCATGCTATTACCTCTACAAAAACTTAAAAAGTTTCTAGATTGCCTAATCTGGCACTCGCAGTTTTGAGGCTTAATTGCATTTAAAATGTGGTGTTTTTTTCAGTACATGTAAGTCATGTGTAGATGAGCTAAAATGCAAACAGTTAAGAAGTTGGACAAAAATGCCTTAATTTGGAACCTTCGCCCACTCTCTAATCTTTTAATCCATGTTTCCCCCTAATTCCTTTCGGGAATGCACCATGCAGGCCAGGGGCCCGTTTCTCGAAAGTCCCGATAATTAATGTTGTTTACATGCAAGATAGAGGTTTCAATAGTTTTGCATCTAACATGATAAAACTATCAGTTAATGAAATAGAATGGATTAGTTTTCTAGCCAGGAACCTCGCTCTTATTCTTTTTATTTCGATTTGAATATTTGATTTCGGGCCCGAAAAGTCTCCGGGACTTTCGAGAAACGGGCCCCAGCCTACTTTTTTTAGGGGCTGCATAATTAACAGGATGACTTCTTGGTTACTACCACTCCCTGTAGTGAGATTTTTTTTAACCTTGTCGGTCAAAGGAATGAAAAGAGCTCAGTAATCAGATCTAATAAACCTGACTAATTTATTAGTATTCAGTCGCCATCCTCCTGTATCAAATCCAGTAACAAGTTCTATTTAATCAATTGTTTACACTTCTTTTTTAATGTTTTTCTGAATACGATATTACTAGCTTTATTACTTTTAGAGAATGATATGCACAATGCTAATGAGCTAAAATTTGTAAACAGGGTTTCCGTTTGAACAGTGTGTTCTTGGAGTTTCAGCTTTAAGCAATTGCCTTAGCATTTAAATGAAAATATTGCATTGGATGTGCATTTTTATCGTAAAGATGAATTGATCACAGACAACACTTATTTATTTGAAGCGAATATTATGTTAGTGAATTATTTTCATATTTTTTTAGTTACTACATTTAGTGTATCACTAGTGTTCCAAAATAGCCCTCTATTTAAATATATCCAATATACATTGTAACAAAAATAGCTGTAAATATAATTTAAAGAGTCATTTGTTACATGCATGGCTGTTAATGATATTGTTGTTGTTGCTTGCACATGTATGCATGAAAGTGATTGTATTGCTGTAGTAATGTTGAAAAACTGAATACAAACGTTTGTTAAGTTAAAAGCACAAAACCCGAAGTGCATCGAACGGCGGAGCGTCTGTTGCAGATTGGCAGCTATTACTAAGATTTTGCAATATTTCGGCCAAAAAACGTATTGAACTCGACAGTCATTGGCAATATAGATAAACTGAAAAACAAACAATATAAGCTTTAAATGACATTGCTCAAGTGCATTTGTAGCATTAGTGACTCGAGCACTGTGGTGTTAACTGAACAGATAGAGTCGGAAAAATAATTAACAGCCGCTCCTTGGGCGGATTATAAGTGAGCGTGTTGCATCGAGGCCCTCCCAAAATCAGAGCATCTCCCGCAACCCTCATCGCTTTTCCCCAGGCATACGTAGGGACTGGGAAACTAAACATTATACCAAATAAATTGGCATTTATTATTTTCTCCAGATATAACGTGAGCCGAGAATTTTGGGCCAAGCGATCAAATGTTGTTTACAGATCAAATGCTTAGTGTTTTCAATTGGAGTGGAAGCGTATTTCAAAACGGACAAGAGATATCTTGACGCGAAGCAAGCAAATAAATGCCGGGCCTATTAAATAGTACTTGAAAGATGTGTTTAAAGGTCCTTCAAGACGGTGACCATATTCTTCCGTGACAGTCCGGGATGTTGTACTTGACGTCCCACATCCATGGGCGTTCTATAAAGAATAACAAATTATATAAAATATAAAAACAAAACAAAAACGAAGGAAACAAGAAAGACAGAAGGAGGAAAGATAGGGTGCTTAGCAGGATTCGAACACGGCACCTTGGGTTTGACGCAACTTCACCTTACCACTGCACCACTAAAGATGGTTTGGTGGAATGGGCGAAAAGTCTTTGATTTAATGCCTTTTCTATGGAATTCTGCCGGCAAAAACCGAGTTAACCCTTTTATGACGGCCGGTGAGTAGTGAAAAAAACCGCAAAACCAAATCCTCTTCTTTGGACTGGTTTTCGGCAAATTAGCATAAGAATGGCTCAAAACGAGTCTTGCTAAAAGGTCAGCACTCGTTAACATCCGTCGAAAGGCCCTTGGACACCTCATGAAGTTTACACAAGGTAGATTAAAGTACACATAGCATCAACCCCACCCAAAAAAGGAACCTAACCAGTTTCGAAACAGTGCTTAACCCTAATCAGTAAAGGCAGTGCTTAACCCTAATCTGTAAAACGCAGTGCTTAACCGGCTAATCCAAAACGATAGGGAATACTACGTTCTGTAAACTTCATAAGGTGTCCAAGGGCCTTTCGACAGATGTTAAAAAGTGCTGACCTTGCTAAAAAGGCATATTTTTTACTTATCTGATTTAATTAAATAGCTTTGTTTTTTACGCATGCGCAAAAGCCATATTTTAATTTTCTTTGCAAATATATTTCGATCTTTCTCTCTCACTCTTTTTTTTCCTTCTTTTCCTTCTTTACCGGCGGTTTTGTTGCCCATTATATCGTCTTTCTTTTGCATGGAATTGTGCCTAGCTAACTTTATAGAAAAGGGACAAATTTAATTTTGACACATCACATCACATATCGGAAATCACACATAAGACGTCTGACGTACCACATCAGACATCGGACATCAGACAACTCACAACAGACAAATGACATCAGATATCAGGCATCGAACACCAGACATCAACAGTCATCTGAAATCGGACGTCTGACATACCACATCAGACATCGGATATCACACATATGACATCAGACATCTGACATACCACACCAGGCATCGGATATCACACATATGACATCAGACGTAAACTCCCTATCTCCCTAATACTTTTTTTTTTATTTACAATGAAAACACCCATTTCGATAACTCACCAACTTGCCGGTCCCATTTCGATTAGGCTGGTCCCCCAGGTAATTACTTCTTAACGATTTTGAGAGCTTGGAGCTTAAACTATGAATTTCGAACACTTTACTGGGAGAAGGTACTTTTACTCAAATGGGGCAACTTGCTACTTCGAAGAGACATCATCTTTTTGTGAGACCTAACTGGTTCGCAGCATTGAGTAAAGCAGACTAACCGTATTTCTTTTGAAAAATAGCTGCCCCTTGATTAATCACCTCACTCGAATAATCGCCCCCCTTTTACGGAAATATTTAAAATAATTGCCTTGCTCGAATAATCGCCCCCAACCCCTCTTACCATCTTCTCTTTTTTTATCCCCTCCCTGTCAAGTTCAAAATTGACAACTTGAATAACAAACATAGCTGAAGTGAAGTCTTATGCAGCAAAAGTGATCAGTGATGCTTCAAGCTCCGAAGTCAAGATATTGACATTAAAAATTAGTCAAGGAATCAAATTTGAAATACTTAAAAGCCCATATTCAGTTTACTTGATGTGATTAATGGAATAATAAAACAAAATATATAAGGCATGACTTCCAGTCAGCAATATTTGAAATAATCACCTCCCTCGAATAATCGCCCCCTTTTGGTGTGAAAAAAAAATAATAATAATAATGGCCCCTGGCTATTATTTGAAGAAAATACGGTAACTTGGTTTCAACAAAGTATAATTATTCCTGTATCTGTTATCGAAAATGTAACGGATATAATCCCGCGATGTAATTAGCAATTTGCCTTGGCGACCACCTGATACAGTTTAAAATTAATTTAACATTAATTGAGTTTACTAAGTAAAAAAAACGTACCATCTTTAGTATAAGGAGACGGTGGAACATCAAAAGGGAGTTGAAGACAGCAGCTGGTAGAGTCCGATTTCCTTCGCTCGTTTCCTTGTACAAGGAAATATTTGCTTTCGGGATCCTACGTAAAAGGAAGCACGAACAGAGATAAGAGGAACAAGACAGGAAAAGCACATTGCCATATCTTTTTGGTGCAAAAAGTCAACTCTCCTTTATCGGACTCCTTTACAAGGGGACACCTCGCGAAAACGGACACCAATAGAGTCCGGGGGAGACTCCCTATAATGGCCTGCCTATACAGGGAGGGGAGGCTCTGCCCGGAAGGGGTATCTTTTTCAGGCTTCAGGTATTTGAAAGGGTAGGGATTTCACTTGTTGAAGTATATAAAAGGGAAGGGAAATCTATAAGATAAGATAAGATAATAACTTTATTAACGTGTCAAAAGGAGTAGCTGAGGAGAAAAGTCCCCTCTACTAATTGTGGACACCTAACATTTGGGTCATTTGGGTCTATTTATCATCTATCATTTGGGTCTGTGAAAGAGCCCATTAGGGCTAACACAAATTACATGTATTTTACGGCATTATAAGGTCAAGAAAACGTTCGATTTTTGGGAGTTATTCAAATTTAAAAGACAGTGCATTTGCAGCAGTTAACAGGAATGCAAAGTTCTAAGTAAGGTATGTGAAATGGGTACCATTTGTCAATAGAAGGTAATACAAAAGGGGTACCTTTTCCGTGAAAAATGGTATATAAAAGAGTAGGGGGTGGACCTCGGGGCGGAGCCCCCTGTATAAACATTTCTCGAATACTCCCCTCCCCCACCCCCCTGGGGATAGAGTTGGTCCCTGCCTTTGTTTACACCGTTTAGTTGACTCTTTATAAGACGGATATCTCTCTAATACGGACACATAATGCCAATCCCATAACCGTCCGTCTTAGAGTTGATTGTAATCAACGAACCGAAGTCCACGTTACGTCGATAAAACTATTAGAGAGATTAAGAATCACGTTTACGCCAAACGGTAGACGTGAATTTGTACCACGTGACCAAGTTTCCCTTTATTTTCCGTTTACTCTTTATTGCTTCTTCACAAAAAATAAGTGGTTTTATGCCAGTTTTAACCATAGGAATCGTTCGGGACTTTTTTAATCTGTTCATTTTCTATGCTGGGAAATTCTCAACTTGAGTTTTACGTTTGTCCTTTACGGTAAACGTGAATCTTAATCTCTATTATTTAATAAAATTCCGGTATAGTTTGTCTCGATCATGGAAGACAACATCGATTTTAAGTGCTACCAACTGAAAAAGGTTTATGAGTGTACGAAAGTGTCCGCCTATTTTTAAAAGATTGGACGTGTGCAGTTATTAAAATCATACCTGATCTTTGGGAAGAAAGAGAACTCCTATCTCATAAGAACGGATCATAAGCTGCAGCCCGTTTTTCTCCAGAGTCCCCCAAGCTGCTTTTGATAAATTTGCACTAAAACGAAGGAGACGAGAACGCTAAATGCCGAAAAATATTTTCAAAACATACTTTGAAAACTCACACTTGATAATTCAAGACAAAAATCAAATGAATTTAGCAAACGAGGATATTAAGTTTGCAGCCCTAATTTTCTGGCGAAAAATTCAGAAAAACACAAGGATTACACGAAAAATGCATAGATCCGCAATACAAGTTTCTAAAACGTGTTCAATGAACGCTCAGTGCATGTTTAATGGTCTTGGCGACGGATACGAAAACGTCAAAAGAGCAAAAAGATTAATAAGAAAAACGACAACTTGTACTTCCAACACACCTTTTCTTCAACATATGCTGTTACCGGACGACTACGATGAAAAATGCCTGATTTCACGTTTTACGAAGGAAGCTATCCAGCGACGACGAAATTTTCTCTCTCTTTCTGAACTCGGATATGATTCCTAAGAATTCAACTCAAAGGAAAAACTGGCTTGCATTTTACAAAGTAAGCGAGTTGGAATAATCGCGATGAAGATTGAAATAACCCGAACTCACTTTTTAAGTGACATTTTCGCCGTCGTCGCCGTCGTGGAAAACACCCTATTAAAAATAGACCTGAAACTCACATACCGTTTACACGGGTCCGGGACAAATTTTTGAACCGACGAATTTTTTACATGTGCAACTCGTTTACACGGAACCGTGCAAATTCTGCTAGAGACTGCCGGCAGAACTGTTTACAAGAGTCCATACAAAAACTTGCACGATTCTCCGGGTCCCGTGTAAACGAAAAGCGGATCCGTACAAGTTTTGTCCGTTCAAAAATTTGTCCGGACCCGCGTGTAAACTTAGCGAACTCCTGATGAGGATTATTATTAGTGTGAAGTAATGAAATAATTCATTTTGAACTGCGGTTGTAGATGAAGGTGAAGAATGATCATCGCAGTAAATTTTCCAATTTAAGCAATTGGAAAGAAGAAGCCTGAAAAAAATCAGGGCTTCAACGGGATTCGAACCCGTGACCTCCGCGTTGCCGGTGCGTTGCTCTACCAACTGAGCTATGAAGCCACACATTGGGAGCGAGGTCAATTTTTTTTTTCCGGCTTCTTCTTTCCAATTGCTTAAATTGGAAAATTTACTGCGATGATCATTCTTCACCTTCATTATTATTAGTGTTGGAAAAAAGCTGATTTTCCATATGCTTGATTTCGAGTTTTAATTTGCGTGAACCCAAACAAATCTTGATGTTCGAAGTTCGTTACTTTTATTTAACTCTCTGCTCCCTCTCTTCCCCTCCCACAAGAGACCTGAAAACTAGCTTTCTGAGCGCGCGCGATGAGAATCATCATCCCCCATTGTGACGGTTTGGCATCATTTCCTTCTTTAAACTAACGGAAAAAGTCGCGCGGTTCAAGTGAGAAGATAAAAGTTGTACAGGAGCGCAAAACAATTGTTTTCCCTCATCGTACAAATATCACCACATTTAACTTTGGACCTTTCGCGGGATGGACAATGAAAAGGTAAGAAAGGTTTTCCAAAAAAACAAAACGGTTTTACTTTTTCTCAACCCGCTAGAAAGGCGTTGTAAACAGAGTCAGACAAAAAAGTGTTTTTTACCAATGCCACGCAAACTTGAGCTAATGTTTAACATTTTATTTGCTCCATTGCTTAACTACACGGTACAAAAATGCCAGTCAACATTGAAAAGAATTTTCCCACCACTCAGTTATCTAAGCATATTTTCTTAAGCCATAGATCTAAACAAGTTTGGTTACCTTGGCAGCGCAGTGCGCGCGCTCTTGGAAACCTACACTAAACACGAGTGTTTTATGATCATTTGACTATAATAAATTTCGCGCGCTCAGATACTGTTTCAAGAAATTATGATAAAAAACCAAAAAAAAAAAAAACGAAAAATATTACTGACGTATTTTCCGAGGCGCAGCTTCAAGCTTTATCAAAGATAGTGGAGCAAACTGAACAGAGGAAGACGAGGGGAATTACACTAGCCAAAGAACACTTTGTAGAATTTATGTCTGACATTTTGACGACAAATCCAGCAGCTGTCAAAACGAGTTCATAAGATATCCATAATGCAAATTGCATATTAGATTTTTATTAAAAAGATACCATATTAATACACCCACTTTAATCACAACAACAAAAAATCGAACAATCACTATATTGTATAAAAAAAAGGTGATGTAAAGTTGTGGCATGTATATATATTATCACGTATTCACCAACAGGAAAGTCGATATAAAGTTGCGCCATGAATGTATCATCACGTGTTCATCGAACGAACAGTTGACAAAGTTGCAACATGTATACAGCTATTTCGAGAAAGGTTGTCGGAAAAATGTGCGCGCGACAATCCCGAAAGGTAATATGGGATATAATCAATACACTGTTCCTGACATTGTAGCTGTCGAACCTTCTTTTGTTGCTTTCTTATAGCACTCGCAAATTAAAGGTGGGTCGATGGCCTCTCGTGTCATTCTTCTTTGAAGAACAGTGACTTCAAAACCACCCTCAATACCTTTCGGGATTGTCGCGTGCACTTTTTCCGACAACGTTTCTCGAAACAGCTGTATATCATCACGTGTTTATCCACACGAAAGTTGAGATAAAGTTGCGGAATGTATATGTCATCACATGTTTATCCACAGTAAACTCGTACCCATATCTCATGGCGACAAAGTGGAAGGCGAGATCTGGTGAAATCCGATTTGTGCACGTGAGCGTAAGTACGGAATGTGACAGGCGATAAAAGAGCTTATACGTGAAAAAAATTGTCAAAATAGCAGCTGTTTCGACGTAATAAACAACGAATTAGTGGTGTGAAGCTTTCTGTAACAAAACGTGGTTATGTGAACAGCTTAAGTATGCACAGGAAATTTGATATCAAGTTGCACAATGTATATATTATCGCGTCTTCATCACAGGAAAGTTGATATAAAGCTGCGGCAAGAATATCTATCATCATGTGTTCATCGAAAAAAAATTGATATAACTTTGAAGCATGAATATATCAACACATGTTCATCTGCAGGGAAGTTGATAAAAAGTTGCGGTATGTATATATCATCACGTGTTCGTGTGCAGGAAAGTTGGTATAAGGTTGCGGTATGTATATATTATCACGTATTCATCTGCAGAAAATTTCATATAAAGGTCCCGTATGTATATATTATCAACTGTTCATCTGCAGGAAAATTGATATAAGGTTGCAGTATGTCTATATTATCACGTGTTAATCTGCATAGAAGTAGATATAAAGTTGCGGTATATGTATATCTCTTCACGTCTTCATCTGCAGGAAAGTATCTATAAAATTGCGGTATGTATCTCATCGTGTTAATCTGCAGGAAAGTTGATATAAAGTTGCGGTATGTATATATCATCACGTGTTAATCTGTAGGAAAGTTGATATAAAGTTGCGGTATGTATATATCATCACGTGTTCATCTGCAGGAAAGTTGATATAAAGTTGCGGTATGTATATATCATCACGTGTTAATCTGCAAGAAAGTTGATATAAAGTTGCGGTATGTATATATCATCACGTGTTCATCTGCAGGAAAGTTGATATAAAGTTGCGGTCTGTATATATTATCACGTGTTCATCTGTAGGGAAGTTCATATAAAGTTGCGGTATGTATATATCATCACGTGTTAATCTGCAGGAAAGTTGATATAAAGTTGCGGTATGTATATATCATCACGTGTTAATCTGCAGGAAAGTTGATATAAAGTTGCGGTATGTATATATCATCACGTGTTCATCTGCAGGAAAGTTGATATAAAGTTGCGGTATGTATATATCATCACGTGTTAATCTGTAGGAAAGTTGATATAAAGTTGCGGTATGTATATATCATCACGTGTTCATCTGCAGGAAAGTTGATATAAAGTTGCGGTATGTATATATCATCACGTGTTAATTTGCAGGAAAGTTGATATAAAGTTGCGGTATGTATATATCATCACGTGTTCATCTGCAGGAAAGTTGATATAAAGTTGCGGTCTGTATATATTATCACGTGTTCATCTGTAGGGAAGTTCATATAAAGTTGCGGTATGTATATATCATCACGTGTTAATCTGCAGGAAAGTTGATATAAAGTTGCGGTATGTATATATCATCACGTGTTAATCTGCAGGAAAGTTGATATAAAGTTGCGGTATGTATATATCATCACGTGTTCATCTGCAGGAAAGTTGATATAAAGTTGCGGTATGTATATATTATCTCGTGTTCATCTGTAGGGAAGTTCATATAAAGTTGCGGTATGTATATATCATCACGTGTTTATCTGTAGGAAAGTTGATATAAAGTTGCGGTATGTATATAATATATAGATTTAGCCAGAGGTAAAAGCGAAGCTCCAATTAATAAATTATAATTTAACTCAAACAATAAACTTTTAATCCACATTCATGTATCACAGTAGATTAGGCCTCGAAAACAAATTCTTGGAAAACAAATCACGCCAAATTTTTTTGCGTTCGATAGGTTTACTTTGCAAATTCTTGCCAACAAATCTGGGGGTGTTTAAACCAACCTTTTATAATTTTTATACATCACATTTGAGGTGAAACAGTGCTATTTGTCATACAGACCGCGGAGAGAATACGGTATTTCACAATTTTTCAAGACAAATTGCACTCAGGAATATTCAGGACGATCAATCGTGGGCTTTAAGCAAAACCGTTCAAGAATTTCCAAAATCACCCATACGGTCAGCTGGTTCTCGTTTCTATAGTGCGAGCTGTCAGTTGGTCGAGTGTTTGAATGAACTTTAAGAGAGTTACGCTTCAACATAATAGCGAATTTATTTTTTTTTTGTTATTTAATGGTTTTAGTTATAACGATGTGTAATCTTATAAAGCGTTTGATACGCGAGTCATTTTTGAGTACTCCTGCAAGCGATGTTCATGAACGATGAAAACAAACAGCACGGACAAGCGATGAAAATTGCAAGAGAGACTACTAACAATCAAAAAAAGAAATATAATTCGGTGAAAAATTTACAGAGACAACAATTTTCATTCACGAAGACAAGTATTAAAGTGTCTCTAAAAATCCTCAGAGTCTTTAAGCGTAAAGCTTACCGGTAAGCCGGCTTTCCGGCGCGGTGTTTACTGTTTTCGAAGGTGAACTCCTCGAAGCAAGAAAATCGCTTAAAGTTTTCTTTCTACAACCAAATTTATAACTAAGTATTCTTCGGAACGTTTTCTTTCTATTTGTGGTGAGCAAATATATCTGAAGGCTATTTAAAGTTCTGTAAGCTTATATCAAACCTGATATTAGGTCAGATCATTGACTCAAATCCTACAAACGTGCATAAACTTGCCGCATAAACTGTCAGCGTGAACTGTGCAAGACTTCATGAAAATTAGATATAACAAAAACAAACATCAAATACAATAATTACTCAGGCTTACCATTCGAGATTCAGTTCCTGAAAGCTATCAAGGAAGGCCACAGTTGGTTGAGACTTTTAAACCCTCTTACGCATGAGGCAAGGTGAAAAACGAAAACGATGCCATCCAAAAACGAATTACCGAATTTTGACAAGCGACGCATTTCTCAATCAAAAACCCAGTAAACAAACCAGCCATGAATAACAGAAGACTCTTGATAGCAGCTGTGTTTCATTTTGTACATCCAGAGGGAAAAGACAGTTAAAAACATCACAAGTTGAGACAAAACTCTGTCAGCTTCTGCTGTCAAAGTAAACAACTTTCAAGATGCTGCATAATTTGTCCGCATGAACTCACCTGTCAAATTTTGACCAATCAGAGTATAAAAATTGGACGTAAAGCGCGACCAACGCGTGACCATGGTAAGAATAAGGTCTTCCCCGCCTGTACTTTAAAAAAAACTGGCTGAATTTTCGCTTCCGAGGCCAGTTTGAAATCAAAGTCCTAATAGTGCGGGGCCATAGTGACATAAACACAACATATTTGATATGAATCCTTGGAAAAAATAAACATGAGCCTGCGATCATTTGAAACTGGTAATTTGTCAGCGGATAACTTCAAAAAAATATTCGACCTCGATGGGTCGACACTTGAGCCCGCGGTACGGTCAGGTGATACTGGTCAGCGGATGCCCTGTTTTGACAGCTGTCAATTGATTACAACATTGAAATTAGTTTTCTCTTAGGCTCCCAAACTAGCTAAAAAAGTGAGGGTAAACATTGGTTTTCCTGTGGTGCGGCCGGACGGTCGGTCGGTCACGTGATTACCAAATTTTCTGGGATGGGTAGATTTATTTACCCATGGTGCTCCGCTGGCGCGCTTCGCGCGGAGCTCCGCTATCATCACGTGTTCATCTGCAGAAAAGTTAATATAAAGTTGCGGTATGTATATATTATCACGTGTTCATCTGTAGGGAAGTTCATATAAAGTTGCGGTATGTATATATCATCACGTGTTAATCTGCAGGAAAGTTGATATAAAGTTGCGGTATGTATATATCATCACGTGTTCATCTGCAGGAAAGTTGATATAAAGTTGCGGTCTGTATATATTATCACGTGTTCATGTGCAGGAAAGTTGATATAAAGTTGCGGTATGTATATATTATCACGTGTTCATCTGCAGGAAAATTGATATAAAGTTCCGTTATGTATATAACATCACGTGTTCATCTGCAGGAAAATTGATATAAAGTTGCGGTATGTATATATTATCACGTGTTCATCTGCAGGAAAATTGATATAAAGTTGCGGTATGTATTTGGATCACGAGTTCATCTGCAGAAAAAATCTCATAAAGTTGCTGTATGTGTATATCATCACGTGCTCATTTGCAGGAAAGTTGATAAAAGTTGCAGCATGTTTATATTGTCACGTGTTCATCAGCATGAACGTTAATATAAAGTTGCGGTCTGTACATATCTTTACGTGTTCATCGACGGGAAAGTTGATATAAAGATGCGGTATGTATATATCATCACGAGTTCATCTGCAGGAAAGCTGGTATAGAGTTGCGGTATATATATATTATCACGTATTCATCTGCAGAAAAGTTCATATAAAGTTGCGGTATCCATATATTATCACGTGCTCATCTGCAGGAAAGTTGATAAAAGTTGGAGCATGTTTATATTATCACGTGTTCATCTGCATAAACGTTGATATAAAGTTGCGGTCTGTATATACATATCTTTACGTGTTCATCGACGGAAAAGTTGATATAAAGTTGCGGTATGTATATATTATTACGTGCTCATCTGCTGGAAAGTTGATATAAAGTTGCGGGATACATGTATCTTAATGTGTTTATCTGCAGGAAAGTTGATATGTATGTATATGTTTTCCTGTGTTCATCGACTTGAAAATTGATGTCAAGTTGCAGTTTTTTTTATCACGTGGCTCTAGCTTACCTTGTCATTAGAAACCAGGCCACCTGTGTCCAGTCAGGAGATGCTCTTGTGTAAGTTTTTATGTGAGGAGAGGCACGAGTTCTTCCACAACAACGGGATTTCCAAGAACTAATAAAATATGATTATTAAAATAAATCAAAACAATTTTAATAAAGGTAAAGAACAACAGCTAAACAAAAGTAGGTTGAGTTTGATCGTCCGGGTGAACGTAGTCCTGAATAGGACTGTTGTTGTTGACAGTGACTGACGTTTCGACAACCTGTGCGGTAGTCATCTTTAGAGTCAAAGTGAGTTGTATCACGTCAGTAGATGGCATTATATACTCTGGTTATAGATCTGATTGGTCAATAAAGTCAAGATGTTATTGGTCGTCTGTCAGTTAAGCCGCGGTGTTATTGGCTATGTAGACTCGTAATCAGTAATTGGTGCGTTTCGATCCGTCTATTGTCACAGTTAAGCAGTCGTCTATTGTTAGTCAAGTTGTCAGTTCTCCAGTCGATCTCTCGTAGTTAGTTTCGCTTCATCTCGTCAATAAGTCGTTTGTACGGCGCTGGTAACTGTTGGCTACGATTCAGTGGCGTTTGTTCTAAGTTAGTGAACCAGCTTTCACTAACTTAGAACAAACGCCACTGAATTTTAGTAAGCGTGGGAAGGAGTAATTTGGGAGGTCTTTCAAATGAAGGGGAAGATCTTTCCCGAGGTTAACAGTTATGGATTGGATTGATTGTTTTCCTATATAAGTTCTTGTGCATCGCTTATAAAAGTTCTTTTTATGGCATATCGTGTATTATAATTATGTACTTGATCGGCATACTGGAAATAATTCTGAAAAATGCTTGGCAACTCCTTTTTGTGCCAGCGGAAGGCAAACTTAAGGGCCGTGTAGCTGGTTGACAGATTTCAGAGACAACATGTTGAGTAGATTCAAGGAGAAAGAGAGAAAGATGCGCTTTCCGTGTTCTTCCCGTGAGTTACGGCAAAGAACACTACATTTATATAGCGCAAACCTCTATATGAATATATTCGGTTGCGCTTTACAATATTGTTATATTAAAGTTATGTTAAAGGTGACTAAAGCATGAGAAACTATTAAAAACTACAATAAAAAGGGACTTTGTTGATCTGCGATTGATAGACACTACCCCATGCTAATATGGCATACGAAATAAGAGGAAATATGAAGGTTATAATATAGCTGTTCAGTGAGTTAAGATAGGGACATGTAGAGCCTTAATTTATACAAATGCCTTTGTTTCGAGCGATCCTCGAGCAGATATACCGTGCTAGGATATTCGAGTGTTCTCAAGGAAAGTACCTGAAGTGTTTGCATTTTTAATGGCTTATGTATTAGAACCTATGTCTACTTACCAAAGGAAGTTTGTGAGGTAAGGTTGCTTCGCTGCGGTACTTGAACTATAGGGAAGTGAACCTCCAGCTTAAAAGAAGAAAGAAAAACACATCTAAGGAGGGGTTCACACTTGGTGTGGGGCCCACGCGCAGTGTCCGAGTACGATAATCATTGGGCACCAATGTGAACACACCCTTTTTCAAGTACTCACGCCCGAATTCAAGCACCGACCGGGTAATCAAGTGGGCACTGGGTCCCTGTGTGCATACCGTTTTTGTTATAGTTCCGAGGCAATCCACTATTTGTGCTCCCTATGTACACAGTTATATATAGGACACTCTAGGTGTAAAGACTACCCTATTTTTCTATTTGTTTTTTTCTCTTTGTCCCAGTTTGTCCCTATTTGTTCTCGGGCACCTCAGTGTGGACAACCGGGAAGCACAAACTTACAAGATAGTATCTTAACATTTTGAAATACAGAAATCAAGATTATATTAGTCGTCACTATACTAACTTTCCAGTGTGTCCTATGAAGGTGGGCAAATGTTAGCATGAATTTCTTTCATACAACTATGCATTCCCAAATTCAGTAAATTGTTACTTCTGGAAATCTACGCCATACCTGGATAGCCTTCCAAGCTATTACAAACATCATTCACAGTTGGAAAAATCTGCAGTGACAGGGAAAAATGCTGATCATAACTTCAGTCATGGACACTCTCCTTGCGACCAATTTAGTTTGAGAGCAGCTGTAGACAGCAATCCAGCCTGCGACCAAGCCCAAAGAGCTTGCTCGAAGGCTACGTGAAACCCCGGTTGAACTGTGACTTTTTCTAAAATCTCTTGTAAGAGATCACCCCCGTACGCGACCGCCGCCACTTTTGTGAATCACCGGCTGATCTTTTCCTCTGTTTTTATTAGAGACCTTTAGATCCGAAGACGAGAACAACTACCACTACGACTACGAGATTTATTGAGAGAAGTTAAGCCCTCTCCCGCACGCAAAATGCTAAAACTTTAAACTTTTGATAACTTGTTTCCGCCACCACGACATCCTTGCTAAAACTCGTAGCAGAATGACGACGGCAATCACGTTTTCCTGCCAAAATGACGCAATCGTCTTAGAATCTAAAGGTTTCTAGCGACTAATTAGTCATTCAGCACTAAATTGCAATTGCGCCTTTTTTATTACTATAGCATCGTCAAGCGATTAGGCCATTTCCGAGTTCCAAAAAGTTTCACTTTCAAAACGAAGCTAAGTGCGAAACCTTTGTTGTGGAAATGAGTTTTAATTATGATGCAAATAAAACTCATTTCCACAACAAAGGTTTCGCACTTAGCCTCGTTTTGAAAGTGAAACTTTTTGGAACTCGGAAATGGCCTAACGACGACGACAACTTGAAAAAACAATAGGTTTAATGATCAAAACAACAGCTCTGCACGTGCATCACGCTTTTTACTACATTTCTTTCACGTCCACTGCACGACTACGACGTGAAACCTACTAATTTGACGTTTTATGGAGGACGTGGACATACGAGGACGAATTTTTCTTCCTTTTTTTGAACTTGAATAAAATCCTTAAGAATTCAGCTCCAGGAAAAGCCGCCTGCATTTGACATATTGAGCGGGTCCAAATAGACGCGATTAAGTTTGAAAGAAAGCAAATTCATTTTTTTCGCGACGTTTTCACTATCGTCGTCGTCGTCTTTGCTTAAAGTCCCTATTATTTATTAGAGGACCAGGTGAGGTACAAACATATATGCCTACCAGACGCAGCGGGGGCTTTGACATCATGCTGCCAGAACAAGTTGATAAACTTTGCAGCCACTCAGCACATAGCCAACGATCCTTGTCATTCCCAAGGGATCCTATGCTAGAAAACTGACCAATCACGGGCCACTTGGCGCTGATATCATCTGCGAGAGGACCATATTGATGTAGTACCTGATAAAAGTATTCATGGTAAGTCATCTGTTCTGTAGTAAATCTGTTCAAAATAACAAGCAAGTGCTATTTCTGTGAGTGAATCAATAGACCTTCTTACCGATACGGCGGCCATATTGAATATATTAGATTTAAGGAGTAATATGGGATGCCCAGCAGCACTCGCTCAGCATTTACGCGCGATTTTCGGGCAAAAAGAGAACTTCATAGTATATTTCTCGGGAAAAAGGCGATCATTATTACATCCAAACACGGCACAACGATCTTCTTTTTTCCCATTACAATCTTTTTCTAGGAAAACTTAAAGACAAATTGGCCCGAAAAGCGGACGTAAATACTGAGCGAATATATCGGATCGTTCTCATGC
Organism: Porites divaricata; assembly: GCA_038088405.1. Lineage (NCBI taxonomy): Eukaryota > Metazoa > Cnidaria > Anthozoa > Scleractinia > Poritidae > Porites > Porites divaricata. The sequence goes on from JBBMOI010000007.1 coordinate 20,741,009, forward strand.
CCCCTGAGCATCCCATAATACTCCTTAAATCTAATTAATTCAATATGGCCGCCGTATCGGTAAAAAGGTCTATTAGCATTAGACACCTTGCTTTGCGGGTACCACTGAGTCGGTTTTGTGTCCAACTGCACCATGGGACCTCGCAACTTGTTTTGCAACATTGCTGCAATAATTGAATAGTGGTGTTGGGCGTTTTACCATCCACTAACCAGGTGTTGTCCTGCAAGAAATCAGGTTGTTGCAGGTTGCGAGAAGTTTTTTGCTGTTCTCGTTGACGTCGCCGCCGTCGTTGCTTATTAGGGAACATAAGCAAAGACGTTTTTGAGCGACGAACGTCAACCGGAAGTGAGGCTTTCTTCCTTTTCATATGCCTTGACGCTATCAAATTTTCATTGCTAACTTTCTTTTCTCTTTCAAAGACGATTTACCCGAGAGTTTTAACCAAACCACTGCCCAATGATGCAAAAAGTCCACTTCCGGTTGACGTCCGTCGCTCAAAAACGCTGTTGCTGAAGCTCCCTATTTAATAACGAGAGATGCGCCTCCTTCCCATCACCCCTCGCGTTTCCTCTGGTCACGCTTCTCACATTCCGTTCTCCGGAATACAGAGGACTGGGGACGAGTCAGGACCTAGTCTCCTCGAGCAGAAGTTGAAAATGGCTAACGGAAGAAAACATTACCTTGCGCAGCTTGAGATGTCCCCACTTGGTTTTGTTGAGTCCTGTGTGTCTTCCAGGAACTGAAGCAATCAATCGAACACTGCAACGAAACTGGGTATTACGAATGCTCCACCAGAATTACCAAGCGTTATATTACAAAGGGAAAATTTATCGCGATTATTTTCAAACTTTGTTGCTTTATATAAAAGAAAATTGATTTATCAATTATTAGTAAAATCCAACTAGTGGTCTATTATCAATGCTGCGTTCTGATTGGTTGAGCTACTACTAGGCTATATGTTATAGCCCACCAGTAGCGAAAAGCACGGACTTTTTGGCGGCAAAAATGGATTAAAGTCTAGCTTTAACTAGCTAAAATTTTTTTATTCTCGATATTTTTGACCAACTAGTTGGATTTTACTAAAACAATTATTCCTCTCGCCCTCATGGCCTCTGAGTCAATAGCCCATTCGGCCTTCGGCCTCATGGGCTATTGACTCAGAGCCCATTCGAGCTCGAGGAATAACTGTTAAATATCCATGACAATAGTAGAGGTTACCTACAGTAAACAAACCTCGCAGAAGATCTTTGTTTTCTATGAACACCTTAACCAGAGCAAAAGTCATCCCCCGGGGCGGGGAGGGGAGAAGGGGCGGGGGGACTCCCACATGGGAGATAGGGGATACCCGTCGGAAAATAAGAGTTTTACTACAGAAGGAGACCATTCTAAGCGTACCTCAGACTAAGGGCGCCTTCCAAAAGTCAGATCTGGTCGGCCGAACCATAGCTGGACCAGTCATTTTAACAATGAAAAATGCTTTTTTCCAAGAGTTTTTGTTGAAACACCATTTCCCTCGTGCACGATAATTGGGATCTGACTGATCTGACTGGATAGTTTTGATTAAAAGTGAAATTCTCATTATGACTGGAATGGTCTGGTCGGTCAGTTCTGACAAATGGAAAGCGCCCTAAGCTAAAACAGGCCACCAATTTGGGGATCTAGTAATTTTCTACTGAGCGAACGACGTTGAAATTGAATGTTGTCTTTAGTATGACGGAGTTGGGTTATTTTAGTTGGTACACGCTTCCTTTCACACTACCCTGAACGATAGTGGAGATAAAAATATCAGCTTTTCATCCTGAACAGCCCAACTGAGACCACTACGCCACTACGAGAGTCGAAGAGCATACCCGAACGTTACTTTAATGAAGGAGTCCTCCCCCCCCCCCCCCCCACCCCACGGAAAGAAAATCTTCTAAACAAACCTTGCAGAAGACATGTCATGTTCGCATATATTCTTTTTCCAGTCATCCAATGAATTCCCTCCATATGCCGCTAAGTAATCCTACAATAAACAGTACAGCTCTTATCAACAAAATTCCACTACAAAATACAACAGATAGTAAGAGCGCTTTTTGTTCAACCAGGAAAAATTTTTTCCACGCGTGTTATTTTTTTTATCTGCAGACATTATTTAAAAGGATCAAAACACGGATTTTTGTTTTATTTTGTTTTGTTTTTTTTTTTCGCCGAAGAAAACACAAGCACTCGATTGTCTCATCAGTAGCCCTCTTTCTGTATCTCAAGTTACGGGAAATGACTTCACAGTAATCTTTGGCTTTGCGTGTCCACTAAACCAACAAAATGAGGTGCCTATTTAAGTCCCCACTATGTTCATCAAAACAATCAAATTGTTACATTCTTGTTTGTTTGTTTCTTCAACAATTTGTTCGTGCGTTATCATTTCAAGATCACGAAAATCGTTCGCTCTTTTTACAACGTACATATATGCAAAACTTCGTAAAGGAGAGCAGCTAGCAGAAACTTCCGTACCTACAACCAACAATTTGACCGTTTTTTGAACCTCATATGGTCAAAGATGATAATTTTGAACCTCACTCGATTGAGTTAGATTGTTAGATAAGTTACAATTGTTAGATAGTTTCTTTAACGTCATACACATGAGCAGTGATACTGATCTGCAATTTACATCAAAACTACGACAACATCGCATGTTCTGTTATTTCCTTCTCTGACCCTAAGTAGTCAGGTCAGAATTTTTAACACTTTCAACTACTAACCAGCAGATCCTCTTTAAAATTAGTTGGTGTTGACTTTGTTGAAGATGACATCTTTGGAAATAATGGGCTCATCCAAACACTAAAATAAGCAACAAAAGTGCCAATGATGTTTCTTTACCTTTTAGCAAATAGTATAAATGTGGCTATCAACAGGATATTACTGAAGAATAAAAGATCAACGCTTCCGCGACATCGCTTTACTGGATAATGCTGGGTATAAACGAGCTGACAGCATGTAAATCACTGAAGGACACCCTCGCATCAAGACAGCGCCTCTTCTGCGAGGGATACAGTAAAAGCACAACAGCGTCAGCATAAGTTCCTCGGTCATATAAAAAGGTTTAAGAGCGTGTCCATGAGAGAACCAGGCAGGGGGTGATAATGCTCAAATCACGGATTTCGCTCAAACTTGGCACAATTGATGGGTTTGGTGAGATATTAACCTCGACAAAAAAATAAGGTCGCAATATTGAATTCCCTGGGATTTACAGGGACCCCCCCCTAAAAATCACAAAATCTACTCATTTTTGCATAATTAATTAGCTAACTTTGGTTTGGCTGTTCAACAAGTAGAAAAGACAACTTCAAACCTAATCAACTTTATCATCTTCCATGTCTATCAGACTTAATCCTCAGTAATTTATTTTTACTCTTTAATTCGATCTCTTCCTATTATTTAGCCTAAAGTAAGGTCATCTTCTCATTGTTTTGACCAAACCCTAAATTTAAGGTATTTTAGTCGCTAACATCTCCCATGAGCAACAACATATGCACTTAATTCTCACATATTCTTTGAAAGGCATCTTTAAGGTTATCAAATCAATCCTAAAATATTTGGGCAATCTCATACTTTATCAATAATGACGTATTATGTACATTTGACTTGACGCTTATTTGTCATTTGACCAAAATTGGAAGAAACGTAACATTCGTTTTTTTAAACAAAAATAACACAAAGTTGGCGAGAAGTCACAAATCAGATGCCTCATTATCAATACTAATAGCGGAATTGTTAGAAAGTGTCACCTGAGGTATGTTTTCTGTGTTATTTATGGACGTTTTGATGGATATTTTCTGGAACGCTTGAGTAAACACAAGTAGCAAAAGATTTGATTCAAAACTTCGATCGGTCCAACTTGTAGGTGCTACAAGACCCAAAAACGATAAAAGATAGTGAATAAATGTTACATACACGTCTCTCAGATGCTTTAGTCCAGGTTGGCTGCTCCAGTTTCGCTGGTCCTCTGTGGCGTTACTCTGCGTTACTTTGTGACGAGGCAATGAAACATCTTGAAACATTGCAAAATTAAAAGTGTCGGCTTTTCATCGAACATTCGAAGTCTTTGACATAAGTTGTAGTCAGAGGGAACAAAATGATTCTCAAAGGACAAGAAGGATCACTGACAATCCGTCTATATCTATGGAAAATAACCACCTGCTCGAACACCCTCCATCTTTGTGACTTTAGACTCTGCCTAAATGATGGAATCTGTTACGCTGGACTACCGGACTACGGAATGCGGAATACACTATCTATTGTTTGTACGCACCAATATCCTGTTATAACTGGTGTGTTGAAAATAGGTTGTGAAAGTCGTGTTACTTGAAATTTTGAGTTTATTCGATGTTGACGTTAAATACCATGATAATAATCGTCCATAATAGCCCTTTTTATAGTCAGACCGCAGGCGCGGATCCAGGGGAGGTGAAATGGGTGAATTTTCACCCCCCTTTTTGTGAGCTCCCTTCTTTTTTTTTTCTTATCCCTCAAATATTGAAATAATATTTGATTTCTCTGATTGAGGTGGAGAATGTGCATAAGCGATGACCGGTTCTACCAATCAATTTATTCATTTTGAGCCCACAAACACACTGTCCAGCATGTAATCCAAAAACGCCTCGTTTCCATGCTTTAGCGACGTTGCGTTGTCGTCGTCCAGGTCCTCAAACACCTCAACCAGGCTTTGGTTCTATTACATTATTACAAAAATGCACCCCCCATTTCAAAATCCTGGATCCGCGCCTGGACCGTGCCATGCAACTTTCGACAATTAATTACTTGCCATTGGGCATACTTACTTACTTATATTTTAATCCTTGTAGTCTTTACAACTATACAGGATGGTATCTGTATCTGGGTAAATTATTGACTGCAAAAACATAATAATAACCGTTTAAAAGTGTTGAGGAAAAACTTCTGAGGAATACAAAAGACCCAAAAGGGGGCACTAATACATTGCAAAAAAAGTCGGCTAGACTTCTTTAGTTAGTCAAGGAAGGTGTAAATTAAGAACAGTTTTTTGAACACAGACTAATACACAATATTCACTCAATTCTCATTTAAGCTGTCATTTGCGGATTCATACAGTATAGAAGTTCTCTTAACGGACACTCTCGTATATAGCGAATAGCTCCTACTTATGACCACCATCACAAAACCTCGTTTCAACTCCCACACAGACTCTGGATTTTTACATTCCCGTAGGCGGCCGCGGACACTCAAGGGTTTACCGGTGAATTAGATGTTAGCTTTGATTTAAAGCTCTCGTAAGCAGACACCCGGAAGAAAATCTTATCCGCCTCTGAATGTTGCGCTTTTTTATATATATTATGTCCACAGTCATATCGCTGTTTGTCACTGTTATGAATCATTCTTATATATCCGTTTCAGAGTTACCGTTTTTTCACATATACGTCCGGTTACACTTGAAAATACAAACTGAATTGTATGCCTTTACCTTATTGTATGCCTTTACCTAATTTCAATAATGCAATGGTCTGATCTTTGCCTTCCCTGTATGTCCTGCGCTCCTCGGAGTATTGGAGTAACTTTAGAAACAAAAATAGATTTGTCTATAGTATATTCTAACTTAAAAATTGCATCAGTACATTCACTCCAAAAAGTAGATGTTTCCGCACTTTTTCTCGTTAGAGACCTCCTGCAGTTCGACTCTCGTCAAACCCTAATTTTCCAAGAGCAACCCCACGGGCATTATTTACTGGGTGTCTTCCAACCACGCACGGACCGGAACATCAAATGTCTGTAACTTAATTGTTGTGTCTGTCCATAATTCAACATCTGCCTGCCTCAGCACGGCACACTAACCTGGGCACTACACTGGTTTTGGCGCCCCAAGAGTACGCAAAAAGGCCCTTCCGACGATGTCTAGGATGAGAAAATTGACCTTACCTTGGTAGGGTGAGAAATTTGAAGTCAAAGTATCGCACAGTTGAAGTAGCTCTTGAGGGAACGTGGGAAGGGTGTTAAACATATGGAAGCGGTTGTTTGAGAAAAAGATCTAACTCAATGTGAAAGTGTGGTGTATTTTGAATCTACTTGTGAACATTACTGCTATAGTTAGGCTTTATAAGACCCCCAAAAGACCGTACTAGGTAAAAAATTCAGTGTTTATGACAGTCAAATCTGGTGCCAGCAGGGTAGGGCATTTGTACCCATTTGGCCACTCCCCCGGGGAGTGGGGGTTCCAGTATGAAAACAAAATGGAATTCTTGTCGCAAGCTAATCTGGACGTGTCTCACGCTTTATTTGTCTCTTTGAGCTGGTCTGCACCAAGATCCGGCTTCACTTCGCTGCTATTTGACGTGCAACTAAAATAGACAAAAATATTTCTTTCCAAAACACGAAAGAAAAGCGACTTCTGTCTCCGAGTTTGAAAAGAAATGGGATCATTTATAATCACGGTCTGAATAGAGTTGCCAATAGATTTGGAATTCTAAAATTTTTATTAGCATACAATAACAATAAAATTATCTCAGAGATTGTCGGAAAGCCATATTTTTCATATTTTGTTCACTGGAATCTGGCTCCTGGCTCCTGACTCCCGATACGATGTTTCCGTATGGTGGCCAACCGCTGCTTAAAAATGCGGGCTCCAGTTAATGTCAAAGATGGCGGACGGATAACATGTGAATTGAGCTACAACAGTGGCAGAAATAATTCTTTCCATGGATTACAAATCGGCTTTCTACTTTTCGTATTGTTTTCTCCTAAAACAACTTGATTTGGATTTTTATGCGTAAACTGATGGCTAAGGAATTTTAGTCGTACAGCGAGTCATGACGCTGAACTGGGCATCGAAGGTGGAATGGGGAACAAATCCAAGCGGGCACAAACTAGCAGTTGCGACATCCAAGAGATACGTATATGGATTTTATTGACCGTTTATATTGTTTTAGGGCGAAATTATTAAAGTAAGTAAAACTGTGAATTAAATCTTTGTATGTTGTTTTTCCTTGAAAAGATCGCGTATATAGCTATCAAAAATCATCGTTAGAGTTTGTTGCACAATAATTTCAACAATTTTACCCTTATTAATGTTAAATCATTGTCTGATGAGTTTTTTGTTCGATTTCTCCTCATTCAGAGGCAAACGCACGAATATTGTGAGGGCCTGAATTTTGATGAAATATGCAAAAGTCGTTTAGTCACATGAACAGTTTATGTCAACACATGGAAGAAAGTGAATTGCCCAAACTTTTTATGATCTTTTTCAGAACTTAGGTGATGGCTTTAACTACTCATGCAAAAGTTGTAAAGATAAGCTGTTGCTCATCAGAGATATTGGGGAATAAAATACCCTAATTTTACGACTTACTCAGAACTTGGAAATGATGACCCAACTTAAGGGGACTAAGAAGGGGGAAATCGAATTGGCGAATTTAAAAAGTTTATTGTGCTTAAAGTCTTATGAACTCAGATCATCTCTCAGTGCATTTAAGTTCCAGGTGGCTTTTCTGTTTGTTGCACTGGCATCGTAAAGTTACCTAATTAATTATGCATAAAAAGGGCAAAATGGCGATTTTTACAGGGGATGTCCGGATCTCCCAGGGAATTTAATATTTTGACCTGAAATTCTGTCACATAAGTTAACTCCCGGTACCTAACATTTGTGCCGAGTTTGAGCGAAATCGGTGATTTGAGCATTATCACCCCCTGCCTGGTTCTGCCTGGTTTTCTCATGGACACACTCTTAAAGGCTTGTTTATGGTGGAAGGTGCACTTAGCCTATTAACCATCTAGTTTACAGGCACTCCACTCAAGTACTGGCTTAGAAACAAATAATTCAAATACAACATAACAGGAGTAAAAACCCCAACTGGCAGGACGCAACCAGTTGGGTATTTACAAGCGTGGCCGAGGATTTGATTTCGGGACGACCGAGAAAGTAAGTATTGCGTGTGTACGACATGGCGAACTAACTTGAACGTTACACTTTATATAATCCTGGACATAGGAATAGGAGGCCTGGTAAGCCTAAAACGTCCTGTTTACACAACACGCCACCTCAACTCAGAGAAAAGAAAGGAAAGCTAAAAGTTCCTCGAATAACAGCCATGGTCTCAGACCAGGCGTAGTGCTGTGGTGGCTTGCTCCGCAGTCAAAGGATGATGCTGACGATGTTGATGATGATGCTGATGATGCTGACTATGTTGATGATGATGCTGATGATGATGATGATGATGCTGACGATGTTGATAATGATGCTGACGATGTTGATGATGATGCTGATGATGTTGATGATGATGCTGATGATGCTGATGATGTTGATGATGATGCTGACGATGTTGATGATGCTGACGATGTTGATGATGATGCTGACAATGTTGATGATGATGCTGATGATGTTGATGACGATGACGAAGACAACGATGATGATGATGATGATAACGTATGATGAATGCTGGGGGGAGGGGATAATGCTGGTAGGAACCTTTCAGGGTAGAGAGAGTGGCTGCAATACACGTTGGTGCCGTTTCATATCAAGTTTGATAAAAATGTTTCATTGTAAAAATACTCCCAAATAATAAGAACTTAACAAAAACTTGAGACGGAAAAATCACTTTAAAAATCTTTAAATAACACGTTACCCTTGTGTTTTCTGATCCCAGTCCATGGATATCAGGTTTGCAGTTGTGATAACCACTCTAAGTCCTTCTTTATACAACAGTAACATCATTTTGCTGAAAAACACCGGGGCAATTTTAATAATCTGTAATAGACCAGAAGTTCTTACAAAACGTGTACGTTACATGTTATTGTAGAGAAAAAAAACTTAGCTTACAACAAAAATAATACGATTACTTTTGCTGTGATTATGCAAGTTTTATTGTAACTCAATTGACACTGACCTATGGTGTGTTCCAAATGGTTCTAGCCTGGCCTATTAAGAGAAATATTGGTACAGTTTAAAACAAAGTTATTTCCACACAACATTTTCCATAACTTTTGTTTTTAAATTTTTCTAGGTATCACAAACATCCCAGGACAAATTGGGCTGTGGACAGCAGTACCTGGTGGTCTGTGGTGACTTACTGTTTCATTTGGAGCATTTTAGGAGTTGGCCACCATGAATCAATAAACGTTTATAGCTATCAATCTCACAGTTTTTCCTACAACTGTGACACCAACACTAGCAGAGCCATCATGCATGTGCACACATGAAGAAAAGCACCATGGCTAATAAAATTTGGTTATCCATGCATCCAAGAAGTGTTGATTGTGACAAAATCGTCCATTCGTCCAACACAGGGTCATAAAATATTTTTGAAGTCATATTGACAAGCTGGACTTGTTAACAAGAGTTTGGGAAAAGAAAATGACTGACAGTTTTTTAGTCTAAAAATAAAGTGGTTGTAGTAACAAGGTGGTGGTCTGAATTTTGTGGCTACAAGGTGGGCTTATAATTTTACTGTATGCAATGATGCTCTAACTTATACTTACACCAAACAGTTTAATGTTTGGATATGGTTCAGCTTCTTTGCGAATAACAGCACTGGTTTCCCTTTGATTACCATGAACAATGAGCAGTGGCTTGGACCTGTGATAAATAGATACTGGTTAAGAAACTCTTACTTTCAAAAAAGCTGAATTTAAAACCCCAGGGGGATAGAAGTAAAAATAAAAAGAAAAAATTCTACATATTTTAGCTCTCTTCTTTTATTCTTGGGTGACAGGGATAGAAATTATAATTAGACTTTATTTCTGAACAATGTTCTGCATATTGGCATAAATTGTGCGCATTCATAATTTATTTTAAAAATTTAGCCATGAATAAATCAGCAAATCTGGACCTCGTAGTAGAACTTGCTCTGTGAGTTATCGAGGCCTCTTGGTGATGTTTGTAAGTAGATAAATAAATAAATAAACATCAACAAAACCTTGCTGTGGAGCCTAAAATACTAAGTAAAATTTCATGAGAAAAATGCATATCATGGAAAACTTTATTGAGAAGCTACAGTTAAGGGACCTTTCCATCATATTATTTTCAATGGGGATGCTACACGTCCCTGTGAAATTCAAGACTTTAACAACCTTAGGAGATCGAACTTTTGCTGCTGCTGCTCCTCAACTATGGAATTCATTGCCCTATTTAATTAGGAGTAGCCGCTCAGTAGCATCTTTTAAAAAGACACTCAAGACATTTTTATTTCAGAAAGCTTTTTTGTGATTTTATGAGCTTTTTAATCTTGTTTTTAGTATTACTACGTTTTATGCAGTTTTTTTATGATTTAAGTACCAGTAGTTTAATAGGTAATTTTTATAGTTTTATGCAGTTTTTTTGCGATTTAAGTGGTTTAATAGGTAGTTTTTATAGTTTTAGTGTTGTCATAATAATTTATTGTTTAACTTTTGTTGGTAAGTTCATACACTTAATGCATGTATACTTTATGCAGTCTTGGTAATTTTTTTTTTTTTGAAATATTTTTATTTTTAAGCGCTGATAAAATAGCAATATTGATATCAGTGCTATATAAGTATTATTATTATTATTATTATTATTATTATTTGTGGAAAAATAAGCATCGTAGGAGGAGATGACAATGTCAGAAAAAAATTATTCTGCTGTATTACATTATATCCATTTGGCAGTTTATCTTAGTTTATTTTTGTCTGCCAGACCTAAAATTTGCGATAAAGCCACTGGTAGTTACGATTACAGTAACTATTTCAAACCCTGTTCTTAGGCAGAAACTAGACATTTACAAGACATTCTAATGCACAATGTTTATGCAATAATTACTGTTTGCATACTTGAACTCCATTTCATGCATTCTACAGCCAGTAAAATGTGTATATTTGTAGGTAAGGCACTCACATTAGTCTCTAACAACCCTTGATATTAAATAATAATAAAATTATTAAGTGGAGCTCCCCACACATGTGAAGCTCATACACATGGAGCTCCCATACATGTAGTTAATGAAATTTAGTTATCTATCCATGACTACAAGAAATTGTGGTAGCCAGGTGACCATACATCCATCAGCACCACAGGGAAACCAATGTGAAATATCACACTTTCTAGCTAGTGTGGGAGCCCACAACCTGATATTGCACATCCATGTTGTGGTCAAGAAATTTTTGACAACAGTTAAAATAGGGTATCTGCTGACATATATCACATGATCGCATTGTGCGCCCAGGTGTTCACCCATTCAGGTTGCATGTTTTTCTGTTTTTTTTTTTAAGTAATGCGCTAAAAAGTTACAAGTTTTCAACTGATTTCAGGCTCAAATCTTAGTGGATTTCTTTGCAAGTTTATTTGAATAAATAATTAATTATGAATTTATTTACGGGCGATTCACTTCTAGCATTGGCTAAATCTTCATATTAACCACTCACCTCTTAGCTTCAGGATACTGTTCAATCAGCCAGGGTATATCAAACATGTAGTTGAACTGAAGTTTAACAACAAAAAAGCAGAATAGTATCTTTATTAGGATATCCAACTGGTTTTTAATTTTTTTTTTCATATTAAACTGAAAAAAAGGGAAACATTTAATTTAAATTACCAAACCCCCCTTCTTTGTTTCCAATTTTAGCTCTGGTTTGAAATTTAGTTTTATGAGTATTAATTTTAGTATTAAATTAATTATTGATTTTTAATTACACCAATATTTTATACCTGTGCAGATGCGTCTAAGTCACCCATCTGACTTGACAGGATATCTAGAAAAGAGCAAAAGAAAATGAAATAGCATGTAGTAGTTTTAGATCACAATGATATCATTATATATTATTGTTAAAAATAAACTTTCCAAGTTAATTAATTTTTAAAAATTATATCAATACTAAGCAGAGCACATGTTGAAATTCCCACGTTATACATGTACATACCTTTAATACCAATTGCCATATTTTTAGTGTTATATTGAGAAGGAATTCCTCGTACTTTGGTAAGCAAGAAAGGTATGCAACTCTCCATGTCAGCAGTATTGCTGGAGGCTGATGATGTCGAAGGCCCACAAGCAGCTGTGCTATTTTCTAGCTTTTTTCTCTTGGCTGGAGGGGATTTCTGCACTTCTTCATCATCCGTGTCAGAGTCATAACCTGTGTTAGTTTTCACATTAGGAACATCAACAATCTCATAAAGTTACAGGGCTCAAACAAGGATCCATTGGATGAGCAGCTTTCACATTATGCTAGCCCAGGAGAACTTCTTGCTTGTTTTTAATACACAGTTGGTTAATGATTTTTTTGAAGGATAATTTGCCTAGACCCATTGGGCAAGTGATCTTTAATTAAGCCTAAGGGCACGTTCCATTTTTCAGAACTAACCACCCAGGCCATTCCCATCGTAATGAGAATTTCACCTTAATCAAAACACCTAGCAAGATCAGTCAAATCTTAAATAGTATGCATGAAGGAAATAATTTTTTTCATCAAAAACTCTTGGAAAAAGCATATACTACTTAATTTTCAAAATGACCGGTCCAGTCTTGGTCTGACTGGCCAGTTCTGACTTTTAGAAAGCACCCTAAGTTACTTGCCCAGGCAAAAAAATCTACCTACTGTTACTTATCCCGGACTACTGGACAGTACTTTTTCAAGCTTTGAGTCAAGTTCTTCACAAAGTTTTTGCTTAGGTTTAAGTGGGAGGTGATTGTATGATAGATTACTTACAGCAAGAAAACAGAATAGCATTTTACTTATGGACTTGGGTTATTTAGGAACTTGCAACCCACTCATTTCTACCTATGGGTACAGAGGAACATACAATGTATATACCATGTGGAGATATGAATTTAAACCTGATTCATTGAGCAAATCCACTTTTGAGCAAAATGACCCAATTCCTTTTCTAGATGGCATCATACCAGCCTAGCTGATGTCCCTGGGGACTACTCAACAACAACATATATGGGAGACTCTGCCTCAAGGTAAAATACTGTACCCTTTCAGGCACGGATCCAGGGGAGGTGAAATGGGTGAATTTTCACCCCCCCCCCCCCCCCTTTTTCTGAGCCCCTCTTCAATCATGCTGATGCACAGACCTCAAACACCTCAACCAGGCTTTGGTTCTATTACATTATTACATTATTACAAAAATTCACCCCCCATTTCAAAATCCTGGATCCGCGCCTGCCTTTTAAATACCATTTTTGATAGAAAAGAAGCTCCTTTCATCTATAATTATTATTATTACCTTCCATTGAAAAATCGTACCCCTTTCACACACGACCACATAAATAGCTAAAACAGGAAGTCTTCTTGTCATTTTCATGCAAGCTCAAATAAATTAAAATGATAAAGCCACAATGAGGCATGTCTTTTTGACCTACTAATACATAAATGAAAGATTTACCTTAAACTTTAATATACCTGAAACTGGTACAAAAATAAGGCAGAGCCTCCCGGCATAGGTCTTTATAAGGAGTGCCCCTCCCCCCCCCCCCCTACTGGGGATGACGTCTGCAGGGTAAGGAAAGACCTGCCAACTCTCAAGACTCTACTGTGAGTTTCATGATATTTTGTCTTTTCTCACAGCTTCACGACAAGACTACCAATCTCATGGTTTTAGGGAAAAAATGATTTTGAAATGAGATGTTATCTTGTTGCATGAAAATGGAAATTTAATGGGGAATGCTGGAAACTAACAATAATATTATCACTCTGCCAAATACTTACAGAGCTGTGGGATTTGTGCTCCTATTTATTGTTAAGGCTAGTACAGAAATTAACAGCTAAGATTTAAAGAAACACTTCATTCCCCCAAAGGAAAAAGGTCTTGTTTCAAGAGAAAAAACAGAATCTCACTACGTTTTGTAGAATCTCCCAATTTTTTTTACAGGTCTCCAGATTTTCCTTTATTAGGGGTTGGCAGGTCTGTAAGGGCAGTCTTCCCATACTAAATGCAACGTTCAGCTACAGCCACGGGTAACGGCCATATCCGAGTATTCAGAAACAATGCATCTTAAGGTATCTTAGGGGGTGTTTACATGAGAAAACTCGCATCGGCGCGAGTTTCATACCGACATGACTTTTTGATTTCGTATCGCGTTTACATGATGACTGGGTTATTCACATATGATCTCGTTATTTGAAGGTACACTTCATGTTGATAAAATGCACGTATGACTCAAAATCGCGAACATTAGACCGATTTCACACCGAAACGGGTGGTCGTTTCGTGTTTACATGATACCGTTGCGAGATTTCGTACTGGAGTGAAATTCTCGCCCCAGTGCGACAATCGGAGTGAACTCATGCCGGGGTGCGGCATGATTTTTTGTGGTGGTATCATGTAAACAAATGTAGAGCCATGAGAGGGAACCGGAGTGAACTCGTCGTGGCGCGAAAGTCGCCCCGGTGTCATGTAAACACCCCCTTATGTCAGGAGCCCATGCTGATGTGAAAAATCATATCATGCACATTATGATCATGATTTTTCACATTTTTAAATTTCAGCTGAATTAGATTAAACTTATTTTAAATGTATATACATAAATACCTGGGTGCCGATATTCCTCAAAGTGAGCAGGGTTCTTACGATAACAGGTTGTACCATATTTGCATAAGGGTCTCGTGTCGCTTTTCTGCGGGCCTTTCTTCAGATTATTCATTTCTGCCTCCCACTATAAATTTCTAAGATCTCTCTTTCCATGAATCATGAGAGAAGGAGTAGCTTTCAAAAGACGACAAGAAAGCTCTCTTACATCTTAAATGCCTTTGGGTAAATCTCTACTTTTAGACCTATTTTGTCTTGCAAGCAATCATTCAACTTTTGCCGCCATCTTGTTATGTTCAAAACTATCGCGGGCTCAGTTTTCGCATGCGCAGAATGAAGTCCGCCATGTTGGAATTTTGGAATTTTTCCGTTCAGAAATTTCTATTTGCAAACGCTCAGTTGCGGATTATGGCGGAAGTTCATGTTATTGGCGAAATTATCGGTGCCAGTGGTTTTCCATCGCATAATTTATACTGCAAATGGTCTGTTCATGTGGATGGATTATGGAAACTTTTAGCAGGACAGAAAGAAGGCCAGACACAAGTTGACAATCCTCAAAACGAGGAATGCGCGAAGTGGTGTCACCCTGTAGACTTGCATTTTGCTACAAAGGGACTCAAAGGATGGCCTAAATTCTACTTTCAAGTGTGGCATCAGGATTCTTACGGTAGAAACGAGATTTATGGGTATGGATACTGTCATGTTCCTACTTCTCCCGGGACACACAACGTGGATTGCGTTACATGGAGACCTTTGTGTTCGGGAAAATTCGAACAACTTCGGAGTTTTTTCGTTGGCGGAGCTCCTCAGTTAAAAACGTCAGACGCTATCTACACTGGTGCGGATAGATATAAACTAAGAACAGTTGCTATGGGAACAGTACATTTGCAACTGGGTGTGATAACAAGAAATTTTGACAAGTTTGGAGTCGAGTGTTAAACAGCTGAGAACTTGCGAAGAAGCACAGCAGGAAAACAATATCAACAGCTGGGCAATAGCTAGGGGATTGTAATCCCAATGAAGGCCCTGCTGGGAGGAGTACTCCCTCCAATACACATACGGTTGTGGGCCTCTGAAACGTAGGGTCATGAGTTTTGGACTTCCAGTCTCCATTATTCATATTAACAAATCAACAACAATTTTTTATCTTATTAACCCTAGAAATGCCGTCAAATTGTTCATAACTCAAGTGGAACAACGACTCATAGGCAAATGGTTTCACTGCAAAATTTTGAACTTTTTGACGTCGTTTCTGTGGTCAATGAGAGTACAGACATGGGAAATTGTTGTCGATTTGTTTTTTTTTAAATAACATTGACAGTTTTGATGACCATTTCCATTGATGTTTCTCAGAAAATCGCACACACACAAGAAAGAGAAAAACAAATTGTGCCACCATCACATCATTTCCATGGTCTTCACTCTTACTGAACGTAGCTCTCGACCTATCAGTGTGCAAGAATGGCTCAGTTATTGTAAAAAGATGTATGGCACTATCCACCCTGACTTAATTGCTCAGAAGTTGAATTGTGCCATCAGGGCTCAACTGGATAAATCTTTGTCCACTGGACTATACATAAAATGCTGATTCAGACTGTTTTGGTAACAGCCCCATTTGTTTGAAAATTGGGATTACCATAAAATGAGAATAGGACAGGACAGCACTGACCTCACCAACACTTTGAGTTCTAAAGCTTTTTAGCTCACGCCAACAATGCATAATTTATTACAAATGATAGATTCATCAAACCAAACAGTTGTAGGCCCAGGCCTACCAGTCTATGGTCTATGGCTGGCTACGCCCCTGCTTGTGCACATTAACTTGTTTTTCTCTCAATCTATAGTCCAGTCCAGTCCAGTCCTGCATTTACAGCATATTGGCAGTGTGAAGCAAATAATGAAAATGCAATGTATTATTTAAAAGCTACACTAGCTATATACTGACAGATTGTTCTAATTAATTTTTGTTGAGGTGTTCACAGGAGCCTGAGGTATGTGAGTACCCTAGACACTAAAACGTCCACTCGGCTTCTCTTAGCAAAGATGAGGGTTTGGCTAATATATTTTAAGAGTTAGTGACATAACATGGCTGAAATTTGTAGCCCTTTAACAAATTAATGAAACTCTGCCTCAATTTTTTCAATAGTTGAGGCATAGGCTTTATGGTGTATTCTTTGCATTTTGATTCTGACTTTCATTTATTTAGCTGTGACCATTACTTTTAGGAAATAGTTAATTTTTATCCCGGACAAGTCTTGCTACAGAATAGGTTCACTTAATTTAAAATTCTGTGTACTCTGACCTATCTTCTCCACGATAAAATCTCAGGCCTGATTATATTTCTGTTCAGTATTTTTAGAAAATTGACAGGTGGTTTTTAACAGTTCACAGTAGGTTATGTAGTGTGTGAGAAGTGACTGATTTTCTACCTTATTACAGTAAAATGTGTAGAATATTAAACCCCAATATAATGTGCATTGAGGTAAACACATTCTGCCAGTCCCCATTGATATAAGGGTTCCACTTTAGGTCAGTACAGCTTGATATGCATTCAGTCATAGCAATCAATTTTAAAGTGTTTAAAAGTGTATTGTTGGCTTAACTAACATTGTACACCACTGAGTGTTTCTGTTCTCCAGTTTTTCTGTCGCAGGTTGTAGAGAAATAATAATTTGCTTTTTAGGTAACATAAAAAAGTTCTGTATTTCCACAGTTAAGTGCATTATAATAAATGAATACTACAAAAAAAACTTATGACTTGACAGAATCGTGTGGCATCAAATTTTGATCGAATTAAAGATGTCGTGGAACTTAGCTCAGGTTGGTTACACAGGATTCAAAATTTATGGCCACCATCTTAAAGATGTTTGACAGTAGTAGCTGTTTGCTGTATTTGGAGTTCCACAATTTCTCTATGTGGCATCAAATATTGACTGAATTAAAAATGTCATTGAAACTTGGTTACACAAGATTCCAAATTTATTTTTTTTCACTTGGAAAATTCTCAATATTATATTGGTATTTTTGACAGACAATCACTTATAATAAGTGGCCACCATCTTATAGATGTTTGACAGTAGTAGCTGTTTGCTGTGTTTGGAGTTCCACAGTTTCTGAATAATTTATCCACAATTACAATTATAAGCATCCTTTTTCTTTCCTTCTTTTTGTTATCACATTTCATCCTCTTCAAATCCCAAGTCTTCTTCTGGGAAATCGCCCACTGCTACATCCTTTGGTTTAATAAATCCGCCATATTTTGGTGGACAAGTGAAGTATCTTTTCCCAGCAACACTGAAAGGAAAACAGAAACAACAACTTCAACCAACTCATCTTAGAAATTTAATACTTTGAACCTTTATGATGTACAAGTGATTCATGGGCAACAGATCATACAAACAATAACAATAATCTGATGCAAAAAGATGAAAATAGATTGTTCAAAGCTCTACAACATATAATCATCTTTCTACATCATCATTATTTTGATAAACCCACAAAGTGGACACATACATGTATGTCTAAAATGTTGAGAGCATGGGACAGGTAGTGAACTGTACTACCATTCCCTTGCACCTTTTCGCTTTTGTCTTTTTTTGTTGTTGTTTTTGTTACATGTTAATTCAAGTTTCCTTTGAAAAGGCACCAAGAGACTGTAGAAATTGTCACAGCAACAAAATTAAAATAATATTATTATTATTATTATCAAATGACCACCAGACTTATAACTAGCTACTGCACCCCTCATTTAAAAAACAATGCACTTTATTTGAGTGTACAAATTGGGGACATTATTTTTATGTCTCCCACTGGAGACAGGACCACTATTTTGTGTAGTCATCGAAGCCATGCAAAGCCCTAGCCACTTGCAGTGCAAAGGGTGTACCTTCATTTCTCAGTCATTATTTTTAAGAAAATAAAGATTGAAAAACCTGCTCAGTGTAGTACTTAATGTAAATTTAAAAATTGTAAAACTGACACTGTTTTTATAAGAATCTTAACCAACATTTCGGCAATGCTGCCTTCTTCAGGGTATACAAGGCTAAATACCGTTAGAAGTTTGTTAAATTAAGCTCATGTGATTGATGGCATACTCGCGCGCGTGCAACATGAAATAGCACGCTACGGGGGGGGGGGGGGGGGGGGGAGGTGTTGGAAGGTGATTCACATGAAACTAAAGTCTTGGTTAAGGCCTCTAGGGCCTACAGTCCCATATTTGAATACCGACCTCATCTTCTGCTTCTTACGGTATTCCTGGTTGGCTTGGCCTGCCTTCAATACCGCAACCTTCATGTCCCCCAGTGTATGATGTGGTTGGTTGAAGTGGGCAGGTACAGGAAGGTCATTATTTTTAAGACCCTGATTATTGGCCCAGCCCCGGGACTGATGAACCCATGACCTCTTGCTCTGCAGTCAAACCCTCTACCAACTAAGCTATTCTCACCATGGTTGATAAAACATACATGTATCAGAAAGTAAAAGAAACACCCTGGTAGGAACCAATGATGATGGAAAATCTGCCTACCTGCCGTCATTTTTACCAACAGGCTCATCATATTTCACACCAACCCACCAGCCAGGTTTGAAGTTTGTTTTTCCTTAAACAAGACATAATCATTTAAGGATTTGCATTGTTTTAAACACTGTATCATTTGTTACAAAATGTCAAACACAAGATTATTCACTTAGGTTGTCTCATCAGCTTTTTTATCTTCTTTTACATGACCATTGAAGTTGAAACATCTGAAATGACTGTTCATAAACAGTGCTGTAAAATAAAATGCAGCCTATAAAATGAGTACATGTATAACCAGCATGAAAGCTTCTAAACTGTACTTTCCTTTAACTCAACCATGTCCATCAACACTTTAAAAGATCAAGAAATGCCCTTTTGTTTGACTGACTAATGAATGGTAATGAACTACCGAAGTTCGCCTCCTTACTTGAAAATGAGACCTGTGATTGGACTAGTATTAATGTTAAGAGACCGTAGCGGAATGTTTTTCTCTTTTTTTGCACTAAGCTACTTTGCTTATCACAAACACTTATCACTGTGCTGGACCAGTGCCAGATCCAGACCTAGACCTTGAGATCGGGGGGAGGGGGGGGGGGGAGTCATCCAGACCCTTAGATAAGGGGGAGGTGGTCTCTTCAGGCCTCAGTTTGGTCTAAAAATAAGGGGGGAGGGGGAGCCGGGTCCCTCCCCTGGATCCACCACTTTAGACTAATGGATGTGGGTTCTTGTTCAGCTCCCACCCCTTTTTTGCAGCACTGATCCGATTCCTGGATTTAACTAATTTACTGATTTTCAAATGTTTAGAGCTTTAGGGCTCATGCACGCAATGTTTCTTTATAGAGTATTAACCCTTTAAGTCCCAGTATCCACATACAAATTCTCCAAACTGATCTCCATACATTTCCTTAAAGAATTAGTTGAGAGACTTTGTTCAAAGATCAAAATATTTTCTCTTGGGTGATCATTTTATTGATTCTCATAACTTATCTCTTTACAGTGCATGGATAATTGTAAGGAGAAAATTGATCTTGGACACTATTGGGACTTAAAGGGTTAAAAGTTTTGGAGGGGTGACATGAACACTCTATGTTTACATACCTACAAACATAATCTCACCCCTCTTGGGAGGTGCACTTGCAACTTTGACCTCGCATCGAGAACCAACAGTTATTGCTTTTGCAGCTTCTTCTTCTTGCTCTACTTTCTCTTTCTCTTTTTGTATTTCCTCTGGAGTTTTCTCCTTAAACTGACCAAGCTTATTTCTTTCTTTGAAGGCCCTCACTGAATCTATAGAAGAGGATTTTCACACCATAAATCACAGGAAAAAATAGCAGATTCCCATTTTTGGATATTTTAGGGTATTTAAAGAATACCCATAAAAATCCCAAATTTGGAAGAGTGAGACAAGTCCCAATCTAGGAACTTAGTTGGGAATTCCCGGGTTGGGACTTGTCTCACTTTGCCAAATTTGGGATTTTTATGGGTATTCTTTAAATACCCTAAAATATCCAAAAATGGGAATCCGTTATTTTTTCCTGTGAATAAGGCCTTACAACAGGCGACAAGGCCACAAAAAGTGATGACAGTCCTCTCAAAAAGCACCAACAGAAAAAGAGGAAAGAACTGTGGGAGTGGTACAATGTAATCCTTGTTTTAGTTAGTGAAAGTGACATCTGTTCCTACCAGGCAACAGGCAACAGGCAGTCTCAGAAATGACCAACAAAACCACAGCATACCCCAGAGTACTTAGATAGTCTCCTTCGCAACTGTTATTAGGGTCGTCACGCAACACTCCTCCCACAAACAAGCACAGGCTACAAACAGGGGGATGTTTGCATGGATAATTCCCTTGAAAAGAATGATGTAATGGAGCATATTGTAAGAAATCACATGGCACACAGCCAGCGACGTGATAAAAGTTATTTTGTCAGCAATGACAAGGCTTTCATTTACAAGCGATTAGTTCAAGAGACAATGAAAAGGCCAGACAAGTCAGTGCTGCACAGAAGGTTACACAATACAGGAGTGAGACAAAAGACCTTTTCTGAAATATTTGGAGTGCATGGGTTATCCAAGGATGCCTGTTATACAGTGACAGTCATATACGACACCACAAACCATAAATTGATTACAGCATTTCCAACTATCTGATGGAAGAAGGCCAAAAGGAGAGGAGGAGTCATGGGTTCAATATTGAAGACGTTGTTTATAATGATAGTTGAATAAACATTGTAACAAAAAAGGCTTTACATTTTTATTCAAGTTGTTAAAACCTTTTACTATTACATAAACGTTTGGTAAAAAGAATAACATACTGGGTGATAATTCCAATTTTGCGAGATGTGACGTTAAGGGTGGGTTATGGCTGACCTACAGCCTTCCTATCAAGGAAGCAAGCAACTCTAAGGATTATTGACACCGATCTTTATCTATTCTCTGCGTTGCTGCAGGCAAGTAGCGTAGGGCACTTGGGTAAAAATAAAGCTGTTTTCCATAAAGGTATATTGCGTGAATTTTTTTTCAAATGTCCCTTATATTGTTTTGTAATTGGCTCGTCAACTAATCGATAAAAAAAGCCCTGAACAGCCGTCCTCCACTACCAATCGATATTGGTCACGTGTCCCTTATATTGTTTGTAAATAGGCTTGTCAACTAATCAATAAAAAAGCCCGAACAGCCTTCCTCTACTACTTAGTTGTTAGTGGGGAGGAGTGTTGTGTGACGACCCTAATAACGGTTGCAAAGGAGACTACTACTTAGAAGGCCTCAAATATAAAACATTTTGCACTATATGAATCTATTGAACTTTCAAAAGTAAACAATGATTTAAACTATTAAAAATCATGATAAATCTGTGTTCTGGGAGTAAGAATTAATATCAATCACTAACCAGTTCTCTTTGCATATTCTTCTGTGTCCATCTCATATTTTTCCACGGCTGATAAATCTTCAAATTGCCCTACCTTTTTTGTAGGATCTTTGTCCACAACCTTTATGTTAGATGTAAAGCAAAAAACAGTGTCAATTCAATTGGACATGTGATCTTGTCTCTGATGTCATGCTTATTGGTTCACTATGAAATCATGCAACCTGACAGTCAATTTGAAACCGCCTAGGCCTGACACATTAAAACTGCCATACATGTACAGTCTGTTGATCAATGGATGTTATATTGATATCAAAATGATACTAAACGTTCCTCTGCAATAGACTGGTACCTTATCCAACATAATCTGTGTTGTAAATACATATACTCCTTGATCATTCATAATTATGAAACAACCTATATGTATGCTATAATTTGCCACAATGTAAGGGGCCTGCAAGTGTGTATCCTGAGGTTTTACCTAGTCAGGTACGGATCTAGGATAAATCAATACTGCCTGATTTCCTAAACAAAAAAATGCTGAAGGTGCAAGTTTCTACAGTTGGGGGGTCCGGGGGCATGCACCCCCGGAAACATTTTTGGATTAAAACACCTTAAAGTCACCTTCCCTGGATTTCTGAGTTATTCAGAAACTTATTGGCCAGATTTTAACTTGGAAATTTTTTTTCATTAAAATATATTTTATTTATGAAAACTTTGAGCCATTTTCGTAAAATGGTCAAAACTGGTGTGGATCCCCACCTGCTATTTCACATTGATGATACAGTAAAATGATATTATTATGTAATATCACATTGTACCTCCAGTCGGAATAAACAACAGATAAAACATACATGTAGTCTCATGTTGTCATCTACTGGGTAAGCACCCAGTAATGCATCATCATTGTCAAGGACACATAAAAGCCTTCCTTCTTTGTCTAGTAACTGAACTTCCATTGTCACCGCTGAACATCCTGTTATTAACTCCAGCTTCCCCTAAAGAAGTAAATGTTATAATGTTATACTTACTTCATTTATCTTAAAATCATTACATTTAAAAGTAACTTGCCAAATTAAATTCCCTCAAATAATAGCCGTCCCTCGATTAAACGCTTCCTTCCAATAATCACCCCTCTTAGACAGAAATATTTAAAATAATTGCCCCTGCACCCCTCTTGCCATCTTCTCTTTCTTTTATACCCTCCTCGTCAAGTTGAAGTGGAGTCTGATCAACAATTCAAACTCTAATGCCAAGGATAGTGACATTAAAAATAAATCAAGGAATTAAACTTTCGAGTACTTAAAAATCCCATGTTCAGTTTATTTTGTCTGATCATTATTTTTGATTTAATGGGATAATATTATGCTAGTGTTTGATATTCACTGAGCCGCAAAGCAGCTCGATAAATATCCACCACTAGCCACTGACACTGAGGTAAATAAAAAATTATTGTTTTAATAATTTATAATACTAAAACCAGTGAGATAATTGAGCACAAAAATGGTGGTGATTAACTCATTAACTGCTATCAAAGATTACACTTTTGGCGAACAAATGACCAAACGGCCCTCACATTTTATGGCCAACAAATAAAACTTTTGAACACGTTTTGTTTACCTATTGTTTGGAAATTTCTTCAAAAGGAGTTATGAAAAATTATACTACTTGAAACCATTCTGTAAAAGACTACTAAATTTAGTTTTAAGCTTAAAATAATTAAATTTTCTTTTAAGCTTTTTTATGAACATGTCAGCTAAATAAAGTAATGCAAGACTTAATTTGCATTTCTAAACAAAAAACTTTTTCACTGGTTTAGTCAATAAATTCAAGTCAAACCAACAAAGCTTTACCTTCAAAAAGCTTCCAAACTGAATTTTCTCATGTAGTTCAGGAATATTCAGCTTGCTGAATTATTCATGAAATTTGTTTGTTTGTTACGGCAGTAAACCAGGAAACCATTTTGCTTGAAACATATGTGAGTTTGGCATCACTAACTTGGAGGAGCAGGAGGTGAATCAGTGAATAACACTAACATTTAGGGCATGACTTCCATTGAGCAATATTTGAAATAATCACCTCCATCTAAAAAAAAAACAATCCTTACCTTGTGAAAAAAGTAATTATCGCTCCTGGCTATTATTCAAGGAAATATGATACTCAGAAACATTCCTTAGACTTGCCACATAAATTATTGCTTGCTGAGCCAAAGGAAAATCTACTAACAAGGAGGGTAACCCTCAAATAAGGAAAGGTTTGAGACAATATGAAGACAATGTCTGTGAATGGCTCAAGGTCAAGACTGGCCAAAGGATATGCTGCTTATAGCCAGACCTTCTACCAGGGGGTTCGTTAAGGTTTTGAACAGGAGGGCAACTGAGTTTGACACCCGGGCAAAGAATTGGCAAGGCCCTCCGGGCCTTGTCCCCTAGGGGGGTCCGGGGGCATGCTCCCCCGGAAAATTTTGAAATGCTATAGTCGCAGGGATGTGTTTTCCTGCATTTTGAAGCTGCAGACAATGACTTTCAACAACCAAAAAAAGATAACTTTTCTAAACAATTTAATCATGATTTGATACCAATACTCACCACACAAATTTGACTTTTTGGTTCTCTCTTAATAGCACTGCTCATAATAGTCTTTATTCAAAGTCACTGTCAGCATCTGAGCCATAATCTATTGAACGTGTTCTTTTCTGGGCGGCCATGCTCACGTGCTCGCAACACTGATACATTTCAGGTGGTCGTTTATGAAGCACAGTTCTTTTCGCAATGTGTTATGGGGCGATTCTTGTTTTTAACACATAACGAACGAAGGGATTTCATGCCGCGTGCAATACAGTGGAAATTGCAAGGCAAAGTGTGTTTTACACTCGAGACTCATCAAGAAAAGGGCACGATTGTAACTTAAAACTGTTTTTGATCGCTCCTTGTATTAAAAAAAAGTTCTTTGAGATGTAAAGCAGCCGGGCAAAGTCGTGTTCACAGCCGGTCAATTTGCCCGGTGCCCGGCCCTTAATGAACCCCCTGTTCTACATTGTAGAGTTAACTTGGGAATGATGCTGTGGAAGACAGGGGCAGATTATTAAAGGGGTGCTCATAGAGGTGTAAAGTTCACTATGAAGTGACCCCCCTCCCTCCCCCCCTCCCCCTTCCAGGACCATCCAGGCTGAAAAGGTCAAATCAGGGAAAGATGGGTGCACAGTTAGAAATTTAAAAAGAGGGGCCGGTGGAAGGGTTTTTTGTGATATTGGATAAAGGTGAAAATATGAAATTGAAATTTGTAAAAAAATTGTCCTTTTTATACTTCAGACATTTCAATTAAAGAGAAATATTAATCAATGTGACACATCATTTCTACTTGTTAATTTCCATGAAATGTGTGTAAGACGATGGGTGCAGAGGAGTTATCTGTGATCTCGGGGTGAGCCGAAAATTTTACAACACAAGTCACCTTTAATTTGTTTACTGTGAACCCGAATATAAACCTGACCCACCGCACAGTCATTCCCAACTGGGAAACACATATCGGTCAATAGTAATAATTATGTGTTCCCACCCCTGGAAAATACATATCCCTAGTCATAAGTGTTCCTCCGCCTGGGAAACACATATCCCTACTGATATGTGTTCCCACACCTGGAGAACACATATCCCTAGCGATATGTGTTCCCCAACAAAGGAAACACATATCTCTAGTGTTATGTGTTCCCCCACCTGGGAAACACATATCCCTAGTGATATGTGTTCCCCTACAGAGAAACACATATTCCTAGTGATATGTGTTCCCCCACCTGGAAACCACATATCCCTAGTGATATGTGTTCCCCCACCTGGGAAAAGCATATCCCTAATGTTATGTGTTCCCCCACCTAAAAAACACACATCCCTGGTGATATGTGTTCCCTCACCTGGGAAACACATATCCGTAGTGTTAAGTGTTATGTGTTCACCCACCTGGGAAACACATATTGCTATTGTTATGTGTTACAATAATTGGTGAAATATTATGTAATGCTCATTGGGAACTGACATCGCCCTTCACTGTTATTTGTCCACAGTCGTTACCTTCAGCAGTTTTCTGAAGTATTAGTTAATAATTTACCAAGTTTCTAACATGGTCACATGAAAGTTTGATTGGTCAAGTTCATAATTGATTTTGAAGTAAAAATAGGCGACTCGTGCAGGGTATACAAAGGGACTGATGAACTTGTTGAGTGGGTTAGTGTCAGACTGTATGATTGGTTATGCATGAATGACAGATTAATTAGTCTCATTCTTCCTAAATTGATATACCCCTTTGACAAACTGCAGCAGTTCACTTGATCAATCTGACAGTTCAGATTATTTGTTTAAAAGAAATGTAAGAACAAAATTGTAATAAATTATGTCTATGAGAAAATACACGAAGAAAAACTAAACTTAAGTTTATAATCACAAGTTTCCTTTCTTTACCTTCAAAGTAGAGATAGCATCGCCCCGTTGCAGCCTCTTCTCAGATGTAAAAGAAGTCATTGAGCTCGTAATCTGAACAGATACGGTACTTGGCGTTGAAATAATGCTCGCCATTCCTCACTATTTCTAGGAAAAAGAAGCAAAAATTCTTTCAATATTGGCCGAAATGTCACCCAGCTTCTTCTCCATAATTCTCAAGCATATCGCAGGCTCAAGAAAATTTCCAAGGTAGGATCATCGATGATTGGTTCGAATCAATCACGTGAGTACAATTAAACTTGGCGGCGGTAAGAGTGAATTTGCAGTAGTTTCTTGAAAACCACGCACAAATTTTTACTTTTCAATGATCAACAAGAGAGAAAAATGCGGCTAAACTGTGAAGTATCAATTGTTAATCGATTAGGCCCTTCGTTTAGTATGCGAAACTCAAGCAAACCGGCCCGTGCTTCTTTGGCAATCGGGCGCAAAGAATCTTCCAAGATGGCTGGAGGTACAGCAGAAAAGACCGTGTTTCTTCTTGTTTGCACTGCGAAAGAGAAAAATGGAGCAAGATACAAGGTTTGTACAACGTTGATTTAATCTAAAACTAGTGTTTCAAGTGATCTTTAGCGATTAATAACGTTATGCTTTCTCAATAGATCAAAGAAAATCTACAGCAAGTATTCTCAAAGTTCGTCGAAAAAGGAAAAGCAACAATTCGTTTAAAAGAGCCTCCTCTTGATCTGCTCATAAACAAGGTAAAAACATGTGATTTCGCTTTTCCATACTGGAGTCGCTGATTGATGTTAACAGTAAAATAGCTCAAACAACGCAAAATATTTTATTTCGGAAAGTCTAGTCTACAAGAAATGGCAAACTTTAGCGATAATCCGGGAGATTTCAGACTCTAATCTGGAGATTGGGAGAAACGATCCAAAAGCTGGAGTCTCCAAGATTATCCGGGAGAGTTGACAGCACTGCGTGCTGCAAGAGGAGCCCAAAAGTGTGACCTCCTTTAATTAATTCACATCCTTTCATACAGACATTAACCAATCAGACGTCGAGGGCGGTTTCTAGCTGGCTTCTGATTGGATTAGAACTGTACAAAAGAACGTGAATAAATCAAAAGAAGTCACACTTTTGGGTAGTCTACTACACAGCCGTTTTTAGTGTCGTCATGCACATTCCTCCTTAGTGGGGAGGAACGTTGCATGACCCAAAAGTGTAGCAGACTACACTTTTGGGCTCCTTGCTGTAAGTGGGAGAGGGAGGAGGACTGCTCGTCCTGTCCTTGAGGTATTAGGGTAGTCTCCCTCACAACCATTTCTAGTGTCATAAAATCATGAAGAGATATTAAGAGCGACGGTCAGGAAATATCGACCATCGAGTGGCAAGAGTTGAAAAATCCATTTCCTTCATTTTATGTCCATAAATAGCTTTTAAGGTAGATAAGTAAGCTGATGTAAGTTGTTCTCGCAAAAAGCCTTTCATTTTCAAGAAGTAAAGTAAGAATATCAGTTTTCGTTGTCAGAGTCTCTGTATATTTGGCTCTATTTTCAATGCGAAATTTGCTAACATATCTACTAAATTAAAGTTTTTGTCACCGTAAAAACCTGTTCTTCGTTTCTGAATTATGTTAGTTCAACAAGTCTTGATATTGCTTTGAAAGTGTCTTCTAGTGAAAGAAGAAGAGTTGTTCTATTGATGGAAAATGTCCAAATTTCTCCATGCAGCTTCATTTGCGAACGCGAGGAAAGTTAATGTTAGCGAATTCAAGTTAAAAAATAGGGCAGTCTGAGACTCTGACATCAAAAACCGATCTTCTAATTTTCTCACAAATAAAAAGCTTTTGGCAGAAACAATCTACTTTAGGTTTCTTATCTACCCTAAAAGCTATCTATGAAGAAAAAATGAAAGAAATTGATTTTTCAACTGTTGCCACGAAAGTTGGTCGCTTTTTCCTGACCGTCTCTCTTAAGGAAAGGAAGGCCTGCAATTGAGAAAATACTTTTTGACCCTTTGACTCTCTGTTTGGTCCAAAAATAGGGTGGTGGACACTTCCTGTTTATATGCCAAGCTCCATTTATTGAGAGAGATGTTGTACAGTTTGTTGTATTTTTCACAACATCACAAAGAAAAACGTTTAAGAGTTGCCGCAAAGAAAAATTATTAATGTTCTGAGTTCCCCACTTGATATGAACGTGAGGCCTCCCAGAACACTGCCCACCCCTGAGCTATACAGAACTCATGATGAGCTAGAAACATGTTTTACTGTGTGCAACTGTTAACGTCACAAGCTCATTTTTTGAGGTGTAAAAATAATCAACATCTTGTATTGTAATGGCACACAATTTGTATTATTAAATATTATAATTATTGTAAAGTGAAACATGCCTTACTTTGACATGCAACTGAAAAATTATGCAGAAAAAGTAAAAAAGCAGCAGTAATTTGTTCAAAACTTATGTGGACAACGTCTTTTTTAGGCTGATCCATCAAGCCTCAAATCATTCCTGTCCATTCTTAAACTTGGAGACAAAGAACTACAAAAGGTCAAACTGATGGGTCTGACACCTGCCAAGGCATCAGACATTGAAAAACCTAAAACTGAAATGACAATCACGAGACGCAGTGATTATCCCCTTGGAAAAGCTTTTCCAAGCACACTGAACAAGTTATCCATTAGCAACTGTGCACTACTGCGGATAGAGGCACGCATATTACAGATTAAAAGTCTGGTATGTTTAAACTTTGCCAATAACCAGTTAAAGGAAATTCCATGCAGAATGGCAAGACTGTCAACATTATCTGAACTGGTTCTACATGGGAATAGGATAAGAGAGTTTCCTACAGCATTGTGTAATGGAGTAATAACATCATCTTTGAGGCTGTTAGATCTCAGCCAGAATGAAATCAAGCTGCTTCCTGTAGCTTTTTCCAACTTGAAAAACCTTGTTCATCTTAAACTTGATAGAAACCAGCTTCATATGCTACCAGTGAATATTGGAAAGCTATCAAGTTTACGCTTCCTCAGTGTAAGTCACAATCAGCTCACAGTTTTGCCCCACAGTTTATCTAAACTAAAACTGGAATCAGTGGATGTGTCTGAGAACCCATTTCTTCATCAAAACAACTGGAACATTGTCAACAAATTAACTGTGCCCTCATTACAGGAGTGTTCTGGGATTGCTGTAAAAAAGCACAGGTAAAATATTTTTTTATTATTATTATTAATAATAACTAAATTACAACAAAAAAAACAAACTAAAAAAAAAGGTGAGAAGAAAGTACAGTTCAACTACCTAAAAAAGACAGGAGCAATAAGCAAACATTGATTGTATACTATCAGTCAGATACAATGTATATCTAGTTAAATACAAGATTTACAATGGTTGGTATGCGCCTATGTAATAGTTTAAATTGGAACTCTATCAGTTTTGGTGCTTTTTGTGCACTGTTGCGCTATAAGATAGGCAAGTTCCCAATTAAATGTTCCTTCTTTGTCTTAGTAGTTGCAGTCTTGAAACCACTTTAGTTGGCTTTTACGTGGGGTTAAACTTTTGGCTATGATCAGTTTTTGGTAAATTAATGGACCTGGCTTTTCTCTCTTAACAATTATTTCACTTAATGTTTCAAAGGTATAGTCTCTTGTCTCAACAGTATCGGTAACGTTTTTGCGAGTTTGTTTAACAGCTGATAATAAACCCAAAAAACTTAGCAGGCGTACCCTTAAATCATGTTTGGAGGCAAAATCTTTGAGTCAGAAAATTATCGTTTCCTGATTGGAGGTGTTTAACTTTGGAGATACCTACCTAAAGTAATTTTTATTTTAGTATTTTAGTACTTGTTGTTGTTTTCTTTGTACATGTAACCAAATAAATTTATTCAAATTCAATTAATGTGTAGATAATGACTAGCATACAGTACATTTATTAGGAGAAGTAATCTATGAATCACAACTTAGCCAATACAGTAGCCTAAAATAGTTTCTTATTCTCCTTGTGCCCTAAAACCTGACCAGGTGGGAAGGGATGGTGGAGGGAGAGAATTTTTTTAAAAAAATAAAATAAGGCGTCTTTATAGTGGAAAATGCACTTAGCTCATCCAGCTAGTTTACAGACACTCCACTCAAATACAACATAACAGGATTAAAAACCCCAACTAGCAGGAGGCAACCAGTGGTCCGAAGATTTGAACTCAGAACAACTGAGAACAAATCCAGCAAGTCGCCAGAGGGGGCTCAAACCTCAGACTGCCAGATTGAGACTCCAACACACTGACCACTCAGCCACACTGCTATACTGTTACCTCCTTAGTAACTAGCCACCCACTACACAAGGTTCTGAAGTGGGTGACTGGACACTATATGTAACAACTGGCCAGCCTGTACTGTCAGGACAAAAAAATATTGTTTAAGGGCTCGCAAAAGAAATCTTGTTTGATCATCTGTCACTCCATCATTACTGACTTAGACCAGGATGCAACATTTGAGCACTTCTTGCCCTCAGGACGAGCTTAAATTAATTGGCTGCTGACCATTTTTAAGGATTTATATTACTGAACTAAGTACTTTTCCCTGTTTTAGGTGGTCGTACTCTTCAGAAATCATTCCTATGTCTCTTTGTGTGTTTCTGGACAGTGCAAAACAGTGTCTCTGTGGGAACTACTGTTTTGCATCTTGTATTCACCACATTGTGACTATCAACATTCAACAACTTTCCCATACAGTAGTGTCTGTGTGTTCAACCCAAAACCACTTACCTGCTGAGGGGTTTCTCTGCTCCAGAAAGTGCCTTCAAAGATTACAAAGCAGCAGGACAGGGCAATGGAGATAGACTGTCAGTTTACTGGAGATTAGTATGGATTGCATAATTTAGTTATGGGCTCCTGTTTGACTCTGGAGTGATTTTGTAGTGACTTGTGGATTACAATAATTATGTATTCTTTACTGCACAAATTTAGTTATATAAAACAGAACAGATTATAATTATATTAATAAAGTTGTATTTTAAAACCTTTAGGACTTAAAAAAGTTAATGCTCATGTCACGTAGCACAGTTTAGTTCATTATTTAATCCTCTTTCCTAAATAATCATCAACACACCATTTTGACAACTTTTTGTACCATTTATTCTCAAAAACCTCTGATATCTGCCAGTGTGGAGGCATGCCTCTTGTACCCGGTGGGGGGAGGGTGCTACTATAACATTTTATACAGAGAGGATCCGCTCCAAGGTCCAACCCCTGAGCTCTTTATACAGCTATTTCGAGAAAGGTTGTCGGAAAAAGTGCATACAACAATCCCGAAAGGCATTGTGGGTGGTTTTGAGTTCCTTGTTCTTCAGAGAAAATTGAAAGAATTGGCACGAAAGGCCATGAAAATGTGTTTGCAAGTGCTAACGGAAAGCAACAAAAGTAGGTTCAACAGCTACAGTCGTCAGGAACAGTGTATCGATCATATCCCATATTACCTTTCGGGATTGTCGCGTGCACATTTTTCCGACAACCTTTCTCGAAATAGCTGTATACATGTACCACTTTTGAGAAGAAGGAAGAAGACCTTTATTTTGACAACACACCACTTATGTAATAAAAAC
The DNA here is from genome assembly GCA_038088405.1 of Porites divaricata. Lineage (NCBI taxonomy): Eukaryota > Metazoa > Cnidaria > Anthozoa > Scleractinia > Poritidae > Porites > Porites divaricata. The sequence continues at coordinate 20,772,912 of JBBMOI010000007.1, forward strand.
TAACAGTAAATACAAGCTTCTGGGGTCGTGTGTAAAAAATAAAGAAATCTATCAACAAAACAAAATAAAAAAGGTAACATCATATATGTATCAAGAACCTTAATGGGAAAGAGACAGAAATGCCCAGTCTAGCCCTTGGGATAATTTATGTGAATTTCACCAAAGTTATTTTTAGACCAATTAAATGCTTGAATTTATCAGAAAATGGTTTCCGGAGAGGTCCACAAACTTTTATTCAGTGCTGTCAAGAAATAATGGCGTCCCGTGTGAAGGTATGTTTCATCAACAAAAGTGATTTAGTAAACAAAGGAAATGGTTTTATCTTGAAAGATTGTCCCGGTTGGGACAAAATGTATCAAAATACACCATAAGGTACAATTAACATTCATGGGAAAAAGTGCACTTTACACAGTCAATACCATTACCTTCCATGAACAACTCCGGATTAGCCTGTTCCTTGTCTGTCCTGCCTGTGTAAATCTCAGAATTCCACTGACCCCACACCAAGCCCACATATTTATCCCACTTTTATTGGGCTTTTTGGGAAGGCATTGCCTCTAACGTGTTTGATAGTGGGAATTATTTGTTTATCCATGCCACTTAGTGGTATTCCTCTTGGGGGATTTACTCAGTTTGATATTTTTTGAGCAGAGTCAATAACAGGATGTTCTTTATAAACATTTTAACTTGTCAAAATAAAGAATAGCTGGTAAATTTTTTTCAGTGTCATTACAATAGATAAACTGTTTTGTTTTGACTCTCAAAAAACTTGGGTATGAAATCATGTAGCAATTATCTTATGACCAGGAGCCTAACAATCAAAGAGTCTTCACACCAGGGGTTCTTGCATCGAGGGGTCTTCTACCAGGGTCTTACAACTAGGAGTCTTACATCCAGCGGTGTTTACAACCAGGGGTTTTTACATACAGGGTTTCTTACAACCAGGGATTCTTACATCCAGGGGTTCTTACATCCCGGAGTTCTTAAAACCAAGAGTTCTTACATCCAGGTGTTCTAACAACCAGGGGTTCTTACAGCCAGGGTCTTACAACCAGGGGTTCTTCCATTCAGGGGTCTTACAACTAGGGCTTCTTAAAACCATGGGTCTTGCAACCAGGGGCTCTTACAACCAGGGGTCTTACAACCAATAGTTCTTACAATACCGCAGGTTTTTCCATCCAAGAGTCTTCTAACCAGGGTTCTTACAACCTGGTTTCTTACATCCACGGGTCTTACAACCAATTGTTTTTGCAACCAGGGGTGCCACATCCAAGGGTTCTTACAACCACAGGTCTTACAACCAAGGGTTCTTACAGCCAGGGGTTTTAGAACTAGGGGTTCCTACAACCAAGGGTTCTTCCAACCAGGGGTCTTATAACCAGAGGTTCTTACAACCAAAGGTTCTTACAACCAGAGGTTCATACAAGCAGGGGTCTTACAACCAGGGGTTCTTACAGCCAGGAAACTTACAACCAGGGGTTATTACAACTAGGGGTCTTACAATCAGGGATTCTTACAACCAAGGGTTCTTACAACCAGGGGTCTTACAACCAAGGGTTCTTACAACCAGGGGTTCTTACAACCACAGGTCTTACAACCAAGGGTTCTTACAACCAGGGATCTTACAACCAAGGGTCTCAGAACCAGGGGTCTTACAGCCACGAGTTCTTACAACCAGGGGTTCTTACACCCAGGGGTCTTACAACCATGGGTTCTTACAACCAGGGACCTTAAAACCAGGGGTTCTTACAACCAGGGGTCTTACAACCAGGGATTCTTACAACCAGGGGTCTTACAGCCATGAGTTCTTACAACCAGGGGTTCTTACACCCAGGGGTCTTACAACCATGGGTTCTTACAACTAGGGGTCTTACAACCAGGGGTTCTTAAAGCCAGGGATCTTAAAACCAGGGGTCTTACAACCAGGAGTCTTACAGCCACGGTTTCTTGAGGTTCTTACTAGGTTGTAAGAACCCCTGGTAGTAAGACCCCTAGTTGTAAGACCCTGGTTCTAAGAACCCCTGGTTGTAAGACCCCTGGTGGAAAGAACCGCTGGTTGTAAGAACACCTGGTTCTAAGACCCCTACTTGTAAGAACCTCTGGTTGTAAGACCCCTGGTTGTGAGAACCCCTGGTTGTAAGACCCCTAGTTGTAAGCACCCTGGTTGTTAGACCCCTGGTTGTAAGACCCCTGCTTGTAAGACCCCTAGTTGTAAGACCCCTGGTTGTAAGAACCCCTGGTTGTAAGGACGTGTTGATCTGGCCCGGCTGCTTCGTCGGGCTTATTCTCGGTCTGTTTGGATTATATCCTTCAAGTTTGTCAACGTCTGTGGGATTCTTTTCTCTATCTGGGAAAGCTTCTGTCATTAATTTGTATATCTGCTGCTATCCTATTTCTACTATCCTGGCATGTTTATTTTCCGTTGGAGTTCGAATTTCGTGGAAAAAGTTGTGTCGAATGAGAGAGCATGTCGGCGAAAATGGCATCTCGTGTCTCCTATCTTGTATATTTTTATTGTATGTGGAGTGAATTTGAACAAATTACTGCAAATTATCACGAAACTTCGTTGGAGCAATAAGGACAACAACAACTAACTGCAGAGTAAGTTTCATTGATCTTTATTTAGTATTTCCTAGAAATTTGAGGATGGTATTTTTACCCCATACAAACACTGTAAGTTTACTGGAACCGTACTGTGGTACTATCACAGAGCCTGGGTTACCTGTTAGTTGATCAGCTTTTTGATCAAACCGTTTATTTGACTTTATAGTGAAATTTACTCCTAACCCTAACCTCAAATTTATTCCTAAGACCTCTGGTTGTAAGACCGCTGGATGTAAGACCCTTGGAAGTAAGAACCTTTGGTTGTAAGACCACAACCTCGTTCCCAGGTTCTCTCTCCTACCTACCTCTCTCTCTCTCTCTCTCTCTCTCTCTCTCTCTCTCTCTCTCTCTCTCTCTCTCTCTCTCTCTCTCTCCCCATAGGTATGGACAGGCACTTTTGTAACATTTCCCTCCTTTGCCAATAATTTTCCCATTTTTGGGTGGTAAAGCACAAGGACTCTTCAGTGAAGACCTTTTAATACAAACCCAATGAACGCAGAGTTTCAACACATAACTCGTAAACACATGAGAATGGGACGCTATTTTATGACCAGGAGGTTACAAAAGTTCCCTAGTCCGTGGTAAGCACTTTTTTAAAGGCTTTTGAATTCATTTCTTTATCAAAATGTAGCTATTGGCTTACCATTTATATGCTATAGGATTCCCTCGCTTACCACAGCACTTTAAATTGGAGATATTGTAGGCCAGAAAAATCTGCCGTGTATGTGTATGACTTTTCATGTCCATGAAAGGAATCACGATTCAGAAAAAGCCCATTTTTCGCATCGTGAGTTTGAAAAAGCGATTGTACGACTTTGAATCATTCAATATGCACAACCTTTTATGGGACGTTAAAGACACCTTTCCTTAGTGCGGCAAAGAAAGAATTAAGTGAATTGAACGTTTCATTTTTTTTTTTGTGAAGTTTTTAAGTTACCGATGTCTCAATTGCGCTAACGTTACAAAAGTTCCCTATTTGCTAGAGGCTCCGACATAGATTTCAACATAATTTCTGGAGAGATTAGAAACTAAAGGTTAATCAAATTAAACATTATTATCGTAGAATTAAGTGCAAAAAATTTTGGGTTTCTCTGGTAAAAAAGGAGGGAGCAAGGATGGGTGAAAGATTTTATACCCCTTTTCCGCATTTTGCGCCGGTTATCGTCAATATGCGGATGTATCGTTTGCACCGTTGATGTTGTGACTCGTTGCATCAGTCAGTGAACACATGAAAGGTATAATCGGAGACGTTTACTGCACGAACATTGCTTGTGTGTTGTCTAACGATCTGGTAAAAACATATGGAAAAGGAGCGTTTTTATTAATGGCGGGGACCTTTTTTCGGTAGTAACATTAACTGCACCAACCGTCAAACAAGTTCTTAAACGCTCCTGAAAAAAAATTATTATGAGCTTCAAATTCAATCATGAACCCGCACCGTCTTGCTCAGTCATTAACTTTTTTAGGGCAGATTGAAGAAACAAAGACCATGCGAGCTACCAGTAATATTGTTATGTTTTCTAATATCTTATATGCAGCGCGTGTGTAGAAGCGTGACCTCACGTAGAGGGGCGTAAAGGCCAGTTAATATTTTTTCATATACATGTACTAGCTACAACAACAAATATTGTTCTAGAACGAAAAAGGAACTGTTTAGGCTATAAAAACAGAATGTTGAAAAAGTCGAAAAACTGATATTTTTCCTGAGGGGTTAGGTTTTGGTCCAAAATTGGCCATTTTTTGAACTTTTTTTTTAGGTAATATAGGCGACAAAAATGGGTTTTATGATGTTCTAGAACGAAAAAAGCAACTTTCTAGCCTATAAAAACAGAAAGTTGAAAAAGTAAAAAAATTGAGATTTTTCCAAAGAGCTTAGTCCATGGTTTTAGTCCAAAATTTTCCATTTTTCCACCTTTTTTTGAGGGGGCAATATAGGCCAGAAAAATGTGTTTTATGATATTCTAGAACGAAAAAACGCCTTTCTAGGCTATAAAAACAAGAAGTTGAAAAAGTCTAAAAATTGACATTTTTCTAAAGGGGTTAGTCCATGGTTTTGGTCCAAAATTGGCCATTTTTCCACCCTTTTTTTTTTAGGCAATATAGGCGACAAAAATGTGTTTTAAGATATTCTTGAACGAAAAAACGCCTTTCTAGGCTATAAAAACAAGAAGTTTTAAAAAGTCGAAAAATTGACATTTTTCTAAAGGGGTTAGTCCATTGTTTTGGTCCAAAATTGGCCATTTTTCCACCCTTTTTTTTTTTAGGCAATATAGGCGACAAAAATGTGTTTTAAGATATTCTTGAACGAAAAAACGCCTTTCTAGGCTATAAAAGAAATATTCATCGAGGTGCAAGTTCTGCTTATCCCTCTTCATTAATTACCACCAGTAGCTTTGTAATGGTTAAGTTTATTTTCAAATAAAGGATTATGTTAGATTCTTCCAGGTAAGTCAACGGCAGTGACTGAATTGCATTTTCTTCTCGTGAGTTTTCCTGTCTGTTACATTATCCCAGTCACCTTAAGATATAAACAATTATAGATCACTCAGTAAACAAGTCCCATACCCTTATCCCGGGGAGTACTACCTATAATGGCCTAAACGAAGAAGCTCCGCCCGAAAGGGGTATCTTTTTCAAGCTTCAGGCATATGAAAGGGTAGGAATTTTACTCGTTGTGCAAATATATAAAAGGGTAAGGAAATCTTTATCACTATAAACTCATTGAAAGTTACTAAAAAAATTCCTTAGTTACAAAAGTGCCACATTTGTTACAAAAGTGCCTCATTCGTTACAAAAGTTCCCTATAACGTTACAAAAGTTCCCTGTTGTCGTTACAAAAGTGCCCTAGTGACGTTACAAAAGTGCCCTTGGTTACAAAAGTTCCCTACCTTGGTTACAAAAGTTCCCTATCCCGTTACAAAAGTGCCCTTTTTGCGTTACAAAAGTGCCCATTCTTCTGGCTCTCTCTCTCTCTCTCTCTCTCTCTCTCTCTCTCTCTCGCTCCGTAGGGGCGGGTAGGAAAGAACGCTGGGAACGAGGTTGATTTCCTGATTTGATAAACACGATATCTTAGCCTAGTCACCAGGCGTTCTCGGCTCGGATAAATTAGACTGTCGTTTGAACTTTGGCTGTTAGGGGGTGTTTACATGACAAAACTCGCACCGGCGCGAGATTCATACCGACATGACTTTTTGATTTCGTATCGCGTTTACATGATGACTGAGTTATTTCACATCTCGTTATTTGAAGGTACACTTCATGGTGATAAAATGCACGTATGATTCAAAATCGCGAACATTACGCATGCGCTACCCGTTCCAGTCTACCGGCAGACCGATTTCACACCGAAACGGGTGGTCGTTTCGTGTTTACATGATACCGTTGCGAGATTTCGTACCGGAGTGAAATTCTCGCCCCGGTACAAGAACCGGGGTGAAGTCGCACCAGGGTGACTCGCGCCAGCATGAAATTTGTGTTGGTATCATATAAACAAATATAGAGCCGTGAGAGGGAACCGGAGTGAACTCGCTCCGGGGCGAAAGTCGCCCCGGTGCCATGTAAACACCCCCTTAGCCATGATGCACGTTCCTGAAGGTCCCCTAAGGGAAAGGGGGAACCCCTCCCTCCTGCGTTAGGGCCTCTTTATGTCGTATGGATCCTGGGAAGAAAGATAAAAACGCGCCTGGGGCACGATGGGAAAGGGAAAGAGAGGAGAAGCCTTTTTCTGCATTTTCCCACTTCCTATCGTCTCCCGCGCGTTTCGACTGATTATACGCCCCTTACAAGGATGAAAAAGATTAGGAGACGTATACCCCGGTAGTGTGGCCAACCTTTACGGATTGTGGGATTGGGTAGGGATGGCACTTCGCATGGGACCTGAGTTCCCGTTCGTGCACCTTCCCTCTAGGCAGGCCCGTGTCTAGAAAAGCTGCCAAAAAAAACGTGTCAAACTAAACAAGATCTTGAAACTATAAAGACTAACTTTGAATTAATATATAGATTTAGCCAGGGCTAAAAGGGAAGGTCCCGTTAACAAATTCATAATGTAAATCAAACAATAAACTTGTAATCCACAAATCAGTCAACTTTAGGGCACTTTCATGTGACTTTTGAGGCAAAGGCTAAGTGATTTTAGAGAAAAATAATTTGACAGCCCAAGAGTGAAACAAATTTTACATCGAGTCAATGAAGTCAATAGTTTTATATGTACACCCGAAAAAAGCAATCATTTTCGATCACATCTGTTTACGGTTTTTTTATGTGTAGTCTTTAAAAGCGAGCGAAACCGATATTTACTTGTGGCGTTTTGATTGTTTATGTACGACTGAAAACATCCGGCGCAGTGCTTCGCACGCGCGAGAGCTCTGCTAATAAAGCTCAACTAGCTCAACTTTGTTTAGGGACTTGTAGGAGAATGAAAAAATATCAAGGAATAAGAAATTCTTCTTTAACTGGGTGCACACTCAAGGCTTGAAAAAATGCGTAGTTCTTATTTAAGAGTTGGACCAAAAATCTGAAATCCTTTACCCTCAGATATGGGAATTTTACAAAAATCTACCTTTCGGGAAAAGGATAAGGAAAAAGCTCTTTGAAATTTTATCTAAATCTGATGAATACCTTGAAATCACCGAAATCATGCATCAAATTAAATTTAACTAATTCACATTGTAATTTAAGTAGCTTAATTCCTATTATAATTCTTATTTTGCGACAGCTTGTACTGTTTGTAAAAGGTTTCTTTTCTTCCTTTCTGTCTTCAGATTTGTGTGTCCCTCCCCCCCTCCTCGATTAGACTCTTCTATACGCGCGTGGAAGCTATCTTGAAATTGTATGTGTGAATGAATGGATAAAGTTGAAGTTGAAGTTGAAGTTGCAATGTGCATGTTCGCAGTGAATCAATTCTAATTATGTGATTACTATCTGTCACTTAAAGTCATTACATTATGACGCACAATACAATAACTGAGCTAATGTAAGTTTTAATTGATGCGTGAGCAAAGTAGTTCTGTAGCGCGCTAAAAGAACATGGCGAATAGAACGCGCCTTCAAGATCAATCCACTGAAGAAGCAAAGTTCAATATATTGAACCCCGATGGCGCGTTCGCTACCCAAGACGCACAACCAGGATCGTTGCAGCAGCACTGTCGCACGTTCATTTTACAGTCGGTTGGTCTCAAGCGATTGGCCCGCATCGTTGATCTGCCAATTCCGAAGACAATGGTTAACTTTTTAGCCAATCAGCTCTCAGTTGACGATTTTTACGTCAATCGAAATAACTTAAACTCGGAACATTTGACGCATTGTGTGTACCCTGCTAAGTGTCTATTGGACATGTCTGAGGTTTTACTGAAGTGCGTTCCTCCGTGTCTTGCTGATGAACGAGTCAAGTCGATCATGGAAGCATGGAAGGGGGTAAGCCATCCAAATATTACTCATAATCTAGTGCAGTTCAACCAGGGCGGAACCGAAATAATCGTCTTTGAATACCCCCCAGTTGCGCTTGTGGATGTCCTTACAGAGCAGAGAGAACTACGAAGGCTTTTGCCTGAATACTTAATATGGAAAGCTTTTAGTGGGCTGTGCTCCGCTGTTAAATATCTCAACGAGAAAGGAGTTATCTACGAGTCTTCAAAACCTACCGAACGGATTTCTTTTGATGAAAGCGGAACCTTGAAACTTGACAGCGGTTTGCTATACATGGCCTCTACACAGGATAACATGAACGCAATGGCTATGGGGGATAGTAACACCGGCTTATATTCCCCGCCGGAAGTTTTGAAGGGGCAACAATTTAGCCCTGCAAGTCAAGTATGGCTACTTGGGTGCGTCCTTTATGAACTTGCGGCAATGGAACCTGCTTACAAAGTCCAAGGCACAGACATGTTTACCACGTTAGCAAATATAATGGAAGGGAGACAACCTGCAGAGATCAATGCCAGCTTCTCTGATGACCTAAAAACGACGATAAACGAATGCCTAAGAGGTGATCCTGAATCGAGGCCGAGCGTAGAGGAACTTACGAACAGGGCAACAGTAGTTACGGCAAGAATGCAAGAGGGGTATCAAGGACGGGAGATTGTGGATCTCTAATTACCCGCAGAAAAACAACCCAAAATAACACTGATGAAGCACAGTTTCCTAGATGGGCGTGAGATTAACGTCTCATTCTGAAAATCAAAACAAGGCACTGATCTGATCTAAGACAGCGTGAATCGGCAAAACTGAATTTTCAAACTAGACTTCGATTATCGGCAAGTAATCATATTCACGTTTGACTGTAATGAGTTGAATGGCATATCGTTTAAAACAATGTAAAACTAGAAAAGGGTCTTCATGACTATGTATGCACAAATCGCGCAATCAAGAAATGTAAAACGTTTCTTACTAACACTTATTTCAAAAAATATGTGTATATAAATCACGGTCCTGATTCCTTTTTTCAAAACAGCAGTAAAAACACTACAATTCTTATATGAAATTTTTGTTTGATTTTGTTTTCTGTTGTGCGTAAGCTCGAAACCTCAAACTCTTCCTGGCAGGGCTTTTCCCTTAAGCTTAGAAATTAATTGAAAGGCATCCGTCCCATTTTCTATTAGGGAGCGAAGGCGATGTCTACAAAAACCTCACTTAAAAAGTGTGTTCGCGCTTCTTCAAACTTTACCGCGTTTTTCCATCTCGTTCAATTCGGCAGATACTGGTAAAATTTTCCGGAGTTGAATTTTAAAGACTGTATTAAAGTTTGGGAAAAAAGAAGAAAACTGCTGTCTTGTCTTCACGTCCTCCACAAAACTTGAAACTAGGAAGTTTCATGTCGCAGTCGTGGAACGACGGCAAAGAAATGTGCAAAAAAGGGAGATGCACGTGCGAAGTTGTTGTTTTGCTTATCTAAACCTATTGCTTTTTGGCCATTCTCGTTACCGCCGCCGTCCTCGTTACTTAAGCTCGCTAATGTAAGGGGAAAGCCTTGGAGACGAGGTTGTAGAAA
>JBBMOI010000007.1:20787500-20852500 GCA_038088405.1 Porites divaricata
TTTATAGAACTGTTTAATCTTGCCGTGCATTTAAGAAAAACCCTTTGGATTGAAAGTTTTTTTACATATGACTTTTGTAATTTTTTCCTTTTTTGGCTGGGGGCGAGGGGGGGGAGTTGCTCTGTGAAAACTGAGGCAACAGCGTTTAAAACTAATTACACAGTTTTTTATGAAAATCAACACTTTGCTGAGCATCGTGTTGAAGTTTTTAATATATCGAAGGAAACAGAAATGCAGTTACAAAACCGACTATATCAATTTTGTTATGAAAGAGAACTTCAGTCGCCTATGGCCCTTTTTTTCAATGAAATAGGTTAAGATTTTTCTTAGCCGTTCCAAGTGTTTTGCTTGTGTTAACAGGCCTTATACCATTAAAGATTACTTTACTTACTACTTTATTTTAGTTATTGACTTGATCTACTGGCGTTGTCTGAAAAGGACTGGGATTGTGGTGGTTACTGGTCTGGTGTTGCTGTTTTCACTGACCATGTACACATTCCTGAGTGTGGTGACATTCTTCTCCATGGCATTGCTGACTGTATCACTGCTGTATAGAGTTGGTATGACTGTCATGGGTGCAATCCAGAAAACAGGAACCGATAATCCATTTAAGTAAGTGCCTGAATTAAGGCTCATGTTTTAAAGGCATAGTTCTATGCTTAAAGGAGCTGTGTCACGAAATTCAGCCAAATTGGGAAATTACAAAATGCCCGTTAAATTAAGAGAAATATGAAAATAACCGCTTAAAACTTTAAAGGAAGGTTAAAATAACATAGCAGAAACAACAGATGCCACGGATGGGCAAAACTGAAGAAGATTTAAAGGGATTGAAATTAGGATTTTTGAAAACTGTTCAGCCCAACAGTTTTTCAAAGTTGATCCCTGCTTCTTGCAACTTAAAAAATAATGCTCAGGTTTTGTCATTTACCTGTATTTTCTTTGCTTACTTTAAGTTCCATAGCGATTGAGGGCGAGTAATTGGCAAAATTAAACAAAATGAACTGGACTGCCGTGACACAGCCCCTTTAAACATACAACTGCTGAAAGTTTAAGGATTAGTAGAAGGCTTCTTCATCTTGTTTGAGGACCAAGCCATCATCTCAGGGAAGCAGAAAGATGTTTGCTCTTATAATGTACTGCTATGTCTTACTGAATAGGTTTATTTTTTTTATAGATTATATGCTCTTTCTGGTGGTGCTATCTTTTAGATTCCTCAGTTACTGATAATTTATTTCCAGGGATTTGATAACTCTCTTCATTATCTTGGATATCGCTTCTTGAGTACTTCTTGTGGTCGCTGGGCCTACTTAGTTATTCCTTGTATGTGTCTGCAATTTTTGTTTTTCAACGTCGTTCTGTGCAAACATGAATTATTCAAACATGATTATTTTCATTTGTTTTGTTGATCAAGGGTTAATGGTACCCGGGGATACAAAAATAGCTCAACAATTTTTCTATCGTTGTTGTTGTTGTTGTTGTTAGTACTATCACTATTATAGAAGAAAAATAAATTATTGTTGTTATTATTGCTATGACTATTATTAAAAAATCTCATGAAATTGAGCCTTGTGAGGTAGTAGATTGTGAAAATTGATCAACTGCCAGCGTACTACAAACTGCATTGACTAAACAGTGCTTTGTGCTATATTTTAGGACAATTCTTGAGAGGGATGTTGACATTCCTAAAGAAAAGGTAATAAATTATCTATCACAAGTACTTTTGAGAAAAGCTATAAAAAGGAAAATAATATTAGTATTATTATTAAACTAATATTTGAACTTTTCGCTTTTGTTAACTCTTCATTTGCAGGCTGTGGAAGTTGTGGAAGTTAGCATTGACCAGATAAACAAGCTTACCAAGGATTTAAAGCGTCTTTTCTTAGTGGAAGATATTGTTGACTCCATCAAGGTAAAATATAGGTGTGAATTCATGTAACTTTGTTATTTAGCTTAAATACTTAATTACAGAAGTTTGTATCACTGTTTGTTTTGCAAAGTAGCAAGCAAAAAAATTTCAGCCTTTCAGTAGGATTCACACTTGTGACCTCTGTTTCAGTGGTAAACTGAAAAAAGTTGATGCCTTGAGCAAGTTTAAGTCATGGGCTGATAAGTTCCTGTGCCTTAAAACTCTGAAAGTAAGTTTCAGTGGCTTCTATTCTTAGGGGCCTCATTATTGAAGGGGAATTTGCATTTGATGTATGACTGTGCTTATAACTAGAAGGAAACTTATGTCCAGATTTACTTAAGATAGTTTTGGGGCATTGACTTCAAACAGCATGGCAAAAATCTTCAAATGAAAGTTCACGTTAACTATCGTTTCTGGTACTATGTCTTTACTGTGGTCTTTATAAAAACAGAATGAAAAAATAGTTTCCCAGTGACATTTTCAGCCTTAGGGATCAATTTACAGAAATTCTCCATTTTTCCGCACACATTCTTGACTTATTAAGTAGAGCAATTCTTAGTTATGACTCGGGTTATATACAAAACTAAAACGTTGATTAGCATCTATCATCTTTCTGTTGTTTGTCATCTTGAATTGTTTCCAAAGTGCATTGAACATTACTGGTTTATGGCTTCCAGGGCCAAGAAAAAAATATGACGTCCAAAAATTGAAAACATTTAAGAGGTGGGTCCCCATGAATTTTCTCTCCGCCAAAAAATTGGTATGGATGGTTTCCCATGACCTCTGGGTACAGAAACGAAAAATTGGTTGTGGGAATGAAATCCCAGGGCTTAGATGAACTTAGGTCCGTTTCAAACGCTTGCGTTACTGCCATGCCGAACTTAATTGATCAAATTAAGTTCGACGTTTGAAACTGAGTCTTGCTATGGCCGTGTAGCACAGCAAGCTTTGCGGTGCCACAGCAGTAGCTCGATTTGGTTTCAAACGTCACACTACTGCTGTGCAGAATTTAATTAATAAATTAGGAATACATTAGAATACATTTACATGTAAAAGTTTGCTAAATCATTTCTTTATTTGTGTGTTTTGTTTTCGGCAACGGCCGTTCTATTTGACTGAATTAAATTCGACGTCTGAAACCTTAAAGTTGTGCTAGTGTCGTGTTGTAGTTGAGCTACAGTCAAGCCAGCTGAGCATGGCAGTAGCACACCATTTGGAACAGGCCTTACATGTACTAGTCAGCTCAAGGCTAACCAACAGTGGTGTCTACAACGCCACGGAGCATGCCAATTATATAGTACACTGTATTTCATAGTTATAGAAACCCAACAAGGCAAAACTCATTTCTCGGCTTGCCTTGTACAATTTTCTGATTGTTTTCTCTGTGAAGGCGATTCCAATTTTTGGGGCCTTGTATGCATGTATATAATAGACTTTTTAGGGAGATGTTGAATTTTTGGGCGTATGTTCAGGTGTCCAAAGGTGCCTGTTTACAGAATTTCACAATAACTTGTTTTGTTAAATGATCATACCAGTAATGCATTGTCACTGTTATGAGCCCCTTCAAATTCCCTTTTTTTTTTTACCAGGCTTGCATTCATTGTTTGAATTAGGCATCTTATGCATTCTTTCAAAACTTGCGCTGGATTGTGAGAGTTCACTATTGCTTCTTTCTTTCAGTTTGGACTTCTGTTGTGGGTTCTGTCATATGTTGGTGCCTGGTTTAATGCACTTACCCTCATTATCATTGGTGAGTATGGTAAACTGATGCATGTATCCAAAAAGCATTATTATTAAGAAACTTTCGCAAAGCAGATGCCTCTTTTTCAATTTTGTTCTTGCCACTACAGCTTATAAGTAGAGTAAAGAGTTTTAACTTCTTATTTGATTGTGTGTGGTTCTTTTTTAGATTTTATTCTCCTGTTTTCTCTGCCTCGCTTGTATGAGGATCATCAGGTATGTCAAATTCAAACAATTAGGAGGTTGTGGAAGTTGTATTTTTGACGTACTTCAGACCATGTAAAGTTAAGCTAGAGGACTGTTTCTTTCCAAATGATTATGTTGTGTTATTCGTGAATGTTTATATGCATAATTTATGAAAGACAAAAAGCAAATTCCGGTGAGAACATAACATGGGCTGAATTGAGATTTTAAACAAGGTAAGGTAAAAAGGTCTATTGCTCACAGACGTTTCAAGTGCATATGCACACATGGTATCATTATGCTTGTAAACTGATCACATACCATGATTTGTATGAAATTGCCCACCCCAGCCCAGGTCTCGATTTATTGTCGTGCCCACTGAAGCGAAATGTGGAGAACTCATTCAGGAGAAAGGTTAAGGGAGTGCTAGAATAATTAAAATATTTTTTTCTTGATTCACAGGAAAAGGTTGATGAATATGTGTCAATTGCTCGTACGCAAATTTGTTCCGTGATTGAACAGTAAGTCATTCAGTTACAGTTAAACCTGTTTTTGTGCAAATCTCCAGTAAAATAATGGTCAGCAGAGCAGCAAATTACAAGCAGATCATTAGACTCAGTCAGCCGACTAAAAGTTTCTTCTAATATTGATGAGGCAAACTCCGAAGCACTGTCAGGCAAAAAAGTAAAGTCGAAGATTTGCAATTATTGACTAATTTAAAAGGAATTAGAATTCTGTTCAACTTATTCCCGAAACTTTTCCAATTTGTCAGACTAAAAAGGGTAGTCTGGTCAGACATATCCTTTCTAGGAAGAGAAATTATTTGCACCTTTGGACTAGTCAATGTTTATGCAGAGTGTAGTGATCATGTATTGTGTAGGATTGTGGAGGTGCAAGGACAGAGAAGTCTGGGTTGGAAACTTGTGGTCACATTCTTTCCTTAGACAATTAATTGCGGCACTTTCTCTCTTCACGCATCCTAGGTGTTCATTTATAAAGCGGTACTGGCACCATGTTGTTGGTGGTAACCCTGTGATGGAATAGCATCCCATTCTCCTTGGTACTTAATGCTTTAAAGAAACCAGGGATGAACACCAGCCATGTGGGCCTCATGGCTGTGTCTGCCTTTAACTTCCCAACATTACCTAGTTGCTTTCCATTTCCTCAAGGGCATCCTCTAATACTGTCTAAAGTGTTAGTGTGGTGCGTGACTAGATAAGTGCAGTTGAAGAGCAACCTTGAATTCTGTGTTCTTGAATGATTAACATTGAAAGGGGACTGTTACTGAACTCCACATATCTCTTCACTTCTTTGTAGGGCTAAATCCAAGCTACCAGCCAAGTTTCAGAAGCAGAAGACATCTTAAACTTGTGATCTCCATGCCAAGGGATCCTACCCTTACAAACTTGTTGATTTTCAAGTTAACCTACTCAAAACTGTTTGTTTATATTCAAGTGGCTTTACTCGACCTTTGGCTGGTGGAAAAACTTGGAGATCATTAATAAGGATTAATTATTTGACAAATTTTAACTTTGGTGCTGTTGAGTCAGTGGTTTTGTTTGTCTGGAAATGGTTTTAGACTGAGAGCTTGTTGTTACCGGTGACTAAAATCTGACAATGTGATAGTCAGACTAGCTCGTTCACACTCGTTCATACCCACCCCTCCTCCCCATTCCTTGTCTCTTTTAACTGTCTGTTTATGTAAATCTTTCATGGGTCCATAAGGGAGTGACCACATAAAAATAAAAAAAAGAGAAGGAGGAAGGAAGCTAAGGAGGAGGGAAGCTATTTTGGCTTACCAAAGATTTTCTCACTTTGAAAGTCTTCTGTGAGCTTCAGTTGACTTCTAACAGAAGGCTAAAAGTTTTCTTCTGGATTTCAATGGCATTCTGAATTCCAATCCCAGGAATGTTTAGGGACAGACCATTTGACTTTTGAGGGGAGGGGGGTTTTATGGGTGATTTAAGAAAAAAATTATCCTGCAGACTAATTTTAAGGGAAAAAGAATCTTGCAAGGAAACACCTGGGGAGAAAATTCCTGCAGTGAAAAAAAAATCTATCATAGTGTATAATGCTAAAAAAGAATTTAGACCTTTGTATGCCGGGAAAAAAAGTTATATCTCCAGAGGTTTAGGAAACAAATTCTTACCCAAACCAAATCTCCCATCCCCCCCCCCCCCCCCCAAAAGTCCAATGGTCGTCCCTTATGGCGGTGCTAGATTCTCAGTTTACCAGCGAGAAAAAATTTAAATGATCAGTTTATTTAACAAAACTCTGAGGTATATGTTAATAAAGCTGTGAATTCTTAGCTTACAATGAAAAACCTGGACCAGTGTTCTCACTTAAACCCTATTCAGAGCTTTATTTTAGTTTACGGTTACGCCTTGTGACACGTGATCCGAGCGTATTTTACAGTTTTTTTTAAATGCATAGCCCCCTTAAATTAGTGATCTTCCTTGGACTTGAAAGAGTTATTCATTTCATGTATCAGCTGGGCGAGCACGACTCGGAGCAACCTGCTCGCAAGAGAATGTTGTGTTTGCAGTCCCGCGTCAAAGATTTTGCACCGTTTTGTGTGCAGGAAAGCAAAATTGTAAGCTGGTTTTCACAGGACTTTACAAGGGTTCCAGTAGGGAATACTTGTATTTTATGGTATTTGCAAATCATAACTGATGTTGGTTCTGAGGAGGTCTGAAAAACCAGACAATGGGAAAAATACAAATGACAAAACTATGTACTCTTTCAAAATAATACTTATTTACACAAATATATAGGGATTCGTGGGAAAGTATGAACAAGAACTGCTTCAAACGCTTAAAAAATTAATCCAGTTTTGTTGTTTCATAACAGGCATTAACTAATCGCTCACTACAAATGGCGTTGGAAGCATGCGACTCTTTCATGTGATTTTTTAAACGGGAAGTGTGACACTATAACTTTACGACCATTTCTCTCTCAGAGTTGTGTTCTCTGGCGTCCTTACCTTGTTTCACAACACCTAACGAGGTGAACTGCGGTAATCAGCTGTTATCTGTAAACAGTAGGGTGTTGAACGTTGTGGGGGTTATCTTGTCTCTAATATGCTTCTTCACCCATTGATTTTATGTAGAAGAAGGATTAAGTGAAGAGAATTATCAAAGTTATCACCCATGTTTTCTTGGTTGTCATTTGGTGACGTAAATTTGGTGCCAGGATTGTTGGATATAGGCGTGCCGATTCAGGTTTCACGTTACCCCTTATGAGATTGATTTGAAATAATATTATTCCAGGCACCAGAAAGCATTTCATCATCTAAACCTGATTCTATCCCATTGACAATCTAACCTTCTCTCTGTAGAGTTGATAGTATTGACTTGCTATAATACAAACAGTCGAGGGCAAATCCGGGATTTTGATTGCAAGGGTCGTAATCTTGGATACAAGAAGCGGTATATATAGTTGACGCCCTCACCCCCTTTCTCGATCCATATATTCACCCCTTTGTACGTTTGCCTTGGCTGGCTGTATAAACAGAACAAGTGCGATTTTACCTGATGTTTCTCATATTTCGAACGGAGTTTGCACTGTAAGTTTTAACCAACGTTCGTGTTAGTACTAGTGTTACACACCAGTAGCTGAGTCCAGTATGTAGACATAAATAAAAGGATCGCTCTTGCAGTAACGTTATGCCAAGTATATACAGCACATTAGTAGATGAAGAGGAGTGATTTCTCTTGTAGGAGGACTCTTCATTTCTTGCATTACGCTTAGCGTTTGCATCATATTTGGCTTGTAATTACTTGCACGGCTCAAATAAAAATGTAGAATGTCAGCGTTTGGGAAAATTTTGTTGTTTAAAACGTTAATTTTGTCCTGCAGCCAATTGGAACTCCACAAATATGACTCACACTCTCCACTTTCGTCCCTTAAGGCACTTTGCTTTGGTAACGTCGGAGCTGCTCGTAAGGTCTTTCCTGATTCGTTCTTTAAACAATGGTAATTCACATTTTACCCTTGTTTTCCATTGTTGGGTGAGGCGCTTCACATGGCCAATTTTCAGCCATCTTGACCAATAAAAAAGAACTTGGTCAACGAACGACAAAACCCAAATTCGAAATGACGATAAATTGACTTCGTGAGTTTTGACTCGGTGGGTGAAGGGGGTACTTACAGGGGAAGGCTCAGTACTGACGTCCAATCCCTTGCCCTTTTATATGCCATTTTTTACAGAAAAGGTACTCGATTCCTTTCGTGTATGTACCTTAATTTGTGAGGCTAGGTCCTTTTACAAACCGAAATGACAGATTGCCCTATCCTTGTATATACTTCAGTATTTCAGGCTCGTAAGCAAAATCCCTACCCTTTTATATACCTGATAAGGAGCCCATCATGGGCCCTTGACCCGGAAGCCTGGAACGGTGCCCCTTTTACCTCCTCCGTTTTAGGCCATTATAAAGGAGTACCCTCCTCTGGTGGTTATGACCTCTCCCACACATTACCTGTGGTCCGAGTAACCACGATTCGCACGAATATCCGAGGGACAAGAATTAAACTAGTCCGTCTTCGCTACGAGTGATGTTTTTGTAGATTAGGTCCACGAAACCTGAAGTTTCTTAGATCATCATCTTCCCCAGCTTTCATTCATTTTTCAGTTGTAAACTGAGCGAGAGTATCGCCGTCCGAAAGAAAAAGAGAGCGCGCGATACAGCACTCGAGGCTCCCGCCTTTTTTCTCTTCCCATCGTCTCCCGCGCTTTCTATTTTTTGCTATTTTTATAGGGATACCAAGCGGAAGCCTCTGCGAAGGACAGCGTAAAGTCAGTGCAAGCGTCATTTATGGGCTAGTATCAGCACAGGTAACCCACACGTAACTTCCTGAAATCGCTGGACTCCACAACCTGCTTGAGGTCTTTGTTATCTAAGACAAAAAATGCAAGGCTGATTTTACAGTCGGGAATACATAATCTTTTAACCAATATTTCGGAAGGCACGGCGTTCTTTCTTCAAGGTCTTATATATAATGAGACGTTACAATTTGAAAATAATAGAATAGCGTGCAATATGATACTATGTTGACAAGTGAACGTTGAAAACAAAAACCGTTGAAGTAGTGATTGAAAGAAATTTGAAATATAAAAAGAGAAAAATAAATGATAACAAAGAGAAGAAGTAAAGACTGTATTACATTTCATCTTTCTTATTTATACCTAAAGGTTCGCTCTAGTGGGATGAGTATGATGTCGTTAGCAGAGTGATCATTGGTAAGAAAGTGTTCTGAGACTGTGGTGGGTTTAGAGACTGATTAGATGGGTTGTCAATTGGTCTCTGCGGTGTTCGTTGAAGCGGTCTTTGAGTCGTTGTTTGGTTTCACTTATGTATTGTTTGGAGCAGTGGTTGCATTGTATCATGTAAATGACGTTTTTGGAGTTACAGTCAATGTGATTAGTGATAGGTCTGGTTTCGCCTGTAGCGTGGAATGTGTATGAAGTTTGTCCGTCAGATATGTATTAACAAGTGAGACAGTTTTTTCCGCAAGAGTATGAGCCCCGGGGCTGGTTGTGTTGTGTAAGATTGCGAAGTGAACCCACCACAGTCTCAGAACACCTTTCTTACCAATGATCACTCTGCTAACGATATCATACTCATCCCACTAGAGTGTACCAAATCTAATAGAGACAGTGTATGAAAAGCGCGCCGTCAAATCAGTTAAGCCAAACAATTACAGAAGATCTTACCTGTCACAAACCTAAGGGAAAGAAGTAGTCACGTGGCGAGGGACCGCTCTTCTGATTTCATTATTTGAATACTTAAGTACAATACGGCCTACATCTAGCATAGTATAAATAAATAATGAGCTCCTTCCAGGTTCTCTTTTAGAATACTGTATATAGATCTGACAAAGATTACCTCAAGACGATCAGTATCTTCCAAGTTGGGTGGGGGTGGGGGGTTACTGATATGAAGGAAATACTGAAAAACAGAACGTTTTCTCAACATTTCACAGCCATCACGAAATGCATATCTTGTAGCCCTTTTGGGCCTTATTACAGGTTGAAATGATTTTCCTACCCTTTCATACACGTCAACTAATGAAATCCCTACCCTTTCATATACCTGGGCCGAGTTGTTCGAAGGCCGGTTGGCGCAAACCCAGGGTTAATTTTTAACCCGGGTCTCTTTTTCTTTTTACCAAAAGCATTTTCTCGGAAAATTTTCTCTATTTTATTTAAAGTATTAAATCATCAAATTGTAGACAAGAAGAATTAAACTGAATTTGCTTTTTAAGCTTTCATATCTGAATTCAAATTTTGTACTGACCCTGGGTTATGTTAACCCGGCTTTGAACAACCCGGCCCTGAAGCCTGAAAAAGGTACCTCTTTCGGGCGGAGTCTCTTCGTATACAGCTATTTCGAGAAATGTTGTCGGAAAAAGTGCACGCGACAATCCCGAAAGGTATTGTGGGTGGTTTTGAGTTCACTGTTCTTCAAAGAACTTTGAAAGAAGAGGCTGCTCTGTCTGACACATAAAGCTTACTATGGGCTTTGCCCTGATCAAGTTGCAACAATCATAAAGAAAAGTCCAAATTTACGTAATATGAGAGACAACTTTAAACTTACTCTGGACAGACCGAACTGTAATGTTGGAAAACTGTCGTTCAAACACAGATCTGCAATGGCTTGGAACTCTTTACCACAATCAGTTAAATCCATAGAAGAACACAATAGTTTTAAAATCAAACTTCGTTATCTTTCTTCATTTATTGACAGGATTTCTTTCAATCAATCGTCAATAATTTACAATAAGGATTTAACAAATTATGTATATTTTTAGGAATTTTAAATTGTATTCTTAATCATATTTTAGTAGGCTTATTAAGTGTAAGATTTGTAAACTTAATTAACCGCAGGTCCACATCAGCTTTATGCTGCCTTATTTTGACCTGCGTAAACAAATAAATGATGTATGTATGTATGTATTTCGAGAAACGTTGTCTGAAAAAGTGCACGCGACAATCCCGAAAGGTATTGTGGGTGGTTTTGAGTTCACTGTTCTTCATAGAACTTTGAAAGAATGGCACGAGAGACCATGGACATACGTTTGCGAGTGCGAAAGGAAAGCAACAAAAGTGGGTTCGACAGCTACAGTATCAGGAACAGCGTATTGCTCATATCCCATATTACCTTTCGGGATTGTCGCGAGCACATTTTTTCCGACAACCTTTCTCGAAATAGCTGTATACCATTTTAGTAAAATCCAACTAGTGGTCTATTATCACCGTGCTGCGTTCTGATTGGTTGAGCTACTACTAGGCTAAATGTTATAACCTACTAGTAGCGAAAAGCGCTGACTTGTTGGCAGCAAAAAATGATTTTTTAACTAGCTAAAGTTGTTTTGTCTCGATACTTTTGACCAACTAGTTGGATTTTACTAAGACAATTATTCCTCTCGCCCTCATGGCCTCTGAGTCAATAGCCCATTCGGCCTTCGGCC
Organism: Porites divaricata; assembly: GCA_038088405.1. Classification (NCBI taxonomy): domain Eukaryota; kingdom Metazoa; phylum Cnidaria; class Anthozoa; order Scleractinia; family Poritidae; genus Porites; species Porites divaricata. The sequence goes on from JBBMOI010000007.1 coordinate 20,798,800, forward strand.
TCATGGGCTGTCGACTTAGACTGACTCAGAGGCCATTCGGGCTCGAGGAATAATTGTTAAATAGAGAGTTCGCCCGAGGGAATGAACCGGTCGCAATTTAAGGAAAGGGCTACTTATGGTAATGAGTTCAGCACAGTACAATGCATATTTGACAAAGCTGATCAACATTTGTCTGGCTTGTATAGCCTGTATATATCAAACATTTCAGAAGTGGTAGCGTCCTTCGATCGAAAAATATCAAAGTTATTAGATTCTCAATTAATTTGCGGCTAATTTTAATGTAATTAAACGGAGCAGGCTTTATCAGCTGGCGCAAGGTCTTTTTTTGGTAACTATTTAGATAATTATTCACAATTTATTGGAATTTCTCATTTTATTGAGAGAAGGTCATTAAAATATAATGAAACGTGTTTTATGTGTAAAATTAAATGCACAGATAAATAGACATGGGTGGTACATGTGGTTTTGTTCTATTTCGAGAGCATTTCTGACGTAAATTAACTTGGTTAATGGTGCCTGTGATGACGTCATCAAGAGAGAGACGAGCAAACCTGCGTCATAAGTTAATTGTTTTAACCTTAACGTCTTTTGTCACGGTTTCTGTTAGACGCTACATGTACAGCCTTTGTAAGAATTACTGAAATAATTAAATCATAAATTTACTTATTTTATTTCTGCAGAAGAAATTGCGTGCAGGTTAGATTCGAAAAGGGAGGGATCATATATCACGCTGCGTACGCTTCACTTGTTCCCTCTGCACGTGGCAAATTTATAGTTCACAAAATAAATAGTCAGATAGTTGATTTTCTCGAAGTTAGTTTTTTCCTTTTTGCAAGTAATTAATCTCTTCATGTCATTATTTTTCGTCACAGTGAGGGGAGCAAATAAAAAATCCGGAAGTTAATGGCACCGGAAACACGTTTCATGATTTTCGAGCTTTTCACTTTTTTGCCGGGCAATATGCACCTGTCACGTGACAATGTTATCGCCCATATTGTCCGCAAAATATTTTAAGTCAGCGACAGTAGCAACTCTTTGGCCAACGAAATTTGTCGCCTTTTCACGTTGATTGTGATTGATGTTAACAGAAAGTCCTTTCATGTTTTGTATGTAGAAGAACCATGACTGAGGACGGTCCACGTCGGTCTAGGGGAATAACTTTGCAGTGCGGTCTGGCTCGCGAGACCTACGGTTTTGAAGGGAAAGATCTTAACGCTCTGAAGGAACTGGCGTGTTCGTTCCTCGACCAAAAGGTACAAACCGCTAACCCGCTACTTAGACCAGGTGCTCTCAGTGTCGTGAGATTGTCGCTGATTTGAAAATCTCAATCTTATGTTCGTGGTTGAGGTCTATCGTGGTGTGAGTATGTCATTTGGAAACGACAATTTGACTGACGATTTGATCTGATCAATCGGTGTTGCATGTTTTTCAAACGTTATTTTTTCATTGAGCTTATCTAACCGCTGTTCTTTATATTCAACACCATCCCTTTAAAATTTTCCTGACCCCGAGAGTAATATATTTTTTTGTTTTAGTTTATTTAACGGATTGTATAGGCATAAGCTTTAAATGACAGCTCGTGTAGGCCACTCTCATTTTGTATTTATTTGTTATCATCTTAAGCTTGTGTGCTACACAATCTTTACTCTACTTCGCGGGTGAGATATCTCAACTCAACCAAACCAGTTAGTGGGGCTGCGAAATAAGCAACAGGCAGCTACAACATACAAACAATGTCATATATATTTTCAGTTTATTTAACCAAGGGTACCCAAGCAAGACTTGAGCTTACCATAATTATTGGCAACCAATTTTGCCCGGCAAATTTTTTTTCGAAGACGTTTCCCTTAACAAAGAGGAATGGATCTAGAAATATAATTTGCGTCGCTGTCAAGAGTACAAAATCTGCCATTTAAAAACTCGTATTGTATATTAAATGTGAGGTGATTGATGTACAATCGAGGCATTAGTTTCGAATGTTGTCAAGATCTTAGATCGTAACGACGCCCAAGCAAGTATCAGCCGTAAAATTGCGTTTGAATATGTAGTTTATTGCCCGATTTTTCTTGTAAATACCACAGAAGTTAGTTGTATTATTGATATTGTCCGACGTTTTTTGCTGGGGAAAAATTTGGAAATGCAGAAGAAAGATGAAAAATCGAGCATCGAGGCAGATATTGCTGTTCGTACTCATTCGAACTTCCTGTTGTTAGAACGGGCTATTTGGGTGCATGTAGATTAGAATAAAACTACTGCATACTGCTCGAAAAATATTTTCTTATTTTTTAATGGATTCGATGCTTAAGGCTATTATAGTAAACTCGGGGTTATACATTTGTGTTCACCAAAAAATATACAGCGAACGATTTTTGCATACTTACTACATGTAGCTTCAATTTTAAAATAATGACATGTGCCTTGTGAATGTAGTGTCATGAATACAAAACCACGCGATAACGAAAATTAGCTTGCAGCATGTTAAGAATATTTTAGCCTCATCTCAAAAAAATGTTGACCAATTTATTTGAATTATCATTGATTATTTTTTATGTTAATTTCTCACTTGCAGTAATGTTCAAAAGGTAATGTTTAAGGGGCAAAGAGGTAAACCAGATGCTAAAATGATGACCAAAATTAGTTAATTTGCGTGATAGTTTAAGTGAAAATTAAAGTTTTTGCTTTCTCAAAACAGCTGTTTAAATTGAACTTGTTAAATGGTTATTAAGAAGAGCTATATAGTTGATTTTTCAAATTTAACAATTTGAGTTTTTCCTATTTGTCCATTGGTTTGCTACCCACAGTTTTTTAGAACCTGTAGTCTACATGTTTGATAACAGACAAATATAATGTCAATAAGTGGCTAGTATTGTAGTCTATGCTTATCATTTAAGTTATAAGAAAATACCAGAAGATGCTTGATATAAGATATCTGCAAAATGTTGACACTAATTCACATGGTATCTTAGGCTTTGGCCATTGTCCCCCTGATGCTTCTTAAAGCTTGATGACAGGTTTTTTTTGGGCATCAGCTTACATTTTATATTAGAAACCTTTAAAACAAAGGCAATGCTATAGCATGATTTGTTGCTGTCTTGAGCGACAAATTTCTGAGCTGCATTTGTAACAATGAGTTCTGAGCAGTTGTTTGTAACATAAGTGATAGACTATGTGGGTTATTTTCCTACAAAATCAGCCCATGCTCCTGACATCAAGTATTATGCCTCCTAGCATTACCCAAGATACAGAACTCTCAAGTCTCACTTATTAAGCATTAAACTTGTGCAAACTAATCCAATCTTACGCTCTCATGCTGATTCAACCATTATTTCTCATGTATTTGAAGTCTCTGATTTAGTAAAGTTACAACATTGCTGCATTAGTTAACTACATCTTACATAATTATCAATCTTCCTGGGTATAACAATAATATTTTACTCCTTGTTTCCTGTTTCACACCAATCAGTTGGGTTAATGACTATTGTGCCTGCATGCTCCTGCTCTTAGTGACAGCATGTGCATGTACAGCAAAAAGGTTTGGTGTCATAACATGATAATATCATTTCTGGAAAAGTCAAACTGTAACAAAAGTGTTGATATTTGTTTAGTTATAGTAAAACCTGAGATCTAAATACTTTATTGAAGGGAGCACATTTTGACTCAGAATAAAGGAAAACATGTATTAGATATTTCAGTTTCTTCAAATTCTCTGGGAGAGCATGCCCCCCAAACTCCCAAGGATGGTGATGCCTGCAAAAACACTCACTCTTTGCCAACAAATTAACGTTACAGCTCTGCATGATACCAGGGCATTATGCTGAAAATTATGCTTGGCTGGAGACTGTCACGTAATGCTCGTTTTATGCTGGAACAAAATGACACCCCTCCACCCTGCTCTCCGCCGATCAGCTTTTTACATTATGGTTTTGTTTCCCCTCTGAAATGCTTTTCCTTAATGCTTCATTTTTTCCACTCAGTATTGTTTATCATATACATGTACAGAGGGTTTTATTAATATTCATTCTAAAACAATGTATCCAAGTTAATGGTTTTCATAGACCAAAAGATAATGCTCTAAACAGCTGTTAGGGTGACATTTGAGTTTTGGTTTAGATTTTGACATTAAGTGCTCATTTTCTCTATAAATGGTGTTTTCAAATTCATTTCCTCTAAAAAAAATATTCATTGTTTGGAAAAATTCCAATAAAATGCTGGAATAATGCATAATTCTTTGGCTTCACTAAAATGCTCGAAGAATTGCGAGCATAATGTGCAAAAGACTCCAATGTATCCTGTGTCCTACATGCAATCTTTCACATTACTTTGAAAGGAAAATGTCTGGGAAGCCTAGCCATTGAGATGACCGTGTATTTGTCTATGCCAAAATGTATTGCACACAATTGTCTGATGGTCTTTGAAGGTATTCAGTTTCTAAAATGTCTGTGCTTTTATTAATGTTGTACATTCTCACTGGTATTGGCTGCAAAAAGTTATTGAGTTATTGTCTTCTTTTCCATGAATTTAACTATTACCTAAGATGAAGGATATTTAACTATTATTCTTTGAAATCGAGGTGAATAGTGGCAGAATATTTACTGACTCATGAAGCGGCAAGGTAAATATTACTAATTAGGCCATCATTCTATTTTTTTTGTCATTTCTTGCAAATGCTGTCAGTGGCGGCTACAATTGAGGAGATTGTTGTTTATCTGTAGTGTTTTTTGCATTGTTTACCTGCTGGCACATACAATTTTGGAAAAATATTAGCTAGCTTTCCTTGTTTTCTTCATAAATTAACATTCGTCTTGCAAGGAAATCCTGAGTTCACAAAAGTACAGTGACTAAAGTTGTTTTGAGCATGTAAAAAGTCAGCTACAGTAAATCTCTTTGCAATAAATCATGCTGTTTAAACACCATGAAGTTTTTTCTTACCTTCAAAAACATCAACACTAGGATGTCATTGTATGTTCAAAATCTTCTTCCTCTGAAACTTGGCAAAACACCCCATTCACGACAGTGATATTGTTTTGCTTTTAAATTATACTCACCACCAAGTGTGTTGAATATAACGTTATTATCCGAGACAGCAAACTGATCAGATTGTTTGAATCACTAAGATCACTGAGTGTGTATATGTTGTGGTTCAAATTTATCCTTGGTTCAAATTTTCTTGTCTTTTGTTTTTGGGTATGGTAATGTATGATAATAACATGATAAATAGTTTGAAACAAAAGAAAAGAAAATTTGAACCAAGGATGAAATTGAACCACAACATATATACATATCAGTGTTTGTTTATGCAGGAGACTTTGTTATTTAGATGTTTGTTTTATGGAGGTTCTACTGTATACGGGTTTCAGCGCTGCAATACAACATCTGATTATGCTAAGCAATAAGAGTTTTTTGCCAACTGATGTGTTGTTCCTAAATTTTGCCTTTAAGAAGCATCTCCCATGTTTTCTTGAAGTGTAGTTGCATACCGTTAACAGATGTCCATTCAAAAATAGATTGGACCTCATTAACTGCTGAGTTACTAGTGCTAGCACCCAATTTTACAGGAATACTTAAAGTTAAATCATTCCTACCGTAGCTTTGGAGCCACATCTGTGAAGGTTCCATTGCTAACAAAGTCTTTTTTTGGCGCTTGGTGGCGACGAGACAAACCTATTGTTAGATCTAAGGTGGTCTGTTTGTCTCGAAATTTATCAGATCTGAGAGGCATTTTGGCCCATACCATGTATATGACTTTGAAAGTAATAAAATAATGATGATCTTGAATTAAAATACAATCCTAAACCTAACCAGTAGCCAATGTTAATTAAACAACTGTCAGTGGCATTATGCTGAAGATTATGCAAGCATCATCCAGTAGACCCGAAAGTCATTGCAAAATAATGATGACTACTCTAAGTTTTGACCAATGATGAATTTGAAGTGATTTGTTTGAGATAAATGAGACATTAACCAGGTGGTAAATGCAGTTAATTCACCTTCAGAGCGTCAGATTTCATGCGTAGTTTCACATGACTTATGATGTCAGACCTTTGTTGTAAAAAAACCCTGAAAGTTCGGATATCCATACTATATTTCGTACTGTATTTGTACAAACTATGAGTTGCTATTTCAAGTTTGCGTTAACTTATATATTTTCCTTCCTTTTTGCTGTTTGAAAATTGAATTGAAATTCTACCCTTAGAAGGTGAATTTGAACAGAATGTTTGAGGGGGGTACATGTAGGCTGAATAAGACTGCCCGACATTTGAAAGCTCGATTGTATTTTGTAGTTGCGTGATTCTTTCTATGAAAGAACTCTGTTATTTTAGCTACATATATAAACAAATACTTTTCATGGCTAGAAGTATCTTAATCTATTGTATGCCTGTCTAAAAATAGATCTTAGCATTGCTTGGATTGGTCTGAATTACCAGTTATGTAAGAACCTGTTATGGCTAACTTAAGAAAATGCAAGTTGCGGGTTATTACTGTTTTAAATACAGAAAAAAACTTATTTAATTAGTTCAGTGGGTGATTCTTTATATTTTAATAAGTATTTTTTTTTCGGTTTGATTTCATCCCAGTTCCAGGACCACTCGTGTATTGGCATAGCCGATAAAGTCATACTGTTTGTACATAACTACTCCTCAACAAACATCTTGGAAAAGTTAACAAGTGTGGAGCAGCTCAATGAGGCATCTGTTATTGAAGTGGTTGTTTCAGGTATGTTCAGATGTTTTTGTTCATGACAGCTCCATTAACACTTTCAGTACACAAGAATGTACATGTATTTGATTGATTTGATTTCTTATTTGGTTGTATGTTGTATGTTGAGAAAAATTTGAATGTTTGATAATATATCAAATACTGTCATGACAACTTACCAACTTAACAGTCAACTTAGTAGAAGGCATCTGTGCAGAGTATGGCACCCACTGATTAAGCAAGAAAGCCATAGGGTGTGTTCCTTTGGGATATGATCCTGATGAGGATCAGTGATCCAAGATCACTCGGATCATATGGTGCATCAATGAAGCAATGAATCCTCTTCCATGGCGGATTTATCAGTTCCTTTCAAATTGATGTGCTGTGATCCAAGTAATCTTGGATCACTGATCTGATCTGATCTGGATCATCCCAAGGGAATGCAAGCAGAGATTTGAAACCACATGTAAGCTGAGTTCTAGGGGAAGGGGGGGGGGGGGGGGGTGGGGGAAGGCTATTTGGGGTCAAACTTTGCTGGGTATGCGCTGCTGGCCTCTCAGAATCCCTACCCCATTATTGTCTATTGTGTGGCCAGTTATACACCCCATTTTGTAAGTCACTGTTAGGCAGATGTAATTTACTTTGCCAGCCAGTCTATTCATGCATCTACCTTATGGAGCTTAGTACATGTAGGTCAGTCATCCTAAAATGAATTCAAACATTTTTAAAATTCTTACATGACTTGTACATGTTAGATTTACAAAAATTTTCTTAACCCTCAAATCAGGAAAATGTGATACCCATTCTAGTAACTCTTGTGAAACTGTAACCCCGTTATAGTCAATCCAGTCATGAAAATGCAACCCCATCCAGCAGCACATCTCTATTAGCCTGTTACAGCTATACTAGGAAGTATCCTTCCTGAGGCTGAGTTTCAGAGGAAAAATACAAGGGTCAGATACATTGTAGAAAGGGAGTAGCATGTACCTCTCCAGCGGCAGCCGTGAAAGGCTTCAGCCATCAATACAAAAAGTTTAGTGCATGAATCTTCACATAACAGTTGTGACATTTTCTGCCATGGCCAAACTTAATCGCCCATATTTCATCTCCTTCAATAAATTATTCGTCAAAGGTTGCCATTTTGTTCAGGAGTTGAATTCTAACAGGTTGTATCGAAGTTTAGTAGAAAAAAAAAAAAGAAAGTCGTTGTCTTGTGTTCACGTCCTCCACAAAACGTGAAATTAGGCATTTTCAGGTCGTAGTCGTACAGTGACGGCAAAGAAATGTACAAAAAGGCGTGATGCACGGGCTGAGTGGTTGCTTTGCCAATTTAAACCCATTGCATTTTTGCCGTTCTCGTTGACGTCGCTGTCGTCGTTGCTTAAACTCCCTAATGTTATTAATTATATATAGTGACGGAAGTATTACAACGTACGTTTAAGTATTGTGTTAATAGGGAACTTAAGCAGCGACGTTTTTGATCGACGCACGTCAACCGGAAGTGAGGTATTCTCCCTTACTATATGCCTTGACGCAAAGAAATTTGTATCGATAAGTTTCTTTTCTCTTATAAGGACGATTTACCTGAGAGTTTCAACCAAACCACCGCCCAATGATGCAAAACTTCCGGTTGACGTCCGTCGCTCAAAAACGCTGTTGCTTAAGCTCCCTAATGGTTACCTTCTGTGCTCCAACAGTCCCCTTTCACCCACCTACCCCCCCTGCTTATCTCTTGTTTTTTAATAGGGCACAATTTTATTTATTGTTACCGTAAATCCTCTATTAAGCCCCACGGGGGGCTTATTTTTTTCAAGCACTTTTGAGGGGGGGCTTAATAGAGAGGGGGGGCTTAAAAGAGAGGGGGGCTTATTTAATTTAGCGAAACGCATCACCTGTAGCAAATATACCGTGGTATGAGACAGAGTAGACTTACGCGTTGTACAATTAAAGTCACTGTTTCGGCCTCATGAGAGCTAGAGCGCAAAATTGAGAAAGTTAAGCATATGAAGTTGGAGGTCATGCCGCCGAAGACCGAAAACAATATGAACTTCCAGCCTGAATAAATCATAACTGATCAGTCCACGTTAATCGTTAATTTCTTTGTGAAGAATAAGGATTGGGGGAGGGGGGGGGGGGGGGCTCAATAGAGAGGGGGGGTTTATTAACTTTCCTCCGCTGAAAAGGGGGGGCTTATTAGAGAGGGGGGGCTTAATAGAGGATTTACGGTATTCTCTGTTGAAAATTTTTCAATGCCACTTGTTTTGTAGCAAAAGTTCCCGAGGATGAAACAATTATTCGACCACACCTTCTGACGGTCCACTCCTACAGATCTCCTACATTTTGTGACTTTTGTGGTCAGATGCTCTTTGGCCTCGTAAAACAAGGACTCAAATGTGAAGGTATGAGGGCTACGGTCAAAGTCATGAGACACCTCACGATCAAGGTTTGGCCATCTTACAGAAAATGGCAAGTGGTTTAACGTTACCCGTCTGATCCGTAGGTGGTGAATTCGTGCTGGCTCGCTTTTGCGGGCTGCCATGTTCGTTTTCACTTCTATTTTATCCTGAGAAATTGCCTTCAAAATTACGTTTCTGTGAAAAAGAATTCAATAATCAATGAGCAAAAGAGTTCTAAATAGATTCCTTTCAAACGTGTATTGTGATGTTTCAGGGTGCATTAAACCTTGCGGTACATGTAAATAACTTGGTCTAGCCGTGCAAACGTGAGTCTCAAACCGCAAACCCAGGAAGAAAAGCACTAGCCACGTAATATTTCGGCGTGCAGTGATTGCGGGAAAAATGCTTAAAAACCTCGATCTTAATGGAGCTGTGTCACGAAATTTATCAAAATTAGAAAGGTGGGGTCCATCACCATACCGAGTGAGACGTGAAAATAACAGTTCATTATACGTATCTGGGAAACTGCTCACCTACCCCTCCCCTAAGCCAACATTTTGCCCTAAGTGAGAAGTAAGTGTTAATGTTGACTTAGGGGAGGGGAAGGTGGGCAGTTTCCCAGATACGTATATTAGTATGATGATCTAAAAAATAGCTGTTCAGAACATGAAAAGAAGGTATAAATAACACAGAAAATACCAAAGGATGAACGGATGGACAAACTTGAAGAAGATTGAGCGGATTACAATCGTGGTTTTTTGATAACTTGTTAGCCCAACACTTTTTCAAAGTTCGGTTATCTTGTTTGTGACGTTTGGTATAATGCTTAGGAGACATTATTTGTGTGACACGAAGCTGTAATTTTGCCATTCACAAGTAGTTTCTCAAGTTATATAGCCAAAAAGGCCGCGTAACTGGAATTTTTAAAAAAATGAACTAGACAGTCAGGACACTGCCACTTCAGGGTCTCTGTTGTCAAAACTAAGTCCTTTCTCCAGGGTCACCCAACGACGATTTCCTCTTAAATAGATTAAAAAACACTCTGTAGCCTATCCTGAGTACTTTTAGATCTCTAGAAATGCATTCTTAGAGGCGCTATAAAATTTGTATCTGTTCGGTCATCCTAGGGTAACGTGAGTCTTTTCGAAATTACAAGGGCTTCAGTATTATTTTTCCGAAAATTTTAGATGCAATTTTACTTATTACGAAAGTGAGACATTTTCTGATTCCTCTCTCCATCGCATTTTTGAATCCGAAAAGTTTCTACCAAAAATAGCCTAACTTGGGAAGTGAAATGTGAGAATTAAACATCAGAAAATCGTCGGGAATTTATTAGAAAATTGTACATGAATGGAACGGTCATCTAGAAATTTTTAGCCGTTCTCTAGTAATAAAAAATTCTAGGCAATATTTGCTCCTCCGAGCAGATATTGTATACAAAACAGTCGTTGGGTGCCCCTGTTTCTCTTTTTCATAATCTGTTCAGTCATCGATGACTGCCTTCTTTGCAGGATGTGGCGGTAATTATCACAAGAAATGTGCATACAAAATACCCAATAACTGTTCAGACTCAAGACATCGCAATAGCCCCACCATAGTAAATTGTCCTTCAAATGCCACCACCCTTCCAAGGCCGTCATCACAGGTTGTTGACCCTGTTTTGCTTCAGCATTCTAACTCGCTAATTGACAGCATGCCATCATTGAAAGAAAGAAGAGCTACATGGAGTGGGCGATCAGTGTGGATTGAGCCATCTCTCTCAGGACGAATTCAAGTGCCACACTCGTTTGCTATTCATTCATACAAGAGGCCAACGAACTGTCAGATATGCAAGAGACTGGTCAGTAAAATGTTTCTTATTCAGTTTTATTCAGGGATAATTTTATCACTAACTTGGGGACAGGAATTTCCCCGGGTACTATTTGCATGACTACTGCCGTCTCTCATAGGAAGCAAAAGAAGAATTGGATAAAATTAGAATCTCCTAGAGCTCTGTTCAGTTCTCCTGCTACTAACTGCCTATACCCAGCAAATTGAAATCTTTGTGAAAGCCATGTAGTTCCTCTTCGTTATAGGCAAATTCTTGATCACAAAGTTTTTCCCCTTTCCTAATAGCAACTGCATACTATTTTGTAAAGTTACAAAAATGTCAATTCTGAATTTCTAAGGAGCAGAGCATTACTCCGCCATGAAAATTTCATCAGGGTATGCCCAATTAAGGTGGCTCGACTGGATTTTTTAGGGGGGGATACCTCCCAAGTTTGAGCATTAATAACGTCGCCATGAGTAAAGATATGGAAAAAAGATTACCACAACTGTATTATATAAAGATGAAAATTTCTTATGATCTGTGTTTTATTGCAATCGGAGTCGCCATGGCAACGTAACGACGCCATTATGTTTTTTATTTATCTTTGTGTTTCTCTGTATCAGGAGGTTTTTTAGAAAATCGCTTAAGGGAGCTTGTACCTGCCATAATTGCCTCAATTATGGCAAAGCTTGAACAAATTCTATGAGAGCGTTTTCGAAATATTTTGAAACAAAGTTTTAAGCATCATAAAAACAGTGAAATAGCATGCTATCCACATAATTAGCTAATTTTTTGAGAAAATGATAAGCTTTTGAAACGCGGCTTCATCTCATAGTAGTTTGATTCCATTGAAAACCTCCTACAAAAAAATGAGGGGAATTGCTCTGGGCGATCGCGAGTAAGAAGAATTTTATTAACTTACATTCAGCTGCTTTTGTTACAGTTTTTGCACGTAATTTGGTCCATACCTACAAATTTCGCATTTTTCAAAAAACTGCTCGATAAATTTTTTTATAAATTTGAAAATCCCCAGATCAATTGTCAGTAAATATACCCTGCAAGTTTCAAGAACATTGAAAACTGGGAAGGCTTTAAATAGGGGCTCAAATATAACCAATTTTTCCCCCAGATTTTGTGTTTACAAGTGAGCGTCCACATTATTCACTGGCATTGTTTTCAAGTTTCATATGCACGTGCAAATTTAGCAAAAAGATAGAATTTGCATCAAAAAGGACCCTCGGTTAAATCTCCGGAATATGCTAATAACCGGGTAAAGAAATTAGTGATATATTATAACATCACAGCAACTCTTTGTAAGAGTTTCTGTGATGTTATAACCCGAGTAAGATAAGTAAGTGTTGCATCCTACAAGATGGACCAAATTACGTGCAAAAGCTGTAACAAAAGCAGCTGAATGTAAGTTAATAAAATTCTTCTTACTCGCGATCGCCCAGAGCAATTCCCCTCTTTTTTTGTAGGAGTTTTTCAATGGAATCAAACTACTATGAGATGAAGCCGCGTTTCCAAAGCTTATCATTTTCTCAAAAAATTAGCTAATTGTGTGGATAGCATGCTATTTCGCTGTTTTTATGATGCTTTAAACTTCGTTTCAAAATATTTCGAAAACGCTCTCATAGAATCCATACAACCTGTACATTCTTAGTTTAAATTTGAGCTTTAACATCACATATTACCAAGAATTAAGGTGGCTCGACTGGATTTTTTTGGGGGGATACCTCCCAAGTTTGAGCATTGACTACGTCGCCATGAGTAAAGATATGGAAAAAAGATTACCACAACTGTATTATATAAAGATGAAAATTTCTTATGATCTGGGTTTTATCGCAATCTGAGTCGCCATGGCAATGTAACGACGCCATTATGTTTTTTATTTATTTTTGTGTTTCTCTGTACCAGGAGTTTTTTTGATAAATCGCGTAAGGGAGTATGTACCTGCCATAATTGCCTCAATCATTGCAAAGTTTGAACAAATTTTTAGACACTTTGCGTCCCAAAAATTTGTCAGTTGTCTGATGGCTTCAACGTACGGAAAAAACGGGCAACAAAAAACGTAAAACGAGTTGAAGATCGATCATCATGTGGCGGGTTTTACTATCCACGAAAAAGAAAAAAACTCTGCAACCTTATTTGTTGCCAAGCAGGTTCAAACGTTTTTGGTAAAACGCGCACCATCGCTCTTCAACTCGTTTTGAGGCAATGTTGCAAAACAAGTTGCACGTTTTTTGTTGCCCGCTTTTGCTGTAGCTTAAACAAATGGTGCTCTGAATTTAAGTACAGTTACTTGATCTTCTCAAGGGAAATGTGGTCAATTTTCTTTTTGCAGTTGAGAGGTTTGTTTCGTCAGGGACTTCAGTGCAAAGGTAAGCAATTTTATTGTGACTTATCACGGATAAACTTAAGTTCGCCAATTCTTGGCAGAGACACCGCAACAGCAGGTGACGTGAATTACTGCGGGCCCGTAACAGTCCCTCTTCCCATAAGAGATAGATCACCACACCGGGGAGTACGTAATCTACTCTTTACGAACAGTGTGTGGGTTTTTTAATGTCCTAGAATTTATAGTGCAGGGGTCGTGAGACGGGGACTACTGTTTATCGTCTTATCCAATAAGACTAGAAAGTCTAACCGTTGCAGGTGGCTTTTCAAAGGCAGCACTTTCTCCCCAGTTATTATGCGTGTTGGTTCGGCCGGCAGACCGGTGCTTATCCGTTAACTGGGCGGCGGTTCCGTACCCGCCATTTTGTTTCCCTTTCAACGTGTAAACGCTCATTTTCTTCAGTGGCGGATTCTGACCTGTAAGTAAGTAGGGTGTAGCTTATTCATTACCTGAGATAAGAGGGAGAGCTGGCCTCGAAAATATTTTTCTCAGCCCTACAGGCCTCAGTTTGGCCTAAAAATAGTGTTGGGGCCTGGGTTCCCGGGATCCTCTCCGAGATTCGTCACTGCCCTTTTCTGTACCGATCTCGAACATTTTTTCGTCACCGGTCGCAAAAAAAAAAAACAAAACAAAACAAAAAGAAACGAAAACTCGGGGCGTCTATGTCCCGTGCCGCTTTGCCCGTAGGTGCGTTTCAAAACTTGTTGGTGTAAACAATCAGTTTTTATCTGGAACCGTCATTTGTTTCTTCCCGTGCCGTTCCGTGTTTTTTCACGAATGAACGGGCCTTGGATATGCTCATGTTAGTAAGTGACTAATTTCCTTTTTTTGCAGATTGTAAGTTCAATTGTCATCGGAGATGCGCGGAGAAGGCGCCAAAGAACTGCCGAGGTGAAGTGGCAATGATAGATACAGGTGACTTGAAAATACAATGGGTTTTTTGGAAACCTAAAGAGCGTTATTGCCCGAAGTTAATCCTATGTTATTATATGTTCCATCAGTATACCCTTAAACTGGCGAATGTTTTTTTTTTCCTTTTTTTTTCTTATTGACCAGACACAGCGAGTTATCAGTTACAATCATTTTTTCCTTTGTTTTCACTTGTAATGTCAAAAAACCTGTTTTGTATGGCGTTTGTATAATCGTTTTTATCTTTGATTCTTAGGCTCGCTATATTCAACTGATTCGAGCACCATTTCAGAAAGTTTCTCGGAGATGGATCTGTCCCATGATATGACCAACGGAGAGCATGATGAGACTGAATGTGAAGTAGAGTCGGCGAGCCGAAGTAGCCAGGAAGAAATCTGCGAGCCTCCAAGTCCTTCGTCACCAGACAGCGATCAGCAACAGCTGACTCCGACGATGAGCAATAATATTCCTCTTCAGCGGATTGTTGTATCGGTAAAACACACCAAGAGGAAAGGATCCAAAGTTCTTAAACAGGGTTGGATGGTGCACTTCACTAACAAGGATATGCAGGTTAGCATATAGCCTTCCAAGCTTGAGTAAGGCAGCGTGGCCGACCGGTAAGCCGAGCGATAGAATTGTAATCCAGGGGCTCCGAGTTCCATCCCCGTCCTAACCGCTAGCTGGATTTGTTCCCGGTAGTCCCAAGTTCAACTCCTCGGTCACGATTGTAAGACAACTGGTATGTCTTTAACCGACCAGTTGGGATTCTTAACCTTGTTATGTTTTATCCTCAAATGTTTGTTTCTGTCCTAATTTGTGGGCCACCTTAAAAACTACTGGGTTACCAGTAATTGTGTTACCCCAATAAAGTCAATTTTTTTTCTTACGCCTTTGTCACGCGTTCGTAGGGAAGGGACGTGTAACGAAGCCTAGCTGGCAAGCAAGTTGCCTCGGGGGCCCTGTGGGCGGGGGAGATGAAAGTTTTCTCCCTCTCCCGCCCTCAAGGTCCCCCAAGAGAGCTTGCTGGCAGGCTAGACGAAACCCTAAGAACCTCTGCATGGGAGGCTTGTTTATCTTAGCATAATGGTCTTGGCTTCATCCTCGAGATAAGGTCTTTCAGCTCGTGAAAGTTAAACATCACCTCGTGCACGATTGCTTCTTCTTCTTCCCCAGATAAATTTACCGTGGGGTATTACCATGGAAACGTCAAAAAGTTTAAACGAAGCGACCATTACAGCTGCCGAAATGATAAAATAACCAATGAGAAGAGCGGCTATGAAATTTCCCGCCTTAACAGACGAACTGCACGCGGCAAGAGTTCCTCGGTTCTTGAAAACACCACCAGAAATACCGTAATCTGGGCTTAGACCAGGGCTGTCAATATGGGCCGGTAGCCGGCGAAAACCGCCGGCTTGTTAGCTATCCTTAGCCGGCTACTTTCATCTCCTTCTACCATAATTGCTAACAAAATATAAGCACCTTCGAATAACATTGTAAAGCATCCGTTTCCCAGTTTTGAATGACATTGAACTCGTATTTAAACAGGTTTTGATGTGTGAAACGTTCGAGCCGTGTGATGTCGTGGAACTCCCGGGATATTGTGACGGCATTATTCCCTGTCTTGCATGTATTCTGACGAAACAGCATGGTGTCCGCAGTGGAAAATACCTCTTCAAAACCCCTGGAAACGCCATTCCCGAGACTTCAAAATGTCCCTAGATGCCTCGGCCCTCAAGAACTTGTGCCTTTGGTGCGAGTTCCATAGCCGCCTACTATTCATTATCAGCCTGCTACTTAAAAACTTTTTGACAGCCCTGGCTTCGACATCTTCGTAAGGGGTCTTAGGAGGGCTTATATCCGGGAGGGGTTATAACTGGACTAGAAAAATCACTTCGAAACAAGCGATGGTAATCTTGATCAAAATACGCTTCGCATTTTAGTACAGAGAGGATATTATACGGTGGTGAATTTTATTTTCGAGTGGCAAAACAATATTTTACGAACGAGCTCTGCGAGTGAGTAAAATATTGGTTTTGCCACGAGAAAGTAAAATTCATATCTTCAAGCCGCCGTGTAATGTTCTTTTTATTATATAGACAAAAAGACCTCGATAAAACAATACAGGGAAATTACCAAAATTACGTCATCGATAAACTCACGTGTGAGATTATGGAAAATAAACCACTCGGGTCCCGGATGTAGTTTTTATGAATTTTACGAGTGTTATATTTTCAAATAAAACACTCGTGTCTATATAATAATGGTCTTTAATTAGGCTTCAAAACGCCGTAATAAATCGAATTCATTTCAATACAAGGTAGAGGTAAGGGGGGGCTTATATCCAGGGGAAGCTTATAATCGGATGTAGTTACTTGTTTACTGGTAGATGGGGCTATAACTAGGAGGTTTATAAGTGGGGGGGGGGGAGGGGGGCTTATAAGGGGAAGTTTTTTTGGTAACCCTGGCAAGAATGTACGCAATACCGAAAGTTCGGGAGCCATGTTTGTTGTGCCTACATGAGTTACTTGGCTCTCGCGAGTAATGGTACATTTGTTTACCGTTCCATTTGACAGCAACTATGTCATTGACACTATCGTGTTGACGAAATAAAATCTGACTGAAATAAAGTCGTCTGGTAGTCGAAGTAAAGTGACCCGATCATAAAAAAAATTTAGTATTGACCCATCTAAGCATAGTCCTGTAGGGCGTTAAAAACTGCTGTTACTGAGTAAATGGTTGTTATTAAATTCTCAACCTCCGATAATGCTTTTATTAGCCATTGTAGGCGAACTTGGTCCGGCTAACAGCCTGAATCCTGCACAAATTATTAAAAAAGGACGTTTTGTAAAATTGAATAAAATTTGGCGAAAGCCAAGGTCGAGGATTTAATAAAACAATTAATTTATTCCTGGCGTCTTTGTTGGATGCGATATTGGTTCTTTTCGATATCCAGCGCCAGCTTATAAAAAAAATTGTTATTTTTATTCATTCTGCTCGTTTTTCTTTTTGCTTTAGAGAAGAAGGCATTACTGGAGACTAGACACGAAGTGTTTGACGTTGTTCAAGGACTCGACAAGTAGCAGATATTACAAGGTAACGTTACTACCAGGTGATCTGTGACGTCATTGCGGGGGCCTGGGGAAAGAAATTTTAATGCCGTATCCCATAAACCAACGCGCGCACCAATTCAATTCAATTCAATCTGTTCCCGTCAGCTTTGGTTTATGGGATACGGCATTAAAATTTCTTTCCCCAGGCCCCCGCAGTGACGTCACAGATCACCTGGATCAAAGACCGGATGCAGTGCCGCCGGCTTGAGTTGAGGGGTGGGAAACCAGTCGTTTCGATACAAGTCATTTCAGTACGAGCTTGCGCAAAAATTTTAACCACTTCTAGCATAGTTTCAAGTGTAGTTAGTTTCAAGTATAGTTAGTTTTAAGTATAGTAGTCTCAATACACTGTAGCCTCGAAATAAACTTACAGAGACAAAAAAAGTATGAAGAACAAACCTAGCCTGGCGTATTTCTTGTTGCGGGAGTGCTTTTCGACAGCGGAGCCGGCTTCCTTAGCGAGTGGCGGCGCCGTGAACGAGGGCTCCTTTCTCATTTTCATCATAGCTTCGCCACTTCCGCCTCGTTATCGAAACTGTGCACTCGCGCGCGAAATCACGTCATTTACGCAGACTACAATCTTGACCTTTCTTGTCTCATGTTACTGTATGTATACCCCTGTCTTCGCGTAAGGGCGTTTCAACAGATGACCTTTTTAGGTTTCAGTGTATTTGGTTTTTTTAGTTTTACAGAATTTACATGTTCTTTTTTCGCTTCTGCAGGAGATACAACTGTCTGAAATTCTCTCAGTTGACTCGAACATCGACCCCCTAGCAACGGATGCCACACGAGCTCCACACTGTTTTGAGATGAAAACACGTGACATGGTCTATTACGTAGGGCAAGTCGAGGACGAGAACGAAACACCAGACCCTGATAGTGGCATAGGAACAGTAGCAGGGCAGGCCTGGGCCCATGTCACGCGGTCGGCTCTGATGCCAGGCTGCGTGACACCGACAACAAGCAGTGCCCCAGGATCAACAGCTTGTAATTAAAATTAGCCTGTGTAGCAAGCGTTTCCGCGCGAGTTTGTCGAGAAAGTTGCTCTCGCTCCAACTTTCGTACGATTACGCGATCGGAGACGCTTGCTTTGCAGGCTTAATTAAAATATGAAACGTTAATTCACCAGCCAGCACTTTTACAGAGGCTTTTGTTAAGTCTAGCAAAAGGTAAAGCCAGGTTTAAGAAACTGTACTTTTCGTGTGTCGGCAAGTAGGGTGTGGTTGTTGGGGGGACGTATATGTAAAAATCAAACAAACATAACATAACATTACGTAGTTAAGAACCGGAACTGGTCGGAGGCTAACCGTCGGCTATTTACAAAGCGTGGAGCTGTTGAATTGGGAACGACCGAACACAAATCTCTCTGGTGGCAGGAGGGGGGATTTGAACCCAGGACCTCCGGATGACAAGTCCACGCCCTGGCCGCCAGAGCACTCCTCCCCATTATGCTTTTCTAAACAGCCATGTGTGACTAGAAAGAGCTACAGTAATTGTCGACCATTTAAACTGAGCTCATATTTTACCATTTTCACAAACTTAGAAATTGTTCATCTAGCCTTTTTGTCATTTAATGGTATGGTGAGACTGTTAGGTTATTCCCCACAGACGCCTAAGTTAAAACCTTTTTGTGTAGCACGCGAAAAAAAGCCACAGAATTTCCTCTCAACAGTTTTCGTTTGAATTAACCCTGGGAACGAGTTTGTCACCCAGGGGTCGGGGATACAAAGTGTTCGTACCGAACCTCTCATTTTGTTTCTCCTAAAACTCAACAACAAGTTGCCAAAGTGTTGTTTATTTCTTGTTAGCTGTCAATAACACAGATGTTGAGATGGAAGTTACACAAGAAGAAGAGAGACCTAAAGATACACACACGGTAAGTACACTTTACTCACGTGATAAAATAACTTAACTCACGTTGCTAAATGAGCCATAATCAGATTCACGTGGCAAGGTAACTCTTCTCACGTGATAAGGTAACTGTACTATTGAGGTAAATTAGGTGGTCGGTGAAGAATCAAACCGAGCCCAGTTTCTTTCAAAGGCGTTATTGCTGCCAATTCCCAGGAAGTCCTCGATGGGTATCGTGCTTTCAATTAAATTACTCGAACCCTAACCAGCTCGGTTCAACCAATCGGTTTCTCTTTGTAACACTCTCTGTATTGCTCGAAGAGAAGAAGAGGAGAATTGCGGCGAGATGGAAGAACAGCGCGTCTCGTTCTTGTCTTCTTTGTTTGTTTGTTTGTTTTTGCCCGTTCGTTTTGCTAGCGTCCAGAGAAAGGAAGCTCCAAACAGTCTTCCTGCCAGCCTGGGCTGCCAAGTGGAGCGGCGAGAAAGAGAGCGTGGCCTGGGCTTTTTTCTCCCCCAGGCCACTCTCCTTTTCGCCCCGCTTCACTTGGCAGCCTGTTCGCGGGCTGACAGGAAGACTGTTTGGAGCTTCCTTTCTCTCGACGCTGGCAAAAGGAACTCGTTGACGTTGAAGGACTGAAGTACACATTTTTTTACTCAAGGGAATAATTTTATCTTGCAGTTGTACTGTTTTTGCCATCATTATTGTTTGGGACATTTTGAAACCAGTTTAACTTTGCATTTGTGGTTTTTTAGGATATTAGTCACCAGTATCAAGTATTCCCTGATGAAATTCTTGGATCAGGACAATTTGGAATAGTTTATGGCGGTAAGCGGTCGCTGTCTTTCTTCCATTGAAGTATACTTATTTCTGAGCTTATTTAACACGGGAATTGTTCAAAGTGGACATATAGTACTGTGGTTTTACTTGAGTAGCAGTTCAAAGTACCTAGACTTGGTTCACGTTGAATTTAAACCAGCTACTGTAATTTTCGAGGAGCAGTTGAAGCAGCTTATTGTTGCCCACTGAAAAGAATCTGAATGAAGTCATAAACTGTAAACCTCAGAGTTTATATTGACCATAGTTAATAGATTGGAATCAGGTTATGAAGCCCGTCAGACTCCTTTGTTCTATGTTTTTGTGGACCTGATGGTGCACAGTAGGTCATTTCCGAGTTCCCCCGGGCCTCTGTTTCAAGTCGAGGGTAGGTGCTCGGCCTTTGATATGGAACATGGCCAGAAATTCCGGACAACGCGACGGCGCACGCGCGGGGTTACTTGGCAAAATGGCCGCCAAACACTCGAAGGAAATGTATGGCAGAAATAAAACAAATTGAAATAGAGCAAGTTCTGGCTTACCGGGAACAAGTGCCGCGATGCGGTCGAGTTCTTGAAAGTTTCCTCGGCTATTCTGATTAGTTGCTTTTCATCAACAATTGTTACTGGCCCTGCTTTTCATCGATGTTTATTTTCGAAGCTTGGCTCATACAACGCTCTATATTACAGAGGCTTGAAATACAATAATTGCATCCCAAACAGATTTTGATCCGCTATAGGAGACAACATAATCGGGATATCCCAAGTGCCGCGATCGCTTGAGAAAAAGAACCGTATGATGTACTATTTGACCAATTTTCACCTTCGATGCTGATTTCATCGCCCTGCTAATTGCCTTCAAAAACAGTTCAGAGTAGCACAAATCAGTTCTACCGGAAGAGAAGATATCAAATGCCACACGAGCGTCTTGTTTGTGTTAATCCGAGAACCACATGCCATATTTTTGGGCAAAAAACTCGCATTTTGCAGCAAACTCCGCCATGTTTGGTATCAAAATGTTCAGTGAAAAACAGGCTTTCTAATGCTGTATAGAATTGTGGGATACAAGGACAATGGAGAGTACTTTTGGCCAGTAAACATTCCCATGGACGCGTCACATTTTCGCGGGAATATTAAAATTTTTCACGCAACCACTAGACCGGATCGGTTTTTGTTTGTTAAAAATGTCGGATAACTTTGATTTAATTCAAATTGAGAAGTTTAAGAACTCTGTAAGTGTTAGCGATGATCAGTGCTTGCAATATGTTCGTAAACAATGTGTATCATCAGAAGACATAATTTTCACTTTACACATCGGATACGATTGTTTTCGATGTTTATGCATGGAGCAAAGCGAAAACGCCTATTACAAGAGCCATGTTGCAGCTATGTCTTCTTTCTTTTGGATGTGCTGTAAAGAACGACAGAAGAAAGGGCGTTTAGCTCTGAATAATCAAGAACATTTCTTTATCGACGGCGACTCGTATTTTCCGCCATTTTCATTTTAGTCGTAAGACCGCAAATAGAATGCGGGCTCAGATGTCCGGAATTTCTGGCCATGATTATTTTTCATTCTCATGCAAATAAAACTCATTTTCACAAGAAAGGTTGTGCACCTAGCCTCATTTTGAAAGTGGGGGTGTTTGGAACTCGGAAGTGGTCTATTGCAACGTTCAATAGCATTCCTATCATTTTGATCCGTTGACCAAAAACACGACGCATTAATTTATTCAGTCACAATTTGGATTGTGTACCTTCACGGAGCTTCCAACTCAAACTGAAGCACCGTTGTTTTTATCTTTGATGCTTGTTGTGTTTCGTAACTCTAGTAGCTATGTTTTGGGTTAATACAGAGTTTCAATAAAAGCCGGTTACCGGCGGTCTACCGCCGCCCGTAGGACCTCTTACCGCCGTCTGTTTGGTCACAGTGGTCACAGCCGCGTATTAAACCTTCAGTGGCCGCTTATAACTAATGTTATTGAAACCCCTGCTTAATACCATTGCAATTTACTCAATACCATTGTAGAGTAAATAGTTAAATAAGGCCGTTTTATGGTTCATCGATTGATATATCTCCCAGCTGGTACACAAGCTGTGGTTCGTCAATTTTGCAGGTCGTACTGAACTTTATGGCCTGCTAAATTTTGAAACTTTTCTTTCCCGCGCGTCTGATAATAATTAACATCATGGATATCATAATTATCACTGATACCAACGGGAAAAAAACTCGGTCTGTAACTTACAGTGCGGACCTCGAACTCGATGAGTAAGAGGAACATACATGTATTTCAAAAGTCAGTTTCATATTTATTACTAAAATCTGAATTGTTGTTAGTGACATACAACTGATTTTTTTTTAAATATGAAATGTTTACTAAGATTTATTTTTTGTCTTTTACAGGAGTTCATCGTGAGAGTGGGCGAGATGTGGCTATCAAAGTTATTGATAAACTTCGTTTCCCCACCAAACAGGAAGCTCAATTAAAGAATGAAGTCGCGATTCTCCAGGCTAGTAGCAATTAAGCTGCGATTACACTTTCGGATTTCTACGTTGCACTTAAATAAATGCCAAGAGACAACTGGAAGTAAAGTGATGGCTAAAATGGAAATTTTTTTGCATCCCAGGTCACTCTGCAAATCGAATGTAGTACATTAAATGGACTCTTTCAATCTGTTGGGTATATTCTTGGAAGTTTAGATGGAATCCATCAGGAAATTGAGTAATTTTAATTTTCAGTCCACAAAGACCTGATTCCGTCTTAAAACTTTTTTTCACATCAATTGAGTCAGTAAAATAATGGTCCAGTATTGTTATTTAAGACTAGTATTTAGTCATTGAAACGTTTCCTGTCGTCTGCTGCAACGGTTGACAAGGCCGATGGACATGGATTGAGACTCAAGTGTAAATGCTATGCCTGCAAAAATTATCGAAAAAATTATTATGGTTTGTGCCCTCTGATGAATATCGCTCCCCGCTTATTGATGTATCCGTGGATGAGTGCCGATATTCGACGAACTCTTTTTGATTGCGCTTACTTACCTATTCAGTAGGGAGATTTAGGAAAGACAACGCCACGACAGTTTGGACCGCGCGCGCGGATCTTAAAGCCGACGTGACCAATGACGGGCCGTTTCTCGAAAGTCCCGGTGACTTTTCAGGCCCGAAATCAAATATTCAAGTCGAAATAAAAAGAATAAGAGCGCGGGTCCTGGCTCAGAAAACTACTCCATTTTGTTTCATCAACTGATAGTTTTATTATGTTAGATGCAAAACTATTGAAACCTCTATCTTGCATGTAAACAACGACAGCTTTACGGGCCCGTTAATTATCGGGACGTTCGAGAAACGGGCCCCAGAAGTCACGTTCAATCCTGATCTAGCACCCAGATCTCGTTTTGTCTTGTCGCCTTTTTCGTTTTCTTATTAGACGTTGCGTTGTCTTTACAAAATCTGCCTAGTATTTAACGTGAAAAACCAGAAACTGTTTGCTTGCTTATTTGTGCCGCCTTTTTGTCAACGTCATCCCTAGGCCAGAAGCTCTGTGCGAGTGAGTACAGGAGGCTTGGTACCGAACGCGATGGCGCGCTCGTTCCAGGCGAATTCACTCGACACGCTTAACGGGTGACGTCATATCCGAACTCGCCGATGACAACTTGGAACGAGGCTGCTTTTTTGCGTGAAGTTGCCGTACGCGCGCGTAGTGCTGCTGATGGCGCGTTTGTATTGATGACTGTTACCTACGCGGAAACCCACGAAATAGCCAGAAAGCTTTGATTAGAACTGTATCTTGGGATCGGCATGTCAAGTAACTATTTTGTATTTATTTTACAGCACGTTAACCATCCCGGCGTTGTGGGCTTAGAGAAAATGTTCGAGACACCCGAAAGAGTAAGTATGTTGGGTTTCAGTTCTACTCTTGGTTTATTTTTTCCCCTTTGTTTCAAACTCATCATCATACATCACCATAATCACCATACACATGAAATTGTTTAAACCAAAGATGAATGCGCCACTTTATAAGCGAGCAGGGGACTGGAGCCGAAATTTTGCTCCGCAATTGGTTCTGGAATCGTTACTGGGGAGGCGCCGGTCAACTATTGGCCAATTCTTTCTTGGTTAATACTCATCTCCGTACTCCAAAATGACGTTGTCACATTATGATTCCTACACAAAGCAATTCTCTACAAAGGAAGGAACCACATTGACTATCAACACTGACTAGGGTTAAGCACTGACTCGATAAACGGTTAGCCTTTTTGGGGGTTAGGATTGTTGCTATGTATCTGCAAATCATAAATCGTCAGCAAATCCTCATTGGCGTAGTGGTATAGGTGACAGACTACAGACTCTTCGCTCTGTGTTCGATTCCTACTCACGCCCTCCTAGATTTTCATGAACATTTCTCAAACAGAAATTTCATGTAGGAAGAGAGAAATGTCTCAGAATGTCTTTTGAGAGGGAAATGTCAGTTTGGAATATGGAGATGAGTGCTTACCTTTTTTTTCTCCGTGTACCAAGTAACAACCCCAGAAGTCTTTGCGAAAATTAACTCGGCCCAGTTTCCTTCTTGTTCAACCCTTTAAGTCCCAAGAATGACCAAAATCAATTTTCTCCTAACAATATCGGATCAATTTAGATTTCTGGGAAACTGTCCACCTACCCCTCCCCTAACCCAACATTTTGCGCTAAGAGGAAATGTTGCAATAATTAAGTGATCAACTGACAGAAAATGCTTTGATCTTCATAACAAATCCTCTTAGCTAATTGTCAAGGAAATGTATGGAGATCGGTCTGGAGAATGTGTTGTTGGATATTGGCGCTTAAAGGGTTAAAAACCACGACAAGTAGACTTCTCAACGATGCATCTAGCGAGAGCTTCTCTAATATTAGTGGTAATCATCTTGTTTGCCTGGTTTAGGTGTTTGTCGTCATGGAAAAAATGAAAGGTGACATGTTGGAGCTTATCTTGTCAAGTCCTAAAGGTCGACTAGACGAAAGATTCACAAAATTCCTTATAACTCAGGTACGATAAAAGACGATAGACTCCCCAAACCAGTTCGATAGTGGTGTACCTCGGTACTATACTGAGACTACTAACCCGATCTCACGCTTAAGACATTTTCTTTGTCTCGCGCTCATGGCTAGCCTGCGTGCAGACGATAACTAAACTCTGATTAGTACCGTCTGCAAAGCAGCGCAGAGATCCTTGTTCTGGATCCCCAGCGGACTCAACGAATTACCGGAAGTGCGTTTCGAATTTCCCTTCAACCTGATTGGCGATCACGACAAGCAAAACAAAGGTCTTTTTTAACTGGCCAATCGTGGCGCGTACTCAAACCTGGGTACACAGCTGGAAGTGCAGAACAAGGATTTCGGCGCTTTTTCGCAGACGGAGTTAACCAGAGTTTAATTTTGTCTGCGCGCAGGCTAGTTCATGGCATGACGATCGTCTCACTCTTGATAATGATCAGTAGGAAGAAACGATAGAATGAGACGTAGTGTTTTAATCACTAGATGAACAACTGCGAAGAGAGGTGAAAATACGACGCGCAGCGGAGTATTTTTTGACGAACTTCGAGGTGTTTTATCTGGTGATGAAACACTGTGTCGAATGCTTGATATTACTTCTCCAGAAAAAAATATTTTAGAAGGAGAAAGCAAGGATGCAAAAATTAGCAGTTTTTCATTTGATTTCCAAACACTCATTAAACATTAATTTCCTCTGTATTTTCTTTATGAATTATTAATGAGTTTGAGTTCTTTATAATGATGTTTGAATCATCGAAACTTCTTGAATTTAACGTTTTCCTTGTTGAATGCTTCAACAAGCATCTGACTATTGGGTCTCCTTCGCTATTGCAGATTTTAGTAGCTCTGAAAGATCTTCATGCCAGAAACATCGTTCACTGTGACCTAAAGCCCGAGAATGTGTTACTATCTTCAGTTACCAATGAATGTGGCTATCCTCAGATTAAACTGTGCGACTTTGGTTTCGCTCGTATAATCGAAGAGAAGTCGTTCCGTCGATCTGTGGTTGGAACACCAGCTTACCTTGCACCCGAGGTCCTCCTTAATAAGGGATACAATAGATCGCTGGATATGTGGTCGGTTGGTGTCGTCTTGTATGTAAGGTAGGCCTCGATATTACTGTGGTATGGATTAGTAAAAGTCAAGAGCACAGTTAACAACTGCGTCGCTTAGTGGGGTGGGTGCCTGGGATGTCCTGGGGCTTTCACCTTTGGCACAGCCAGCCCTGGACAGAGTTACGCCCCCATGGTGGCAAACCCGCGCCCTCCAGCCATGAGCCCCCACGCCAATGGAATCAGGCACCTATCATACTGATTTATCAGTGGAAAAATAAAGGGGGGAGGGATGGGGGTAAAAGAATGATCAAAAGGCTAAACGAAGAGAATGGCCACCAGGAAAACACTGTACTGAGCACATGGAGGTGATGCAAGCAAGGCTGACCGCGCTTGAGCCAAACGACTGACCGCTGCCCACGCCCGCGCTCCTTGTTGTTAACTGTGTTAAATAAACATACATTTAACTTCATTTAATCGGAACTCGTAGTTGTTATTTCTGTTAATTACTTTCAAGTAGGTAAAAGTAAGGTAAAGTTAGCCTGCCGACAGCCGCCCCTACCCTTTAACAAAATCGGGGAATTTTTGTGAGATGTGTAGGGTGGAGAGGGGGTTTGTAAAAAGGCTAGTTTGAGTCTGCATTCGAGCCAAGTGGCTCACTAGGCCGAAGCGTAACCCGGTTTTGCTAGACTAAACGACTAAGGATACTTCAATCCCCTCGGTCGGGTTTCCTGTGCCAGTACCGATATATACAGCTGGGTTCAGTGTAGGGGTTTACGTGTCTTGTCCAGTGACACAGCACAATGTCCCCACAAAGACTAGTGCACTTGGCGCTGGGTCAACGCGCCTCACGTCCTTATAGTTGTGGAGGAAGCATGGCCGAGCGGTTAGAGAGCTGAAATTATAATGCGGAGTCCCCGAGTTCAATTTCCGCCCAAACTGCTACAAGCTTGGACAAAGCTGTTGAGCACATTTTATACTTGGGGAGCATTTTTCTGAACATCGTAGCTGTACCGGTTCTTTCCTCTCCCCCTCCCCCTGAAAGCAATGTTGTTGTGTATTCAAAAGAAAGCCTGATCCCTGGGCGTTTGTGGGAAGCAACATTGAACTGGGGGAAGGGGATTTCTTTCCGCAAAGGCGTCGTTTTGGAAATAGTTTTGTTGCGTAGAGAAGTGGACATGATGGGGAAAACTTTCTCAAGTAGTTTTGTCCGGGATTGTAGCTGGATTTACTCTTAGCAGTTCAGAGTTCAACTTTTTAGTCACCCAACTGGTGAGCCTCTGGCCAGTTGGGATTCTTAACCTTTTGGGCCACAAAGAAAATTACGGGTTCACTAGTGAATGTGTTACCGCTTTAAATTTAGGACTTTTAAGTCAGGGTGTAGAGCGTTTTTCACATGACGTCACGGCGGCCTTGTTGGTGTCTCAAACCAATCCTATGGGAGTTGAACTCTTTTCTTATGCAACCACTTTCTTTTGTTCCAATAAATTTGCATAGATACTGGCCACGTGAGTGAAAACACTCTATAGTTACCTTATTTCAAGGTGTTCTTTACTTTTTTCTTCAGTTTAAGTGGTACTTTCCCGTTTAACGAAGAAGAAGATATACAAGATCAGATTCACAATGCTGCCTTCATGTACCCGCCGGATCCATGGGAGGAAATTTCAGCTAATGGTTTGTGAAATTATATAGACATCATGAAGCGTCCACTCTCTCTGTCCTAAATCTCTTTTTCTTAGTGTCGCAGTGTCAGGTTTCGTATCGTTATTTAATATTCTTTTGTGCCAGACAGTGATCCCTAATTGCACAGAAAATTGAAGCCTCCACTTCATTTCGATTACGAAAACGTTTGAACACTGTCCCAGTGCGGCAGTCTTCAAAACTGCTCTCTGGTGGCTCGGGATGTGCGCTCAGTAACTCTCCCCTACCCTTTCAGCTCCGTCCTCACACACTCTCTCTTTCATTTTTGCGAAGTGCATCCTGTGGAGTTAAGTCTATTGATCGGGCCGTCGCTCCCCCCCACCCCCCCCCCCCCCCCCGCTCCCCGATCCATCCACTCCCCCAAATAATCCCATAAGGTATTGCGCGGCTTCTTTCCACCCAGGATTCCACTCTTTTCCAGTATATTATTAGTTCTCGGAATCTTACCCAGGGTTCCCCGGGGTGTCTTGTTTAGTGTCGTTGGGGGTAAAAGTGGAAGTGGAATCGGGAAGAAAATGCCTCTTTACTGATTGGTCATCGTCTTATATTGCTGTTTGGTCTAACACCAAGTGATTTGGTGTTCCGATTTTGTGTTTCACTGGCCAACTGTCGCTATTTGCGTCCATGACAAAGTCGCGTTACCTTTAATTCAATTTTATTACAGCTATTTCGAGAAAGGTTGTCGGAAAAAATGTGCACGCGACAATCCCGAAGGGTAATATGGTATATGCTCAAAACACTGTTCCTGACACTGTAGCTGTCTAGCGTACTTTTGTTGCTTCCCTTTAACACTCGCAGACACATGTCCACGGCCTCAAATTTCTTTGAAAAACAGTGAACTCTAAACCACCCACAACACCTTTCGGGGTTATCGCGTCCACTTTGTCCGACAACCTTTCTCGAAATAGCTGTACACAGTGGAACTCCCTTAAGCAGCTACTCAAGATGTCGTGAATTGCCGGACAATAAAGGGAGGTGGTCCTGTTACAAGAGGTTCCAACTATAGAGTCATGGTCTTTTATGAGAAATGATTCCTTAAAATGGTTGTGTCAACTGTCTTGGTACTGAAACGTCTTGTATGAATACGAGGACAGTTCATTTTGCAACAATATCTTTTTCTTTTCAGCTATTGACTTAATTAACAACCTCTTACAAGTCAAGCAACGCTGTCGATTCACGTGCGATAAGTCGCTCATTCACGCGTGGCTTCAGGTAAATAGCCACCACGTAATTCTCTGTCAATAGTTATAATGTACTGCTACTTCAAAGCTTATTGGGCTAAACAATTCTGATTGTTGATCATATGTAGAATTCTGTTCATTGAAAAGTGAACAGTTATTGGTTCCTCAATATAGATGTCAATCAGAGGGTTTTCTTGCGTGACGCGGTGTCCGTTTTGGGTGTCACTTCTCATTAAAAAGGCACTTTATTTTAGTGCCAGTGCATTCAGCGCGAAAGTACTAATTGGGGACACTACTTTTACGTCCCCTACTGGAGACGGGACCATCATTTTACGTGGTCATCCGGGCCACACGAAGGTGTAGCCGCTTGCAGTGCAGAGGCAGTACCTTCATTTCTCAGTTATTTTAAGACCCAGTGTTGATTCGGTCCCGGAAGTCTAACCCGCTATGCAATCAGGCGCTCTATCGTCTGAGCTAATGCAGCTGCAGTTAACTGTTTTTGAGCAATGAAATATGTTGTGCTGGTAACTAACCAGTCACTGAACTGAGTGTTCAAAGCAACTTCCTTCCTTGAAATCATCGTATTCTTTTTCAGGACTTCCACACCTGGCTGGACTTGAGGAGTCTGGAAGGTGCTGTAGGCGAGCGTTACCTTACACACGAAAGTGATGACGCCAGATGGCAAGAGTACAGTGAACAACTCCAAGCGAGTCAACACAGAGAACCAGCGCGGGAAACAACGCGGCCGACCAATAACAGATTTTTCCCGCCAATGTCACCAACAGAACGCAGGCTGCAAACGAGTATAAGCTTTTTGTGAGACAGCGGTGCTCGCATTTCTAATGAATTGGTATTAATGTAAGGGGATTTAAACGTTTTATCGCTCAAGAGACGGGCAACTTTAATGGTGTGATCTAAGCCTTTCGCTGCCAGGGCAAAAATTTAGTACAGGGATGTGGCTTCTACTGTTGATTCAATGGATGAAATCCTTACGTGTGACCATACAAATGAAAGCTAGTGAGCAGAACTTTCCTCTGGTGCTGTTTATTATGCTATGCAGGTGGTTCTAACTTTTTTGATTGTGTGGCTTAAATCCTACTGTGTGGTCATAGATAAAAACATTCTTGGGCAACGAAATGAATTGTAACAATTAATATTTACGGTCGGGCAAAGCCTAATGGCCAGAACTTAAAGCTTGCGTAGAACAGCTTCCCTAAAACCACTTTTGAGCGAAAACGTATGGGGAGGGGGGAAGTTTGGGTTGGAATTTTATCTACGCAATTTTGTATTTTTCCGTAAATTCACCTAAAAATGTTCCATGTTGCAATTGTAATAATAGGTAATTAAGTAATGAATTAATCCCAAAACGCCAGGTTACCCAACAATATTGTATTTTATCAAAATTGTCAGTATATAATTTTAAGAACAGCGACGTAGTAATAATTGTAAGTTATTTGTAGTTTTGTCTTTAAAAGAAGACGAGCAATTTGACGCTTTTTGTACAGTTGAAGAAGGGTGTAGGAATTTTCCTGACAGTGGAAAACGTATTATTACCAAAGGAACTTTTTATTCGCCTCCTTAAACCGGGCGATTTTATCCACAAGCTCCAATATTGTGCAAGCGTATAGGTTGAGAAAGTTTTTTTAGGAACTCGTATTGGCGCGTGTGAACCTCACAAAAACCATATTGACAGAGTTTGGTAAGCTAATTTGGTATGTTGATGCCGTGTATTGTTCACAGCTATTTCAACTAACGTTCCTACGTCTGAAGACTACAAGGTCATGTGCTTAGCGGTAAATCCTCAGCAATTTGGTCAAAACTTAAGGGTTTTCAGTACCATGGAATGTTATAAAAGTTCGCAAACGTTTTTTCTCACTGATGTTATGACGGTAGAGGTGCTTTATGGTTGTGTTTGGTAATTTTTTTATGAAATTACCCATATTGCTATGCGTCACGAAAGATTTTCGACATTTGATGTACTAAAATTCGTACTTGTCTTCGAGGTTTGGGGCCGATAAAATAAACAAAAAACCGTCTTGAAAGTTCAGGGCTAAATAACACATTCGCCTAAGCCTCAGAATTAAGCATAAATTTTAATATAAACTGGTCTGTTGAAAAAGCTGTATGCGAAGATCATGCCTGCTAACAGTAGATTCGATACCGGTTTGTCGGGTAAATACGGCATAACGTTTAGTTAGGGTACCGAGGCGCAATGTTGGGGTCTGGAACCAAGGCGTGAGAGCTTTTTAAATTCACGCCCATCAAGGAACACCTTTCTTTCAAGAGATTGAAGCCGAATTAAAACTCCAGTAAAACAAGCCACAAAAACGTGCAACCTGTTTTGCAATATTGCTGCAAAAGGAGTGAAAAAGCTATCTTGCGCGTATTACCAACCACTATCAAAGCTGTCTTGCGACGAATCAAGTTGTTGCGAGTTGCGTGAATAGTGAGTTCAGATAAAGTTTAGTTAGAGTATCATCAAATTACGCGGGAGTTAAGTCAGTTGTTACAAAAAAACGTTTGCCTTAATCAATCAATCAGTCAGTCTTTTATTTGTAATGTATTACATTCTGTAACATAATTTATTAGCAGGAGATCTCTGCAAGCTCAGCTGGTAAGCTGGTAAAACGTGGTAATGTACAGATTTGTTAGGAAAAGTAGAACTACTCTCTACCTTCTGCAACAACTTTTTTCAGCCTAATTTGTTGCAAGATAGGTTTGATTCGAGGGTGGTAGAACGCGCAATATCGCTATCCAACTCATTTTGCAGCATTGTCGCAAAATAATTTGTTCGTTTTTGTTGCCCGTTTTGACCGTACCCTCCTTTCTATAAAGATTTTGAAGCCATATTGACCTACGTTGGGGTTCAAAAGCCTCTGCTCCATCACACATCAACCAACTGATTATCCATCTTTGTTGGTCCAACAAAGTTGCTAAATAGTGGCTTATTCGGAGACTTCTGTACACAGCTAAAATATATTGTGGTCCTACACCGGTGTAATACCATTTTTAGATTTTTCGAACTCATTTGATGTAACTATTTCATTTTGTTGGCTTTCATTTTGCGAC
Source organism: Porites divaricata (assembly GCA_038088405.1). NCBI lineage: Eukaryota > Metazoa > Cnidaria > Anthozoa > Scleractinia > Poritidae > Porites > Porites divaricata. Next base: position 20,830,815 of record JBBMOI010000007.1, read on the forward strand.
TCTACGTGTATTTTCTTGCAGAAAGCTTGCAAGTTATTTATTAGTCCAATTACTAAGAACAGTTTTAGAGTAATAAGTTAAAAAGGCAACAGCAATTAGCCGGCATTGTTGGTTATGTACAGTGTAATTCGTAACAAGCATGGAGGCTCAAGAAGGCGTTTTTTGGGGGAAAGCGTATCGTTGGAAAATAAAATGTTTTCAATTATTGCTTTGTTGAAGCGTTCTTACGTCGAGTCCTCACAGCCATGCATTTCGCTGAGTTAAGAAGACTATGTCACGTCATGTGCAATCTTTTGTAAAAGCTAAAACGCACGTCTTTTTGCGTCAATTGAATTCCATAAAAGATGGTCTACTTTTGTTTTTTTAAGACAATATTTAGGTTAGGCCTAGATACAATGTCCTGAAAAGTGGCCTAAAAACCTATCCAGAAATTCTCCAAAAAATGTCTATAAATCCCAATTTTATGTCTAAAAATCTCGAATTATTCTAAAAATTCCCGATTTATCCTATTTTTTTTTCGAAATAATCACAATTTGCATAAAATTGGGGGATTCTTGCGACCTGTGCAATTTGACTGTAAGTCCTGTGGTCAAATCGCATGCAAATACCTTCAATCTGATTCAAAATGATAATTTATCTACTAGACAATGTAAGTGGTTTGCCTCGTTTACATATTATGTATCTTTCAAACAAACTATAATGACAATGAGCACTTAGTAGAGTTTGATACTTCATGTGGCATAACCGCGGCCAAAAACGTGACAACTGTATTTTTCTAAACATCGTTTAAAAATCCTAAAATTTTCCAAAAATTTTCTAAAACTCCCATTTGACTCTAAAAATCCTAAACATAGTAGAGAGTTTTCACATGACGTCGAGGCAGCCATATTGGTGTCCCAAAACAATGAAACGGCGGCCATGTTGGTGTCCTAAACCATTCCTCTGGGAGTTGTACTCTTTTCTTATGCAAATGCTTTCTTTTGTTATAATAAATTTGGATAGATGCTGGCCACGTGAGTGAAAACACTCTATACGGCTTTTGTACAGTGGCGGATCTAGGGGAGGTTTAGACCAGTCTGAGGCTCGAAGGGTCGACAAAAATTTGTCCGGAGAACGCCCCTCCCCTCCCGCTTATCTGAAGGTCTGGATCCGCCTCTAGGAAGCTTAAGCGACGTTTTTGAGCAACGCATGTCAACCGGAAGTGAGCCTTTTTCTCTTTTAATAAGCCTTGACGCTAGCGTATTTGTCTTGCTAAGTGTCTTAATTCTTATAGAGACGATCTGCCCAAACATTTGTTCAAAATCACGGCTCAAGAGTGCAGAAAGTCCACTTCCGGTTGACGTGCGTCGCTCAAAAAGTCTCTGCTTAAGCTCCCTAGTGTTGTATGCCTAACTTAGGGATTGAAACTGTTTCCTGTCGTCTGTTGCTACGGATGACAAGAATGGAGACGGATTAAAATTTGAAAGTTGGGCCAACTTTTGAAAGTTTTACAGCTGCGCCTGCAAACATCAACAATCTGATGAATTTGTTTGATATTTTTTTTATAACTCTCCAGGAGCATCTCGTAGATTTTGTTAAGGCACTAAGTACTATCAATGACCTTCTCACAGAATTGACTTAAAACAGCATGGGTTTTCTGGTGATAGGTCCACATCGTGCCATATGGGACGCAAGTCTTCAACTCGTGACAGCCTTCGATTCTGGATTCCACGCCGTAGATTCCGGATTCCAGGTAATGAATTCCGGGTTCCAATCTTTAGTAGGATTCCGGATCCCCTGAGCTGTATTCCGGATTCCAAAAGCAAACCTTCCCGAATTTCGGATTCCACCAGCAAAAATGTCCCGGTTCTGGAATCCGGATTCCCTTGAGTGGAGCGAACAAAAAGCTCTCCTAGCTCTGTCGGAGGCTGCGATGTGCCCTACGCTCCAGTTTTTCCATCCAGGTCTTGCCTGCCCTGCTTTCGTCGCACTTTTGAAGCCCTGGTTGAAATAATCTTGACTGTCTTATTCGAGAGGTCTTGGCCACAGGATCATGAGGCTGAAGTTGACGAAACAAATTACGCAATTTCAGGTGTTTCTGGGGTGCGGGGTGGGGAATAAGCTTTAAGGTAAGGAAGGGGCGGAAAGGGGTCAAAATCTCTCTCTCCCCCCTCCCAACCACTAAACGGCAAGGAGAGCCTGACACTTGGGCCAACTACTGGCGTAGTGAGTAGCCCTGTGTACACAAATCTTTGCTTGTGTGAATTGAACGGTGCCTGAAGTACATTCTAGACTGACATGTCAGTTAGGCGCTTTGGATGATCTGCGATAAAGGGCAGGGTTAATGGGAGTGAACACCCAATTACTGGTTTTTACGGTGGCCCAAAGGTGTCACGGCAATTTCAATTTGTTCAAGGCAATTTCAATTTTACTCACGGCAATTTCAATTTTGCTGACGGCAATTTCAACTTGTTTACGACAATTTCAATTTGCTCATGGCAATTTCAATTTTTTAACGGCAACGTTCACGTCATTTTTCTCTTCCGTCACCACCTGTCAACTTCGACTTCCGACGGTGGCCACCAAAAGTCAAAACGCAAAATCGAAAGTCGATATTTAAAGTCGATCTTCAAAGTGAAAAGTGAAAATCAAACGTTAAAAGTCGATTCACTAACACTTATGCCAGTAGACAGTGAGTAGACAACCGAAGAGTTTGTTGGTCCCAGAAAATTATAAGCTTTGTCTAGACTCTTCTGGTGGCCTGTTAATATTTACTGCACAGCATCTCAAAATAATGGTTCAATCCCTCACATCAATCCAAGCATTGAAGCTACTTCTAAGTCTTGTTTACTGATGTTATTGGTAGCAGTGTTCCTATTTTTGCTAAGAAGAAGCAAAAATGGTGGAGCCATAGGAAGGAACATGCTACTTTAAGGACCCGGTCTGAGATTCGTTTTTTGTTTTATATGAGAACGGTACGGTCTCAAACCGGCACGAAAGTAACTCGTGTCCGGTCAGCGACCAAGACGATGTCAGACCGGTCTGAGTTCATTTTTAGGTCGGTCCCATGTAAATGTATGGAGACCAATACGAACTCATACCGGTCTGAGTTCGTCCCAGTTTCATGTAAATACCCCCTAGTTCAGGCTAGTTCGTAAATCGACTTTTGATTTGTGATTTTCACGTTTCTCTTTGAAGATCCACTTGAAATATCGACTTTTGATTTTGCGTTTTGACTTTTGGTGCAAGGCCACTGTCGTCAGCTGTAGCTGACAGGTGGTGAGCGAAGCGAAAAATGCCGTGAGCGTTGCCGTGAAAAAATTGAAAGTGCCTTGAGTAAGTTGCGAAATTGCCGTGAGTAAATTGAAATCGCCGTGAGTAAAATTGAAATTGCCGTAAGTAAATTGAAACTGCCGTGAGCAAATTGAAATTGCCGTGGGTAAATTGAAATTGCCGTGAGCAAATTGAAATTGCCGTGAACAAATTGAAATTGCCTTGAGCAACTTGAAAATTGCCGTGACACTTTTGGGCCACCGTAGATTTTTACTGTCACATCGTCAAAAATAAAAAAATAATAATACTAACAAACGGAGCCTCATATTCGAGGAAATCATAAACATTGAAGCAACACTTTTTCAAAAACGGTGACTGTTTAGATGACAAAATTCGCCAAAATAAGGCAATTAATTTTAACCTGCCCGACCGCTCTGTGGGGCTCTCTCGGCCAGTGATCTTTATTTAGAATGTTAGTTTTTAGCTGCTCCAATCCAGTCGACTCCTGATAACTCGAATCTTCAAGGGAAATCGAAAAAGGTTCGAGTTATCGGGAGCTCGAAAAAGAATAGCTGGGAGGAAGGAAAAATACAGTTTTTACTGCACAGTGAACATTTTAATCACATTAAATTGAAGAAATGTCAAGTGAAAATTAAAAGATACTTCTAGATTATAAATCAGAACGTAATTAACATAACAAAACGTTGCTTAAATAAAGCATGCGTTTTACTGTTTTGAGAAGTAAAGCTGTTTCACGTTAGATTTGTGACAAACAAGATCAGTCTCTAATGGTAAACTATATGGACTGTAGGTGAAAAGTAAAGTGGTCTTCATTTAAAAAATGGGTCAATTCATTTTAGGATGATAAGGTAGATACATGTACATAAATAGAACGTGACTAGGTTGGGATCGCGAAAATTACAGTTGGCCAAAAGTGACTAAGATGGGATCTATAACTGCAGCCACAGAAGAGACTACAATGGGGTAGGGGCTCTGAGAGGCCAGCGGCACATACCCAGCAAAAATTAATCCAAGTACCCCCCCGGGTTTTCATGGCATGGAAGGCGCGGCAGGAAATGGAAGGAAGAGGGATGATTAATCGCTTCATAATGCTCACGTGCTTTCTCAGTCACGCTCGATTGGCATGAGATACTAGCTTGCGGCGTTTAACTCAGAGAGGAGTTGGCTTCACCCGTTCACTGGCAGGATCCAACCTGTTGCACTTCTCGTTTATTATAAAGCGGGTTAGGAAGGCACAACCTCACAACTACATAGACTCTACAGATGCAGAGTCAGGGAGCGGAAGAAATATCACTTGTTAGGCGGCAGTGGTACAAAGTTCAACTACGTCACGCAAGTGAAGGCACGTGACTTCCGTTTTTTTTCGCTTCCGTGTCACGATATCCCGTCATTCCCAGAATCATTGTGTTCCTAGAAAATCACTCGAACGAAGGAACATTCTCCATGAACCGAATTTGACATCTTTGGACGCCAGATGAATATGTTTTACTCCAAAGTTTATGCGTCATTCATGATGTGTTCAGTGTTCTGCGTTATGTCTGCAGATGCAAGAGAAATGTACGTTTCGCCGGGCGGAAGTGAAACCTCGAATTGCACCGAAAAAGCGAAGTGTACACTCGACCGAGCTTTACAGCTCGCTTCTGGTCTAAACTCAACGACTATATTTGCGAGTGAAGGAAACCACTCGCTTAAAACAAGCCACAATTTTACCAGGATCGCTTCGTTTGCGCTCATCGGAAGTCGTTCCCCTGATGACGTTCAAATAACTTGCGAACCGAATGTCAGCCTTTCATTCTCCTTCAGCGAAAACATCACTTTCGAAGGAGTAAAGTTTCGAAAGTGTGCTGGGTGGCATCGAAGTTCTATGGGAGCGGAAAAAAACTATCCAAATCTGGAAGGCGCAAAATTCAAGACCGCCTTAGATTTTCGGTATTGCAGAAACCTTCAAATGTACAATCTTAAAATCTCGTCCTGTCCAGGGCTTGGCGCTAATCTGTATGATGTTGGGGGCGTTGTGAACTTCACAAATTGTTCGTTTACAGATAACTTCATTTCACAAGAAAGAAGACACGACGGAGGGGAAGATGTAAGTGGCGAGAGTGGAAAGCACATTTACTCAGGTGGGGGTGTTTACGCTATATTAAATCCGTATGGTTATGATACAGTGAATGTAACCCCTAGCGAACACGACTCGTATCAACACAACAATAGCTATGAATTTACAGGCTGCCTTTTTCTCAGAAACAGAGCTCTGTGGTTGAACGCAGACATCAGAGCGGAAGAAATCAACACACCAGAACGCCCGTTTAGCCGTGGAGGAGGGCTAGCAGTGTATTTCTTAGGCAGAGCAAGTGGATGCCTCATCAAGATTAAGTCCTGTTTTTTTGCAAGAAATAAGGCATCTTGGGGAGGTGGTCTTCAGGTTGAAATGAGTGGGACGACACAGAATAACACCCTTGAAGTGGAAGCCACAGAGTTTAGTGAAAATTGCGCTTTATTGGCTGGTGGAGGTGTCCGAATCGGAAACTTGCGTAAAAAGGGAGCCCAACTCCGTATTAACCGTTTCAGGATGACCAACTGTTCATTTGTAAATAACAAAGCTATATATGGAGGCGGTGGGTCACTTTATGGAACAACAATTCCCCGAAAGTGCGAGAAGCATACGGATCCCCATGTGACTCAGTTTTACTTCCATGGATGCACGTGGCTTGAGAACGAGGGGAGTGTGGGAGCTGCTCTTGCTGCGTACCTTTACAATGAAAACGAAGATGTTATTGGACCGGAAGTTCCTTACCACGTGTGCTTTCAAAATGACACTTGGTTTCATTTCAATAGAGTTACCCAGCTTCACCTTAATCTGACGATTGGACAAGGAACTCTTTACAGCTTGCAAGTGCCTCTGATATTCCAAGGCAATACGCACTTTGTAAACAATTCTCAATCTGCGTTACTCCTGGATGGGTCATCAGCTAAAGTCTATGACAGATTGGATTTCATTGGCAACACCGGTGTCAGAGGAGGGGCAATAGCAATGTATGGGCGATCGAGAATTCTTTTGCAAGAAAATACCTCTACATTAACATTTGAAGCGAACAAATGCGGTGACAAAGGTGGAGCACTGTACATTCAAGCTCCAGGAGCCCCTCTGGTAAGCTATAATGCAACTGGTGGAGAAATGCAAGCTTGTTTCTTTGGCTATTCTGATTCGTCAAAGGATTTTGACCACTGGAATACAACTGTTGTCTTTAGAGATAACAACGCATCTTTAGGACACTCAGTGTATGCCACAACACTCAAAAACTGTCGACGAGCAGGGGAAAGTCGACAACATAACAGCGTATTGAAATGGAAGTTTATCAAGTTTGCAAACAGGCTTCCAAATTCAACCTCCCTTCGAGATGTAGTTGCCACGGATCCAGTGGACATAGTACATCATGAGAGTGATTGGGAGGTATCCCCAGGTGAGGTCTTTGATGCTACTGTTCAATTGTTTGACGAAGTTGGGAATCTCATTCCAGGAATTGTTAATGTCAGTGTTGAAAACTCTTCAGTTGAGCTCCCTAACCCTAGTTCAACGCTATTTCTCACCACTGGGGGGAAAATAACAAACATCTCATTGCACGGAGATGTAGGAAGTAGCTTTACCGTGAAATTAAGTTATGCGGCTGGAAGTCAAGCTTTAGAGGAAATGGTTAAGAACGGTGTACTAAAGGAATGTCACGCTGGATTTAAAATTGACAAGAAAACTTTAAAATGTAAATGCATGAAGGCTAAAGGAGTATGGGGCTGTGATACTGATGGAAAGACAGTTTACATAGAAGGTGGATATTGGGCTGGAGATGTCGATGGAGAGTTTGCCACCTATTTCTGTCCAACTGGATATTGTAACACTTCCACCTCCAACGACTCTCATTATAAATACATTGAGGGCTCTGTATGCAGCGATAGCAGAAACCAGAGCAGTGTTCTTTGTGGGAAGTGTAAGAACGATTCGTTCACAGTTACCTTTGGAAGTGCACGCTGCGTCCAAAACTGTCGGAATTGGTACGTGATATTCGCATTACTTATTTGCATCCTCTTCCTTGGGGTCGTCGTTTTGGTGATGCTGATCGACCTCGATATAGCTACAGGTTATCTGAACGCTTGGTTGTATTCATACCAAATCATGAAGTTGCTCACACCTGATGGTTTTGAATTTGATCCGGTAATCGAATTTCTCATAGCTTTTACCAATGTGCACGTAGACATTAGCGACGGCAGCTTCTGCCTGCTCAAAGGTTTAAACGACGCCGATAAACTTTTCACTCTGTCTCTTATTCCCCTCTTTGTATTAGTGGCTGTCAGTGGCTTGAAGTGTTTAGTGGATCGTTTTCCAGACTGTTGTTTCAGCAGAAAGGTCCTAAGAACGACGCCTAATGCACCATACCGTGCTGTTTGCACTATTTTCGTGTTGTGTTATACAGATATTACAAGAATCTCTCTCACAATCCTGCATCCCGCCAAAATTGGATCAAAGACATTTCTTTATGATTACGGTGGATACGAATTTTGTCATGGAAGACATCTCGTGTATTTTATCATTTCCATACTTTACATTGTTGTGATTGTGCTTCCGTTTCCTGTACTTCTCTTGTTTCGTCCGTCCCTGACCAATTTCTTTCGTCCAGTGTTCGACCTAAACAGATGGAATCTTTATCTAGATGCATTTCAAGGCTGTTTCAAGGATCAATATCGGTGGTTTGCAGCTTTCTATTTTATCTGCCGACTGGCAATCTTGTTAGTTAACGTTTACCTACCAGCTAGTCCTGTGAAAAGGGTTGTGTTGGAGGGCACCTGCATTCTCATTCTCTTTATCTTTGCGTTGTTGAGACCTTACAAGGGTCCTGGTGACGGTGCACAAAACGGGGACGACAGAGTGGAACCAAGGGAAGACAGACAAGATGACCCCCCCAGGAGAAGGATGCACGGAAGGGCCGCGGTGAGAGGGAGAAGGAACGAAGAGGAGCGAGGGGGAGCCATCCATGCTGGTCCAGAGGGAGAAGAAACCAGTTACGAGTGGATCAATAGGTTAGACATACTTCTTTTGACAAACCTTTCTCTTATCACAGTGATCAGTTCACCACTTGCCACTGATAAAGGCAACAAGGCCTTAACAACAGCTGTAAAAGTTTTGGCGTGGGTTCCTTTAGCAGTCTTGTTCGTTCTAGGCTGCCGAAAATTAAGAAAGAAGTATAAAGAAAACTGCGTCCCTGAAGAGGAAGAAGAAGAACCCATCTTGTCTGAATCCGCTGTTACTCCATATGGAAGTCACGCCGGAACACCTGAGGGAACTGTTACGCGGCCCAGTTCAAGGGCAAGCCATAGAAGCGTTAATATTATATAGACAGATGACATTCTACAGTCGAATGGCTCCTAACAGATACCGCCGGGACACCTCAGTATGGTCGACTCTCCCAACGGATACCTCCTAACCACAGACTAGAGCTGGTGCGTGCTTTTTTCAGTCATTTTCTCAGAATCTCTATAAGGAGGGGCAAAGTCACTAAGACAGACACTCAATAGTGCATGTCCTAGCATTGACCCTGTAGAAGTTCACCGCGGTCAAACAAGAGATACTTGCAAAAGCTAAGCAAAGTACTTCAAAGCTAAGGTTGTTACATTCACTGTTTAAAGTTTAATATAATTATTCAAACACACTGTTACATTGTAATTTACTAAAGATCATTTTTTTTTTTTTGAAAGTGTTTGAAAAACTGCGGAACTGATGTTACTTACGGCGCCATGTGTCGACAGAATCTTGACTCGGTCGCGAAGCGTTTTTAACGAAAAGAAGCTCATTATATGGAGGAAAATGTAAAGATAGTCTTATTAGCCAATTCTTTTATGCATCCTGGTCAATGTTTCCACTTAATGGTGAATGAAATCCCATTAGATACGATAAAAGTCGCCTCGGAAATTTGACCGCGGTGGACTTTAAAAGACACTTGACAGTATGCGAAAATAATAAAATTTGGACATTAATTCTATTAATTATTCTCATTAAAGAATCCTACAATCATATGATATCCCACCCGAAATAAAGTAAGACTAATTACTGAATCAAGTTGAGTGGGAAAAATAATGCATATGAAATATCTGTTACAATTTTATTACAAATTAAATTCAGGGTGGATTCATTTGCAAACGCGTATGGCTGTCGCATTTACCTGCTGGAATTTGTTGTTGTTTTTAATGCGTATGTTGCAAATGAATCCATGCACCCTCAGTAGAGAAGTACAAGAAAACAGTTAACGCATAAGAGTAGTTAAAAATAATTACAGGATAGCTTCGTTTACAATTTTCACCAGCAGAGTGCGACAAAATCACAAAGATGTGAACTTAATGTCGCCTTTTCAATGGTGGCATATGTAACTTTAGGCCGACAATCCTTTGTTTCATTGAAGCGATTTTTTAAGCATAAATTAATGAAGTAAAACAGACAATTCTATATTTTTGATGTTTCGTTTTTACTAAGTATTGAACACAGTATTTACTGTATATAAATTCTCTAGACTGGTATCAAAACATTTCCTCAAAGAAGAAGGCGAAACAATTTGTTTAAAGATCCAAACATTTTTTCTTTGGTGATCGTTTTTATTGATCGTCATAGCTTCTTCTTTAGATGGTGTATGGATATTGTTGGCAGAAAGTTGATGTTGGTAACTTTTGGAACTTGTTTAGATTTTTTGTAAATATCTAAATCAGTTGATTAAAGTTGTAAGTTTAACTTCGGTTAACATATTATCTATAGTTTTCAGTGGTAGTATTTATAAATACGTATTAATGAGACAGTTTAGGTGGCCCCAACTTCATAAGAGATGGCTTGCTTTTTAGAGAGAAGAGACTGTGTTAAGTGTAGATAAAGCTAACTGTAAAGTATGGTCTTTTTCAAACTAATATATGAAGCACGAAACAGAGTGTTTCCTCAGAAGATCAAACACTGAGAAGGGAGTTCAAAACACAGAGTACAGAAGTGTGTTTTTGTAGGAACTTCGAAGTGTTTCAAAATTGTGATGAAATACTATTTCGAACGTTTGATAGTGGTTGCCCCACAAGATCAGTTTTAAAAGGGGAAATTAAGCATCAAAATATGAGGAGTTTTTCATCTGATTTACAAACACTCATTAAACATAAATTCCCTTTGTATTTTCTTTATTAGGTCATTAGTATTCAATATTGATAAATAAATAGATAAATGAATATACATATGTATATGTTGTGGTTCAATTTTTCCTTGGTTTAAATTTTATTTTCCTTTGTTTTGGGGTATGGTAACGTATGATAATGAGTTTTAAACCAAGGAAAAAATTGAACCACAACATATGCATTATTTTACATCTTGCGTCGCCCTTTTTCGTTAACGTCTTTGGGTTACTGCGCTGATGCCACGTTTCGTTTTGTTCCTTAATTTTTTTTTTTGCGATCTTCCCCCAACCCGTTGAAGGAAATTAACAAAACAAAAACGTTTGTTGGAATAAAAAAGGGAGCCGAAAATGTGACAAAATGAAAAACTAAATGAATGAAACAGTCAAAAAGTTAAAATTAGCCTGGTGTAAGCTTTCAGTCAGTAAGGAAGTCTCAAAAAATATGCCCAAGGCTCGAGCGATAATAGGAAGCGCTTTATAACGCTTGATCAGCCTCCAAGCATTTTTTGCACTCATGGTTACACATTGGCGCCTGGAAGAAGCTAAGTTATGAACTCTTTAAACCCTAATATCAAAATTGAGATTCTCATTTACTGTCCCTATACTTTTTCAATAGAAGTAGTGGGGAGAATGTGTTGAAATATCAATTAGACTCATCTTGCCTGATCATGTACTCAATTCTCATGACCACTATGTTGTCTAAAGCATTGATATTAAGGAGAAATTTCATGCTGATCACTCTTAAGGCTTAAAGGGTTAAAATTAAAAAAATCAAGAATGCGTGGAGGTACCCAAGTTATCCTCCCACAGAGGCAAGGAAAACGAGGCATGGAGTTTCTTTTAAAACAGATAAGCCACACACCGTAAATTACGTCCAAAGGGCAGAATTCTATTTGTTCCTCTCATCGAGCTTGCTGCCCCTGCATATTTTTTTAAATTGGGGGCGGTGGGGGCGAAGGAGGGGGTGGTTAGGGCTCTTTCCTCCGTCAAGGACTGGCATATATTTTGTGCTTCACTGAATCACGTGAGTGATCATTCAGTGAAATCGCTACCCCACTCCCCTTCCCTTTTGCTCTTGATTCCCGCGCAATCCACTCGTGACGCATTAGTTAATCACGCACCTCACACCTCTATTAGGAATTACTACGATTATACTACTACATGAGAAATTTCTGCAATTTGACTGGCTTAGAGCAGTGGTATTTCAGCTTAATTTGAAATACATGATTTGTACGTGATATTTGGCATAAATACCACTCGTGATATTTCAAAATTGTCTCAAATTTCACTCGCCTAACGGCTCGTGAAATTAAGTATAACAATTTTGAAATATCAGTCGTGGTATTTATGCCAAATATCACTACTAATCAAGCTATTACCTATACTACTAGTGCTGCTGTGGAGTCCAGATTTTTCGAATTTTCATGAGAAATATAATATAAACATGTAGTGTATAATTGAAGTACATTAAAAAACTGTTCTGATACAATATGGGTTAATTTTGCGCGGACTATAGAGACTGCATTCCCTTCCGTTCACTGTAACATAATCCCACAGTGAAAAATAGAAATAATACTCAGCTAAAACAACGGGTGATGTTGGTTGATTGTCAAAACATTCGCATATTTATGTATAATTATGAAAAATTTTAGCGGATCGCGTGCCTGGCATGCTTGCGTGGAGTTAAAAAAATTCGATAATCTTTATCGTAAACAGCAAAATTGCCCTTGTCTTCGAAAATCATTGTGGAGAGTCAGTAGGTTTTCAATTTAGAGCCGCTTTGTGGTTTCGGCAGTGATTTTGTTTATGCAAAGTTTTCTGACATTTAAGTTTTAATTCGACCGTCATTTCCACCATCAAGTGTAATGATTCTTTTAGCTTTTCTTTCTTGTTTTCTTTCTTCTAGCTTCTTTTCAACTAAACCAAGTTGTTGTGTTTTTGAAGTGTTTCGTAAGAGTATTTATTGCATTGCGTGATTGCGATCGAATTTAATTATTGAATTACAACAGATTCATTCAGAGTACTGCATGCAGTTGACAGTTTGAACGTTTAACATGAATTACGATCAAACAGAGTAAAGCAATTCTGTATCATGTAGACATTTCCAGACGATATTTCTTTGTTTGCCAGTTGAAAATCGTGTTCTACTTGTTGCATGAATTAAAGCAAAGGAGTAGTGACGTCATTGGACGGCATTAGCGGCACATTGATTCAGACGTCCCTTTCGGGAGTATGCGGCTTGAGGGGACGGCTGAAATTCAGGCTAGTCCTTAAATCTTTTACAGCCTAAGCGGATTTTAGTGCCTGCCCCTTTTCACCCCTCCCCTCCGCTCCCCCCCGAAAAAATACGTTCGCTAGACGCACGCAATGTGGTACAACTTCATTTCATAAAAGCCAAACTGTGCGAATACATGCGAAGAGGTTTTCTAGTGAATATACACGGGGAAATTTTCAGTCAGTGCCTTCCACCACTTTACCATCGTTTCCCTTGACCGACCTCCCAATTCCTTCACATCCTCGGAGACCCAGGGGCAGATAGTGGGGAAGAGGAAAAGTGTAAACGGACGGGAAAATATATGGCACGAAGAAAAGTAAAGAACGGCGAGAAGAGCCCCTGGGAGCAATGTCTTACCAGACCAGTTCCAAACGGTCGCCGCCGTTCTGGCTTCTGATTGGTGCCAGAAAACTTGTGTTTTTCTGGCACCAATCAGAAGATAGAGCGCTCTGAAAAGGGCTGTGGGAACCGAATCTGGTTCCGCTGAAACCAGTGGTGTGGCCACAATCAGGAAAAAAATTCTCGTTTTGATGGTCTCTTCGTTTCTTCATTTTGCCATTGGGCTTTTCTTCTGGAATCCCTTTTTCTGTAGCATTTGGAAGGTTTTCATGCTGATAGTTAACTGTTCCACGGACGCACTATTTTTCACGATCATATCTTGTAGCGGCTGGGATTTCTCTTGGTTTGTAAAATTTACCGTTATCATTGGGAATATCTTGTGATTCTTGCTGCCTATCCAATTTAGTGTCAGTCTTACTCTTAGTTTCAAAAAATAACGAAGAAGGCTGGGTTGTCTCGCTTTCATAAAAATCCTCCTCCCTATTAAGGTCTATTAATTTACCACAATAAGGCAACCGAGCTACTTTCCTAATGTCCTATGGAGATATCTCGTTTTCATCTTGAGGTAGTCACTCTTTTAACCCTGTGTGCATTGCTGATACTAACCAATCACTGAAACCCTGAGGAAAATTGCTGAGAAAAGGAGAACCAATGAGCGTGAATGTCTTAGCGTATGGGAGAATGAAAAACAAACTACATGAGGGGTGACGAATGGTCTTTGGGAGCATTCGCGAGCATGTGAGCACTGCGATTTTTTTGCGAGCACTAGCAGAGATAAAAAAATTTGCTTTGCGAGCAGCGAGCACTTCTTATATATTTTCCCCTTGCAGCAATTCCATATGGAAATCCTTTTCTTTAAAACGGAACACAAAATATTTTAAAACGGAGTTTTAATTTGGAGCGCACCAAGTTCTTTGAAGCTAGTTTAGCTAATCAGTAATTGTTGTCATTTATCACGTGTATTTCCACTGAACTTGATAGCCTCATATATAGGAATTAAGCACCATACAGAATTACCCCAAAGAAGGATTTAAAAAATTTCAAGCAATACTTGCAAGGAAAAGAGCATGCGAGCAACTGCAAAAATTTTGGGAGCACGAGCAAGCGAGCACCCGTTTAAATTTTGCGAGCAAATCGAGCAAAGGTAAAATTTTGCGAGCAGTTAAAAACTTCAATGGACCATTCATCACCCTTTACATGAGGCACTCCTTTGAAGATTACTAATCAATAAGCTGCGAAGAAAAATAACGAGGCAAACCGCACGAACATTAACAGGGCGGTGTTCGTTTGACCTTTGTTTGGCCCTCTGTCCCTGATTCACTGAAAGAAACACTGACGCCATGACACACCCAATTTACGTGGGCAACATCTCAACCTCTGTCTTTTTCTAATTCAAAAGCAATAATATTATTAGTGTTGCTATGACAACAAAACTTGTTTTTAATTACGTAATAACGTAAGTGTTAACTTTGAAGCGCCAAACAAACCATCCTTTCTTTTAATCGAAACATTGATGGTGCTTTACGATTCTTTGAAGTTACGATACATCCTATTTGTGTGGACGTTATCTCTCAAAAAAATACTTACCCGTACAAATATACTCATATGCGCATTATAAATTATAAAGGCAGGGTATAAGGATAAAACAAAAATAAAGTTGGTGTGATCGCAGCTAATTAGTAAGTCAATTAATGGGTGGATAAGCCCTGTACCCACCCAAAGCGTAAATAAACATCAGAGGAACCTTCCACTTCAACGCACAGCAAACGAATATGCCGAAGAACGTAGGATCTAAAGAAGGCCTGATCAGCAAAAAGATACCAAGCAGACAGATTGAAAACTGTAACGCTGATCGTACCAAGTGAAACTTAACTTTGCAAAACATAAACACAACTGCGATAGAACCCAGAACATCAACCCTAACCACAACCTCTAGAACATGCTAAATCTTAACTCTACCCTAAAGAGGACCCTAAACCACAATCGTCAGTGATGATATCGCATTCCCTAGCACTATAGTTCCCAAGGCTATCGATAGCCTGACAGGAGCCATAAAAGGACAGGTTCACGGTTCAGCGCATGCTCATTTATCAAAATGCTGTTTTTCTGCCGGCACATGCTGTAGCATCTATGCAGGCAGATCGCGTCATAATGTTGTCAAAGAACCAATCTGCACTCTCCTATGGCAGTCACTTGCACTTGATCAACTTAAATATTTGCAAACAGCTGTAAATTAATCGACCATGGAATAAAACCTTCGGCTCAACAATAAATTCAACGTTGGCAGTGTTGGCATAATCCACTAGTTTTTTCTGCGATTTTAGTACTTCTCCATCCTACTTCAGCTTACTCTGAAATACACTTCTACTAGGAACTAAACTCTGAAAACGCTGAGATACATGTGAGTGGGATTATTAACCGATAGAATTAAAAATAAATTGGAAAAAAGTAATTTAATAAATGAGCATGCGCTTAACCGTGAACCAACACTTTCAAATTCGATCAGGAACGCACGGACACGTTTCAACGGGTCCTTAAGAACTCCTGAGCGCTCCGTGCCTTCTAAACACCTTGGCCCCCTGGGGATGGGACGGGACGGGACGGGACGTGATGGGTATGATTCCCAGTCTCGCCCCCTCCCCTTCCCCCGCAAAAAAGCGTTTGGTAGCCACACGTAATGTGGTACAAAAGGTAAACTGTGCGAATACATGCGAAGAGATTTTCTTGTGAATGTCCCCTGAAATTGTTCAGCAGCAACAGAGGAATTAAGTGGACGATATGACTGGTGCAATAGTCAACTTTATTTTCTTTTAAAAAGAACAACAAAACTGTGATCATGGCTGAGCCAAGACAGATTGGCCTCCTTTAGGAGAGCAAACAAGAGAGAATAAACTAAATTTTTTTGACAGAGCAGCCCCGTCACTCTCATATGAGATTCCACTAAGGAATATTTCTTCTAAACTATCAAACAGTGTCTTTGATAAAAGATGAGTAGTGAGAAAATGATCTGACACTTCCAATTTCGTTTTCAACTCCAATTACGTTATTTCCAAAAAAAAGGTCGCTCAAAATCCTTCAATTTGAAACTAAAACCTTTCTATTTTCTTGTTCATTCTCGGGGTATTTTGTGCCTCAGGAAGTGTACCACTATAATTCTGACGTAGTTTACACACGCAAACACATGAACATAATTCTCATGTCACTGCTTCCTACGATACACCTTGAGAACACAGTGGCTCATTCTGGGAGTACACTCAAATTAACAATCCCGACAGACTGTCCTCGTCTCCTTTCTGTATAGAAAAGTTACTCTTGTTTCGTTTTCCCAACAGTCGCGAACGATCCTCCCGTCGAAAGCAAATAGAATAATTGTTGAATTCCTGGTTAGCCTGTGGCCTACGAAGCAGTAGTATTACGAGAGGAACAGTAATTAACAGGCCCACCAACACTATCAGGGTGATAAATCCAACGGTCACTGAAAAATAAAATCAAACCACCGATACTGAGCATATTTCTGAGAAATTTATTGCCAATTCCAAAATTTCTCTCTTGTTATTGCCTGTAGGCTGAATTGAAACGAGAAATCGCCGGATGCACATGTTCCTTCTTAGTTCTTAAAAAGACACAGTAATAAAGAACTATCGGGGCCCCCAAAACGATAATTTAAAATAAAAATCCAAAGAACCCTGGAAATATGGTTTGGGATTAGGGCTAGGGTATAAAGAAAACAATAACTGAATGACGCTAAGAACGATAGCAAGCATTAATTGAGCGCTTGCCATTTGTATGGAATTCCCAGAAATTCTGGGGAGAATTCAAATGGAACGGTTCATCCCGGTGGTAACTTTCCTGAAAAAGGAGTAATACCTTTCGAAGTATTACCTTTTTCCCGTTTTTACCGAAACGACCGAAATTTTCTGTACCATTTGTTTGGATTACTAGTGCCAGGCTTCATGTCCAGAGAAAGCGAAAACTTTACCGGCATTTTGTAAATGGCGGGAACTCAATCCCGTTCCTGTTTTCGGTGCCAAAAAAACATACCAGTACCATTTGACGGAAATTTTCCACCGAAATTTCCGTGCAAAAGGTAAGCGCTCATTATGTTGAGGGACGAGGCTCCGAAAATGGACAATGACGTCAATCGTCTAATAACAAAAAACATTCCACACAATACAAAACCTACCAAGAAGCGGCAAAAATCAGAAAATGTGAAGAAAGAAAATGTTGACAGAAATGTACAAAAAAGCGTGATGCACGTGCAAAGTTGACAACAACTTTGCACGTGCATCAAGCTTTTTTGTACACTTCTTTGCCATCACTAAACGACTACGACGTGCAAATACCTATTTTCACGTTTAATGCAGCACGTAAACAAGGGACGACGAAATTTTCTTTTCTTTCTCAAGTTGGATAACTCCAAGAGAGTTCGTCTACATTTCACAAAGTAAGTGAGTTGAAATAACACCTTTTAAGTGAGGGGAGCTCACAATCAGATTATCAGATCTGTAGCCTGTTTCTCCACAGGCGACCCAGACGTAGTGAGTGTCAATAACATGGACAAAACGGGATGAGTCGTCGAATCTCCCATGAACTAAAGTAGTTCAGAAGTCAGAACAAAACAAAGTAAAGCTAACATTACTCTTCACTGAACGTCTCCATGTCTGTCCTGGACGGTTTAAGTGGCATTTTGTCGAGTTTTGCACTCGTAGGTACTATCCAGAGTGCAAAACTCGACAAAATGCCACTTTAACCGGCCACGAAAGACAAGGAGACGTTCAGTTAAAGGTATGCTAGCTTTGCTTTGTTATATTTTGACTTCTAGACTACTTTAGTTCATGGGAGGATTCGACGACTTTCATCCCATTTTGTCCATGTTATTGACATACACTAAGTCTGGGCTGCCTGTGGTTTCTTGAAAGGCCCGAAAACTTTAAGAGCCCGAAGGCAAATTTTCAAATCAAAGCCTGCTGAACAGTAGCACAGTTCCTAGCTCACAAACCAGTCAATTTTGCTTCGTTAACTGATAGAATTATTCATTTTCAAATTTATTGGAACCTTGACCTTGAATGCAAACACGACAAACACGAAACAGAACAGATAGTTATCGAGAAACAGGAGCCCGTTTCTCGAAAGTCCCGATAACTTTTCGGGCCCGAAAAACTGTTTTACGTCTGCTGTGTTTGCAATCAAGATCAAAGTTTCAATAATTTTGAAAACGAGACAATGAAATTATCAGCTAGGGAACAAAAGTGACCAGTTTGTGAGCTTGGAACTGTGCTAATATTCAACTAGCCTGCGTAGCAAGCGTTTCCTTTAGGTTTCGGAGCAAAGAACGACCGAGGAACGGGATTTTCCCCAGAAGTCAAGAGAGCGTACAAACCGAATACAATGCCATTGCCCCCAATGACAAACCTTTTAAAAGAAATTTATTCGAACCGGGAAATAGAATAATTGTTCCACTATGAGCAAACGAATCTTAAGTACTTACATTTGGAGCAGGATGCTTGACCTGGTCCAGACGTCAAGCAATCATTTTTACATTTGCTGCAAGAAGTTGACCTGAAACGGGCACGAAACAGTTTAATACAACTGTTAAACACATTTGTGTATCAGGACACCCGGGATGGAATTTTTTTGTACAGTGCCCAGGCCTCATTTTCTTGGCCGCGAGTTGATCTGGCCCGGCTACTTCGGCGAGTTTACATGTATACTTTGCCTTTTTGGATTACATCCTTCGAGTTAGTCAAAGTCTACGGGATTCGTTTTTCTATCTGGGAAAGCTTCATTGGTTTCTATACCTGCTGCTATCCTATTACTACGATCCTGGCATGTTTATTTTCTGTTCGAGTTCGAATTTCGTGGAAAAAGTTGTGTTGAATGAGAGAATGGCGGTGACGATGGCATCTCGTGTCTCCTACCTTGTGTATTATTATTGTATATAGAGTGAATTTGAACAAATTATCACGAAACTTCGTTGGAGCATTAAGGACAACAACAACTAACTGCAGTGTAAGTTTCATTGATCTTTATTCAGTATTTCCTAGAAATTTTAAGAACGTATTTTTACCCCATACAAACGGAGCTAAACGGGTCTTTCTGGAGGTACCGGAAAGCTTTGTATTTTTGGTCATTTCGGATTAGTCTTTATTTGGAGTTGTTTTGTTTCCCGTCTTTTATTTCTTTTGTATTACGTAATCTGTGCTCCGGTACTCACAGAAGGAACCATACAAACACTGTAATTTTACTGGAACGGTACTGTGGTACTATCACAGAGCCTGGGTTACCTGTGAATCAACAAGGTCATCAAAAGAGGAGACCTATCGTCTTAGGGCCTGTTTACACGGAGGTGGGGGACCCCGTGGTGGGTCACCCCACCTATCATGTAAACATTATCAACTTAAAATGAAAGATTATATGCACAGGCGAGTTACCCCACCCCAGCGGGTTACCTCACCTAGCTGGGGTCCCCCACCTCCATGTAAAAAGGCCCTTGAACTGGAAAGTTGAGTGCCGCTTCCCCCACCCCAACCCCCCATTCCACCCCCCATGGTCTTAACCTCTGTAATGGCCACCTTTCCAAAATGGTAACAGCCACAATTGACTCGGCCTGTCAGTAAGGGCCAGTTAAAGCCAAGAATCATGATATACAGTGAAACTGATGTACTCACTACACCTTCGACATCTACATCATTCTACAACTACACTAATTTTATTGTAACACGTTTTGCGTGGAGGCAGCATGGCCGGGCGGTTAGAGTGCAGCACTAGCAATTCAACGGCTCCGAGTTCAAGTCCAGCCCTAGCCGCTAGCTGATTTTTTTTCTCGGTAGTCCCGAGTTCAAATTCTCGACCACCCTAGTAAAGAGCAAACTGGTTTGCCTCAGGCCAGTTGGGATGCTTAACCTGTTTACGTTTGATTTAATTTATCTGTTTCAGGGATTTGCTCAGCCCCCCTAGAAAATTATGAATACTGCTGAGGGTAAATAAACAAATTATTATTGTTGTTATTATTATGATTAATAATTTTTTTATTGGCACTGATGGGTTGCCCATCATGCCACCTTACTCCCTTTGTATTAACACTTTTTCTGAACCTTTGATTGATGTTTCATTGGCACATTTGTAACCAGAAGCATATAACCACACTTCTGTTGTAAATCAAGAGTTAATCTCTTTTAGTATAATTACATCGATGACTATCGAAAATAGAGCGCTGTGATTGGCTAGGAGCTTCGCACTATCCCGCTATAATCACCGCACGGTGATTATAGCATTGAAGGCTAGCAGTTTTCAAAATGGCAGCCAGATTTTTTGATGTTTCGGGGTCGGAAATTGATCAATAATTTTATTTTCTCGAATAATCATCAATGTAATTATACTAAAACAATAAGTCGCCTCAGGCGACGTGAATATTGGCGAATAGTCACCTCGACTTGGTCTCGGTGACTATTCGCCGATATTCACGTCGCCTTCGGCGACTAATTGTTAAATAGCCTGTGTTTCCATTCCCTGTAAGGCAATCACTCTATTACTGATATAGCATGAAAACTCACCCATTCTTTGAAGAGAATGTATCCTTCGCACACAATGTACATGTTTTAGCCCTCTGTTTTGAGCCATAAGTACCAGCTGGACAGCTATAAACAAGACCAAAAAAAAAAACAAAATACACAGCAATAACTACACCTGTAAACTGCCACTTATACATCTCTGTATGGATTTCAAGAGGGCTTTTAAACCAAGGAATTTGTATCTGAGGAGCCTTATACAGGGTTGTCACTAAGATTTCAAGTTACTGGGTGGAAAATACAACAAGTAGGCAGGGAATCAAACAGCTAGGGATTTCTTTTTGGATCTATTTTTCTTCTTTTTTCTAATGAAAGTAACTGGGGACCACGTTCATAGTTAAGCAGGGGGAAATCCAGCCCCGCTTATAACCAGACTAGAAAAAGCACTTTAACAGAAGCTATGACATAGTTGATCAAAATTTGTTTTGTATTTACTGGTTTTCAATAGGGCTTCAAAGTGTCATAATAAATCGTCTTCATTTCAATACAAATTAAGGGGAGCTTATACCCAATGGGGCTTATAATCGGATGTAATCTTTTGTTTACTGGCAGATGGGCCTTTAACTGGGGCACCTTATAAGAGTTTATACTTAGCTACAGTATAGTGATGGGAATCAGCTGAGATTTTATCATCGATAATCGGAAATAATCGGATTGACCTAACTGATTGATCATCGATTGTAATCAGAAAATCTATTGATAAAAATCTGTTGATAAAAAACTCAGTTGCCACCTTTGTTGTGGACAACATGAAAATGAGACAACAAGGAGAGGACCCTGGGAACCAACTTGAGTTTCACTTCGATCTTCGCAAGCTGTTTATATCTGTTTTACATTTTTATCTACTCTTGCAACCTTTCTGATTTCAGTAAGTAGATTTAAAAATGTATTTTATGGCCAGCTACTAATTTAGAATAATTTCTAAGAGAACCATCAACGTAAGTTTTTCTGCATGAAATACGCACTATCAAATTAATGCAAACAAAACAAAAATGCAAAACCTAGCCTGGACGCTGCTGCAAGCGTGTTTCGCCAAGTTTTGGAAAA
>JBBMOI010000007.1:20857500-20932500 GCA_038088405.1 Porites divaricata
CCCTGGTAAATGTAATAGAAATTAAAATTTAATAAAGCTCTAGTGGAAAAACTGACATAAGCTGCAGCTATGGGTGATAATAACATTGGTGCACTATGTGTACATGTATATTTGGGGACCTTAGAAACATCAATAATATTATTAATCTGATCTCAAAGTCTTGAGGGCATTTTTAATAAGCATTAGAGTCTTGTTTCCATGTGTTTGTTTCTGTTTTGGAATTTGCAACTTTTTGCTGAAATGCCTCAGATTATTAACAAGGGTCCCAGCAATTCTTCTAGGAATTGAGTATTTGCCACATTTAAGTACAGTGGTGACGGCTACACAAGAAACTAAGACTAACTAATGTAATTTTGTAGATTCAGTGCGAGACAAAATGCTCCTAGGGGCGGTGGAGAAAAGCTAACTGTAATGCCTGCCACGAGGTACACGTGTGTGTATGGGGGCTGGGGTGGTGTGGGGTTGGGGGGTTGGGGGTGGTGGTGCAACTTTCAATTAATAATGATGTAACTTTAAAGTACATCATTCTTTTATAGACAGGTTTGCAGTGAGTGTTCTACTTTAAGTTAAAGAATGACATCTATGTAATTGCTTATAAACACATAAGCCGCGATATTAAGCGTAAGTTTTATACCTTTGTCCCCAAACACAAATCCTCTGCAACTTCGATCTGCTACAGTCCAGCTTAATGCTGTGTTCCTCCTTGTAAACACCCCATGAAATATTGATTAGAACCGAGCTGTACTCCAGTTTCTGGTTTACAGCGTACGATATTGTCTTACAAGGACGTCCTATCGATCCACAATTTGGAGAGTCATTCCCCGATGTAGCATTAACAAAGACAGAATTTTCCGTAAATACTGGACATACAGCACGTAGATTCCCCTCCTGAATAGATATCATCGGTAAAACTGGAAGAAACATGAATAGAGTCCTAAACTCCATGGTTGCTTTCATTTAGCTTAAGCAGTTAAACTTCTATAACTTGCATCGTTCTTCAGTAAAAACACTTTTCTTTGGACTTTGTCCGCCATTGCGTTCAAGTTCACCCTTGGCCGAGAGGGACTAAGAAACAATGTTAGTGGTCAGGGGCCTGTTCCTCGAAAGTCCCGATAATTAACGGGCCCGGTAAGCTGTCTCCGTTTTTTCATTAAAGATCGAGGTTTCATGTAACATGATAAATCAATTGGATCCAAATACATCAATTTATATTTCTGGACATGTGCATCCAAGAGGACGATGTTTGAAAGAAACATTTCTCTGGGTACCATCACGTGGTCAGAAATGGGAAAACAAAACATACAAGCTTAAAAGGTCTATTACTAGGCTAAATAAGAGCATCGAAAGAGCACCTGCACCTGCAGAACATATGAAAGAATCAAGGGAGTATTTTTGCCTGCTGTTCGTTGGAAAAAACGTTTCCAGTTAAAAGGTTCTTTTCTCCTTAGCAATCAAGTGTAGCTAAGTGTCCTCATTTGGTCAAGATGGTAATATTGCAGATGGCCAGGGGTATGGTATAATTGTTGTGTTTAAATGTTTTGATTTCCATGAATGTGACACTGATAAAGCGGGGCACATAGTGTTTAGTCAGCAGACGGAATTTTAGGACTTTTAGGCATGTACTGATAAACGGCTCTTGCTGTTAGATACATTTGCAGGAGCGACAGTCGTCTATAGTTTAACTCAGTCCTGTGTCAGGAGCACCCAACGCCAATTTTCGGAAAATATCTGTTCGGAAGACGATTTGAGATCTAGAATTTTCGAAACATTTGTTGTAAAACTTCTTGCTTGCCTGCCTCTCCTAGGATTTCGACGGCCTAAAAAATGGTATAATTGCTCATTTTTAACGGAGTTTTACCCTAAAAAGGTCACCTAGAATTTTCGGGAGCCTTTTTTCTGGCTGAAATTTTCGAAAAGATGAGTTTTGATTCCCATAATTTTCGGATCACAAGACTTTTAGCTAGGAAATCCAAACAAATGAAAAATTTTTAGGGAATCATGAAATATGCCTATATCTACCGTTTAAATACTAAACTACGTTTAACAATGCTAGTATATTCTCGTTGGGTGCCCCTGTATCTCCTTAGAATACTGACTCATTTGTCACGATCAGTAATTAATTTAAGGTGACAAAAGGTTTGCTCCTGTTTTGATTTTACATGACTAATTTCATGTTTTCGTAAGAATTGTGACATTAATGGGTATAAGAAATCTTCAAGTCCCTTGTACGAATACTAAAGTTTGTGCCCAAAAGAACTTGAATCGAAGATGCTGCAGCATTTAATCTGCCACTTTACTTTTAGCTTCACTAGTAAATCTATACGAAACACCTCATAAATGGTACTAGACGGCAACAAAGAGTTATTTGATTTACCATTTCTTGTTCTCCCCCGTTTTGAAGCTGAAGTTGATTAACAGAAAATCAAAGTTTAGCTGTCGCGACTTGACGAGCTAAAAGGAGGTAATCCCATAATCGTCAGGTGCCTAAAGTAGGTAGCTTTAGGTAATCGAGAATCTTTCGTCAATTTTATTCACAAACGAACTATTTTAAGTTTTCACCAAAGGAGATGTGATTTTGCGTAATCAGATAAATTATTTAATAGCGTCACTGGGGAAACATGCTGTGTTTTGTATATTTGTTTCGGAAGATAACCAAAACCAAGGGAATGAAACAAGTGAAATTTGTGGGCGGATGCAATTTATTTATTTATTTAATCGCTTTCTCCATGATTACAATGTTAAAATAAGACTAGGAAAAGAAAAATACATTTGAACAAGTCACAAAAACGAGAGACGAAGGTGCGGGACACATAACAGGGCAAGGCTCCAAATTAAGTGTGCCTTTAAGAAAAATACACAAATACTAACTATGTAAACATTAAAACTTTATAAGAAGTATAAAATTCCTCTTTCCAAAAACGATAAGAACGAATCCCTCTCGTCATAAGAAGTCCAGCTAATTATTGTAAACTTTTAACTAAACAGGCTAACTTTAATTCTTATATCGGACTAATAATCTTAATATGTTCTTCTTTTTTTAATTAAGTGATTACGGTCATCAGTTTGCCTCTTTCAAGTGGAAGCTGAACGTCGCTCAACTTTCACGGTTACGCGTGGCCTTTCATGCATTGCCTTTGTTTCAGTTACGCGCGTAAATAGGTCATTTTCACGATCTACAACTACCAGAGTTCATTTCGTTTTTGCTTTATTATTGAAATTTGTCAATCCCGCTGAGGATTAAAGAACTATAAGCCTAATTTGCAGAAGAAAACGACACAAAGTGAAGGATTCTGGTAGTTGTAGTAAAATGACGTCATCGTGCTTATGGAAAAGGGGGTGCAAAAAAATGATGGGGGAGGGGTGCCAAGGGTATTTTAGAGTAAATAAGGGGGTGGGGCCCTTTTTAGATTCTGTCAGATTTCTTAAAATGATATTTCTGTCTGTATACGAGGGAAATTTTCTAAGGGAAGGTGAGAGGGGAATAATTTCAAGGATCCAAATGTATAGGTAAGGTGAAATTAACTTGACTGAAAAAAAAAACCCTAAAATTAACTGTTGTAAAAGTCTTCTTAAATTATACGGTTATTTGACGATATGATGAATACCAATATCCATCTACCTAGTAATCGTGGACGTGTATCTTACTCAGTGAGTTCTTTTTTCGATAGCGTCATTGAAGTGTGTAACTCATTTCTCTCCGTTCTCCTACGATACACTAGATGTCGTTGTCTAGTTTTCCTCAATCACTCCTTATCCAACATCAACAACAGTTTTACTGTATTTCTTCTTTTCTTTTACACAATAGACCGCATAAGGCGCTAAAAATGACGACCATGTAAAAGAAAGATTTTTTTCCTAAATGAAAGGGTATATCTACCAACTGGCTGTACAAGTCATGCTCTTTACGTTGGACATCCTGCTAGTGGCAAGCGCCAAGGGCAACTGTTTAACTGGGGCATTCTATTTTACCGATGGAAAAAATATGGTTGATAACCACTCGCTCAGTGGTCATGGAATTACTAGCTTCAATGTTCCAGAACCAACTGATTGCTTTAGAGCATGTCGGCTGGAATGTCAGTGTATCTCATTCAACTATAAACAGACGCAAAACCTATGCCAATTGAACGAGGAAAGCCGGTATACTAACGCCATTGCTTTGGGATTTGCGGAGGGATGGCAATACTACGATCTGGTTATCGATTACAACATACAGGTAAGCAAGGAAAGAATTACCTCTTTAGGTGGTCAATTTTGTAAACTAGTCTGCGGTCGAATGTAGATAATGATTTTTCCTAAAAAGGCTTAATGTACCAAATTGGTGTTATCTAACTCTGAGTCAGAGGAAATAAGTAGCGAAGATACTGTAGCCCGTGTGCAGACGTCTCCTATCTTTGTAGCGCGCGGAAAAAGGGGCTGCAACAAAGGAAGTAGGAGGCGCATGCACGTAGGCTAATGACACAGTAAATCTAATGTCACGAATGCTAAAAGCTGTACAATTGCAACTTTTCCAACCGAAAATCTTTGTTCAAGTTAGGCGCTTGATACAAACGATCGATGGATTTACAGGCATGCGAAAAGCGGAAGCTGCCGAAAATAGTGTCAAAATTAATGGTGGAAATAACAAAACGCAGTTTCCCTGTCAAATTCTCAAGTTATTTTTTTTCCTTTTAAGGGTAATCTTCCTGTGGTTCGATGTGAAAATGGCTGTTGCGAGGACAGTCCTTGCCTTAATGGAGGAACGTGTCACGAGACCTGCGACATCATCGGCAAACGTTTCACATGTGAATGCGGTCTGTATGCAACAGGGAACCTCTGTGAAACTGGTACAGCACTAGATTTAAGTTGCGTTTCTCTTTTCGTTCTTTGTCAATTTAAGTGAGTGCTACCTTAAAATCAGATCAAAGTCTTAATTTATTGAGTGGAAAAGACTGAGACAAACAACAATCAACTTACTTACTTACTTAGGCCGGGAATCACCCCGAGCCGTCCTATTATAAAAATCTTTCCACACGGCCTGATCGAGCATTGCATCTCTTTTCTCTTTGATATTGTCCAGTCCAGTGTCAGCCTTGATGGTGTCAATGTATGTAGTTCTTGGCCACCTCGATTTGGCTGAACATGTTGGGGTTTTTGAAGCAGTCTCTTCATTGTGAGGAGCGCAATGGCCAGGTAATCTTAATCTTCTCGCTTGGATTGTTTCACTAACTCTTGGGAGGCTCCCGTATAGTTCTTTTTTTCTCCAGCTTCGTGTTGGTCTCGGTCTCAGGTTTCACTTCCATCGGAGTAAGACAGACTCCACAGTTGCTCTAAAAAGTCTGATCTTTTTTGCTCGTGGCTGCTTGAGGTCCACACTTTTCCCATTTTGTTGCAAGCTATCCAAGCTGAAGCTTGAAACGGTCCGGTGCTCTTTAGTGTCGCTTGCTTTAGCTGCGAGACTCTAAAAATGGAAGCGTTTCTTTTTCAGACTCCCGCCCCGCCGATTTGTCAACACCCAAAAGGCAAAAAATGTAAGATTCTGAGAGAGCTGGAAAAAGTAGTGCATGAGAAATGGTAAAAATTTGTGAGATGTCCCAAATTTTCTAGTGGAAGGATTTTATGATTTAGGTTTTGAGATTTCTATGTTTGTTGTTGGCAGCCATCTTGAAATAAGAGAAACAGTAAGTTTGCACATTTGATGGCAGCGGCAAGTCGCGGTATATAGCTAGGCTAAAAGAATATAATCAAACGCGACCGCTAAGCGTTTTCTTTGGATTGAGCTGCCTATCTGTTGATATCTAACTTGGAAACGAACCCTACAGCTCCAAATTGTTTTCAGAGTTTGACTTTTGGAGAGGAGTGAGAAATCAGTTGCCAACTCTTGAGAGCGAGAGATAGGTCGTGAAATCGTGAGTCATGTACACTGTTTAGGAGAGACTTGCGCAAAACTGAGTTCCCTTTTTAGGACAGACGCGCGCCAATCTCGTTCCCAGAGGCCGCGATCCTTTTGTACAGCGACGGGGATCACTAACCCCTGGAAGAATCCGTAAAAAACCATCTCTGATTGGCCGATAAAATCGTATTCATCACGTGCAAATTTCTTTGCTAATCAAAACAGTGAGCACGTTGATTTGATTTTGACAGGCCACTTGTGTACACATAAATCTCATACGACCTGGAACCGTTAAGAAAAACGTTAACCTCGATCGATAATTTCCGAAATCAAGCTACAGTGACATTTTTTTCAAAATTTCCTTTTTCTTATTTTTGAAAGTCATTCCAATGCTTTTTTTTAAGAGATGATATACATTTATGCCACTGAACCTTTCAAATTTGCATACACCTGTGTTTATTCCGTGCACGAAAGAATGTGTGTCGTCGTGACTAACAAATGTTCATTCGCGGCGTCTAAATAAATAGACACTTTTGTCCCCTTTACTTGTCTTTCTTCACTAAATACATCCATCAAAGGTCGCAGAAGAAAAACTGCTTTGGAAAGAGGAAATTGCAGCAATGTGCGAGCAAGGAAAATTTCCCTTGCATTTGAGACCTTCTCTTGGTCAAATGGGTAAACAATTTCACGCAGGCGCAGTTAAACCGGAACCAGGATTTTGTGGTTCCGGTTTTGGATTCTTCCAGAGCGTTCGTTGCCCCATCCGCTGGACAAAAGTAACGGATGCTCTGGGAACGAGATTGGACGGGCGCAAAATTGTATATCCTGTTTAGGACAGAGAGGACGAAAACCGCCCTGTTCAGCGGCACATCCCCGTATTGGTGTTATAAAGGAGTACCCAACCAGGGACGAACCCTAGCGTCACTCTGGTACTCTGAAACTCATTTTCCATTGTGATATTCGGTTTATCAGCAGTCGAATGGAACTGAAAAAAAAAAGAAAAAAGTTTCATTCGCTTGGGCTTGTCTTTGATTATAAATAACTTCTCGAGATGTCAGTGCATGTGTAGTCGTTAGTTGGTAATTCTTATTATTCCTACTTGAGTGTACCTTGTATAGCTCCGAGCTTTTACCATGTGAATTTTTTTCTACAGCGATCTGCTTAACCCCCGACTGGCTTCGCTTTCAAACTTCATGTTTCAAAGTTTTCACCGAAAAGCTAACTTGGTTTGACGCACAGAGCTCCTGCGCCCTAATCAACAGCAACCTAACGTCAATTCACAGTGCAGAGGAGAACGACTTTGTGCGCAAACTTGTATCTCCTGTTTCGCCTTCTGTATGGATTGGTTTCGCAGACTTATACAGCGAAGATGACCTCTTTGAATGGGTTGATGGCACGAACAAATCATTTACAAATTGGAATTTTGGTGAGCCAAATAACATGGGACCTTATGGAATCAACGAAAACTGTACGGAGTTTCATTCTTCAGACGGAGGTTGGAATGACTTAAACTGTGCCTACTATAATAAAACTTATGTATGTGGTACAAAATTGAATCCCTCCTTTGTTAAGAAGCACAACTAGATCCTTAGACGAAACGAGGCACTCTTCCAGCATAATCAGAAAGGCGACTGATGGCAAATGAAAAATAACAAAGTTCCCTAAAATCCTCGCCATACAGTCGAAGAATGAACTTGAAACTACTAAGAGTGAAAACTTCAGAAAGTCAGCGCTGTAAATGGTCGCTAAACAGGCATCACATCACCTAAAGTAGGACATCTAGAATTGGTCTCTTCAGTCGTTCTCTTTGGCTCTCTATGACGCGGACATCTCTCAAGACAACAACTTAACCAAAACTGACAGCGGTAGATGACTGCAACACGCTAGAATGTTTAACGCATAACCTCCAGATTTCAAGTCAAACCCTCCATGAAGCTGTCAGGCCTTTGAATAAACCCGGGGGTATCATAATAGATTTTAGACGGACCCCGCAGCCCTTAGCCTATAGCGGACCAGTTACACGACAAATTTGCTACCCTATATATTCTAGATTGACAACTAAAAATCCACACCAAAATCCCTGCTTTGCATTCCGCCCTGGCCCAGGCGTATCTGTTTGAAAACTATAACCCTTGCTGCAAAACAAAACCTTTTTAAGCCCATGGCAATGCCGAAGTTATCCTGGCTTTATTTTCAAGTCAAAAAGTCACTGTTAGAGTGGAATGATTTATACTATTTAAAGCTTCAAAATTAAGTATCCAAAGTTTCACCGTTTATTCAATGCTCAAGAAATTTACAGAGATCTTCACACTAAGACAACTTCTGAAAACTTCTGCCTCACTACGTCTCAAAAGGTCTGCCGTTAACATTCTAAGACTGACTGGACGTGGCGAGGTGTCAGACGTTGTGACAGTAACGGAGTAATTATTAGCGATTTTAATGACAAACTGAGCACATTTTAAAATCCCATATGGCCGGAAAATGCGATCTAGATTTTCAGCTCTACTGAAAATCCATTAAAATATAGTGAATTCAATCTTAGACTAGTTACGACAATTCGCGAGTCTGAACCGGCCCGTGTTAACTTCTATCTTCAAATGGAGGCCATAGTTTGGCGCTTTTCTTTCAGTTCCATTTTTCGCAAAAAGAATGACACGCGGGGAATTCACTCTTGCTTATGCGCTCTTTAGCACTCCAATCAACTGTTAAGCTAACTTTCCTTCTTCAATAGTGTCCACAGGAAAGCAGCACTAAAGTCTTGTTCCCACAACAATTCACCAAAAAAAGCGCCATTTCCATGTTTGTATTTATGCTCCAGAAGAAAGGAAAGGTTTAGTACATTAAAGGAGCCGTAATATTATCCAACACGTTTTCTTGCTTCCTAGTTCAACGTAAAATTTGATGCTTATTTCTGGCGACTATTTTTACCGCTTTCTCTTCGCGCTACGACTGTCGTGATCCCTACGGAAGAAAAGAAAAGAGAAAAGTATTAGAATAGCTTTCACACGCTTGGCATTTAACTAGAAGTGACTGCACTGAACACAAGTTTGCAACTTTTCCGGTACATGTGTTCTTGCATGTTATAGTTTGCTTCCTGTTTCTGGCGAGGCCCTTTGCGCTAGTTACCTTTTCCCCGCCATTAGCACTGACTATAAATTTAGGTTTTCCTCAATTTAACCATTTGAACGTGTGCCTTCCACTGGCTACACGCCAGTTTTCGCGCTCGGTGCTGGCTTATGTTTTCCCGCGCTACAAACAAGAGCGCAGGTTACATTATTTTCTTTTCATCGGCACTGGCACACATGTCCAATACGCAGAAACTGAGTCCGGTCGTCTAACATGGAGGTCGACCCGTCTAAAGAAAGTCGGGTCGTGATACGTGAAACGGATGTGAACTCGATTACCGGAAGTCTGATCGTGATTGGACAGGAAGTCACGATCGCTTACGCGCTCCTATGTATTATGTTGAGGGATCGTATCAGATAGAGACAGGTCACTCGACTCAACACTCTTAAAGAGGACATGACTTTTGAGTAGTGAGGTGGTGAACGTAAAACAAGCACGCTACAAATACAATATGACTCGTTCTTTAGCCATAAACCGACCAAAAGCGGGGCGAAACAATTACAAATGGGGAACAGGACTAGATTCTCGTTTTTTGGCGCTAAAAAGAAAACGAGTATTTTCCCAAACATTTACAGGTTAAATCAAAAATAAAAACGTAGCAAGTCGACAAATCACCAGAAAATGGTGACGAGCACACTAACCTTGACCGTGAAGGTTCGTCTAGGGGTCTCTTGCCCTTTTTAGCTTCTGTAAGAAACTTATCAAGACCGAAAGGATCTTCTTCTTCTTTCTCAAACTGCACTGGGCCATCACGGCGCTGACTACGATCCGTTCCAGCGAACTCTTTGTCAGGTTGAAACCTAGGGACAAAACAGTTTCAGTGAAAAAATATCGTATTTCCTCGAATAAGCGCCTGCGCTCCAATTAGAGCCCCCCCAGAATAATAAGCACCCACCCCCTAGGCCATACTATCAAACAAGCGCTCCCCCTTATTTTTTTAAATAGTGCGGATAAAAGGGGAACGCGAGGATCTACATATCATTGACGATGATGATCTCGAAGAAGATGAGATAATCGTTAATTTATTTTATAAACATCCATGCCGACACATCTGTGTTTTAACAGTGTTTAATGGGAATAC
Source organism: Porites divaricata (assembly GCA_038088405.1). Lineage (NCBI taxonomy): Eukaryota > Metazoa > Cnidaria > Anthozoa > Scleractinia > Poritidae > Porites > Porites divaricata. Next base: position 20,867,577 of record JBBMOI010000007.1, read on the forward strand.
GGTACACTTGATTACAACTACTGTTTTTAAAAACGAAATACTATCAACATGAACTTTACGTTTGTAGGTGTGACTCCGTTTCCGCTAAATCTTTGATTGTTGAAAGGAAAATGCCCAAGAGTGATCAGCATGAAATTTCTCCTTAATATCAATGCTCTAGAAACATAGTGGTCATGAGAATTGAGTACATGATCAGGGAAGAAGAATCTAATTGATATTTCAACAAATTCTCCCCACTACTTCTATTGAAAAAGTATAGGGACAGTAAATGAGAATTTCAATTTTGATGTAATAATGATCGCCCCTTCGATTAAGCGCCCCCCCCCCCCCCCCCCCCCCATCTTAGCCGTAATTTCAAATAAACTCCCGGCGCTTATTCAAGAAGCTAGAGTACTGTTAACTACACGCTGGTGATGGTGTCTAGAAATTATTTTCAACACATATTTCCCCATATCCTCTGGCGGGATACTTCTGTTTTCTTTTTTCGTTTTTAAGGCCATTCCCGCACCTTAAACCCACAATTACTCCTGCAAGTTTTCTTTGGTAGTCAGTGTAAAGTAAATGCTTGCCGTTTTCTTCTCACCGACTAAGGGGGTGTTTACATGAGAAAACTCGCACCGGCGCGAGTTTCATACCGACATGACTTTTGATTTCGTATCGCGTTTACATGATGACTGGGTTATTTCACATCTCGTTATTTGAAGGTACACTTCATGTTGATAAAATGCACGTGTGATTCAAAATCGCGAACATTACGCATGCGCTACCCGTTCTAGTCTACCGGCAGACCGATTTGACACCGAAACGGGTGGTCGTTTCGCGTTTACATGATACCGTTGCGAGATTTCGTATCGGAGTGAAATTCTCGCCCCGGTACAAGAACCGGGGTGAACTCACGCCGGGGTGACTCGCGCCAGCACGAAATTTGTGGTGGTATCATGTAAAGAAATATAGAGCCATGAGAGGGAACCGGAGTGAACTCGCTCCGGGGCGAAAGCCGCCCCGGTGTCATGTAAACACCTCCTAAGCTCGTGCTGGTGCAGTAGCGGTCACGTGTCAACTCACCTGTTGGTTTGAACCAGCTTCTCCAAATCATCTCCGTACACGTCTCTGTCGACATTCTTACTTGGCCGGTAGATAGCGTTTGCTGTGCTACCCTCTCGTCTCCAGGCCTTGTCATACACATTGTATACGTCATCATCTCCTCCATAACCAGAATCCAGACCCTAACGGACGAAACAGTCATTTCAATTCGCTTCAAAAGTGAATAATAAAACGTTTTGACATGACGCCAGGGCGGCCATGTTGGTGTTCCAAACCAATCCTTTGGGAGTAAAACTCTTTTCTTATGTAAATGATTTCCTTTGTTCTTATAAATTTGCATAGACGCTGGCCACGCGAGTGAATAAGCTCTATACTATGAAGCAGTTTTTGAATCACAAATGGAAGCCCAGTGCTTTTGGGTAATGGACGTTTTCAAGATAGAAGTTCACTGAGTATGACAAAGGGATTGACACAATTTTGACTCCCCTGGAAGCTCTCGCACAATAGACCCTAGTCTCAAACAGCAGAACTTCGTGCCAGGAAGAACGAATGAAATTAAAGGTTTCGAGGAGATTCGTGAGAGCAGACAATTTTGGACGTTAAAGGTCAAACGATATTGTCCTTCGATTACGACAATTTTTAAGACTGATCGGTTTGTCGACTAGAGGGATAAGTGGTCAAAAGTGTGACTCTATTAGACGACCCCTATTAGACGAACTTGACCGTCCAAACGATTTGTCAGTCTTCTACTGTGAAAACAGCCATTATTGTTTTATCATATTTTTCAAACCATTTAACTTTCCAAACGGAATTTCCGGTTTCCCCAGGTAAATATTACGAGAAGTATAACACTGTAACTGGATTTCCATGACTACATCAAAAGATCCAAAATCGGTCACCATTAGGTACTGACTGAGTTAAGCTATAAACGTACATTACCTTGCTTTGATTGAATAACCGTTGATCGTACAACGCTTCCTGAGAGGGAGGTGCTGAGGCTAGGCCTAACGCAATCTGTTCACTAATGTCACGCTCCTTGTCACGCTGAAGTTTAGACCTGTTGGAGGGAACATGTAGTAAAAACTCGTTATGATACAACTTTGAATATTTTCTTCTTTTTTCGCCATTCCTCTTGATTGTTATATAAAGGTCACTGTACTTATCGTGTAAGATCTATTGTTACAATCTGCTCATAGCTAACTCACCTTTTATCTGGAGCAGCTTTTGATATTCTCCTATCTCGTTCTCTCTCCTTATGTCGCTCATGACGTAGTTTGTCTCTTTCCCTCTCTTCCTCTGGCCTGTCTAAATAGCGAGTTAGACCACGTTACTCATGAAGCAATGAAACTGGTAGTTTCAAACTCTCAAGCAGCCCTTTTAGGGCCTGTTTACATGAAGGTCGGGGACCCCAGGTAGGTGAGGTGACATGTGGCGGGTCACCCCACCTAACATGTAAACGTGATCACATTAAAATGACAGATTAAACAGACAGGCGGGTTACCCCACCTAAGCGGGTTACCTCACCTACCTGGGGTCCCCCACCTCCATGTAAACAGGCCCTTAATCTTAAAAGTGACCGAAGTAAAAGTTCAACAAAATTTCCAAATATCATTGTAAAAAGTTTAACAACAAAAAGTGTGTTGTGACAGTACTGTTGAAGAGGTTTCATTTGAATAGTAACAACAAAGGATTAAAGGTGAGAACCCAACACCTCAATTTACTTCATCATTCAATCAGGAAGTAAACGAGTCAAACGACCAACTTCTAAATAACGATATAATGAACTTTAATTAAAGCCTTTCACTATTCGGCGAAAGCTTCCATATTGTTATTTTCAAATCGCCACTGAAGGACAACATGCAAAGATTATCGGCCAACTTTTACTTCAAGCCCCCCTATCAGAGTGTTACCAGAAAGGCTGAATTTTCAGTCGCGTAATTTTTACGTGCGAACGCACGGTAATTTTGCGCGAGTAAACAAAATGGAGGAAATGAATGGAGGCACCTAGAAAACATAAACGTTGAGCGAGGTTCATTTTAACGCTTACGCCTGACCTTCAATTTATTGCTACTATCTTATTAATGGGCGTAAAATTTACGTGCGCACGCAGACAGTGGAAATCCACCCTAAGGCCACTCGTTCTTTCCCCGAGGGTGGCTGCTTAACGGTTTGATAGTGATTCATAAAACAACGGACAACAAGAAAAACAAATCTCTAATACTGATACAACGTTACCGAAAAAAAAAGGAGGTTCCAAAAACTTAAAATACACTGCACGTTTAATTACATGCCCACGGTCTTCAGCACAGTCTAAATATACACCGTCCCATCTACTAGTCCACTTTATGACGTGAAAGCTACGCGCGCTGTGATTGGTCGTTGCCCATGATCTACTAGAGCACAGATACATGAATGACGTCACGGAAAACTTGTTTTCTTTGTTTTGTTCAACATGGCGCGCGGTTTTGAAAATGTCTGAGATTATTTCGCATTAAGCAAGTGAAAGCCTCGAAAAAGTGAAGCAAGAGCTGTTCACAAAATAGAAGGATGAAAAAACGGAGACAAAAAGAGTTCTTGACATCTTGAGAATGCCTAAACTTATGTCTGTAAACTGCAAGAAAACTTCACAACAGTTGCCATCGCGTGTCATCACTACGAAAGTCTCGCTGTTCTCCAAAAATAATGTTTTCGCCACTATTCTGCTTTGAGCAAGTGGAGACGTTGAAAAACTTTTCGAAGAAACAATTTACAAGTAAGATAAAGAAAAAGAAGAAGCAGAGACAGAAAAGCAGCGTTTGGGACTTAAAAATGCCTCAACTGGCACAAATCCTCGAACAGTCAAGCGGTTAAAGGCAGGTATGTTTATCGACCTTTTTTCCTGATTCTTGTAAAAAACAAATAGATTCCATGTTGCCGTGGATCTTTTCAGTAATAGATCACAGAAGACGTCAAAATGTGTCAAAATTACCGCGGAAAAGGCGCACGGCAACATGGAATCTATTATTTTGTTAAGACGAACATCGGCTGTGAAGACCTTGAATACACTTTAGACTGGCACGGTAAACGAAGACTGTAGTGATTTACTCGACTCCACCTACCAGCAGCAGCTCGAATTCCGGCTCGCTCCTCCCGAGCTTTGTGCGCCAACTCCACCAATCGCTGTTCTTTCTTCTCCTTTTCTCTTTGCGCTAACTTCTTTTCCAGCTGAGCTCTCATCTCCACCGCTTCACGAGCCTAAATGTAACAAAAACGCAGTTGAAATTAACCGATGATGCTTTTTTCGGAAATTGATTTAAAATTTTTGTAGGACTCATAATCTCATGCAGTAAAGCTGACTTTTTCACAAAAATAATAATTATTAAAACAAACACTGACGTTTAGAAAAATAAAAAGATCTACACTGGAGGCCAAAAATCAATGGGAAAATATCATTATTGAAAACCTTTTTTCAACAGCGCTAACATATTAAATACGCAGATGCAGCATAATATCCACTCCTGCAACAGTTTGGATGCCTCTAATGGTCCTCCCCTCCCCCCTGCAAACTATGTTGGGATAAACAAACACTTTCTAGGATAGGGTAAAGTGTACAAGGTGCACAAAATACAACTTTGCTTGGGGGCAGGGGAGGAAGGGAGGCAGTTTAAGGCGTATCGTGTTAAGTAATGTCCTTAGATTAACCCCCACTGTAGATGGGAAAGCTTTTCAAGCCATGCAATAGCCTTGCAGACTGTAAAATAGAGTATGTACTGCAATGCCAGTGGCGAAGCTAGGGGAGGGGCCCGGGCCCCCGTTTTTTTTTAGACAAAACTGAGGCCTGAAGGGCCCAAAAAATTTTTTTGGAGACCACCCCACCCCCCTTATCTCAGGATCTGGATGACTGCCCCCCCCCACCTTATCTGATGGTCTGGATCCGCCACTGAATTCAGTACATACTCTTCTTTACAGTAGCGCTAACTTTTGTTTTAAACACTCAAACACATTTATATAACAAAGAATTAACTGTCAGAGGTGAGCAAGTCAAGTCCTCCTTCTGCTAAAAATGAAAAACTGTACCTTTCTGTCAGCTATGTACAATGCTTCTGCTAGCTTTGCAAACTTGTCATTAATGTGTGGATCCTGGAGGCCACGACCATCAGCTGCCAAGCGTTTGTCTAAAGGAATGGTGTACCCCTGTGGACGAGATGAAAATAAATGTTTAGGGTTTTAAAGTGATTGTAACTGAAATCATTTAAACTTGTTTTGTCTGAAATCATTAGTGGTGGGCTAAGACCCCCCTCCGCTGACCGCTTTTCAGCGAAACTTCCCATTACTGTTAAAGAATTCTCTGTAAAATAAATAGTATCTATATAGCTGGCAAGTTTTCTGGCCAGTGGCCACCCCTCCTGAAATTTTCTGGATCCCCTTCTCACATTAATTTTTTTCCGAATTGTGAAAGTTACATGTACCTCTCTAAAAGACAACCTTCGTTGTTTGTTTTGACAAGAACTGGAATGAGTTATGTACAGTCTACAGTTATACTTACTCTTAAAGAGCCTCAACTCGGTGCTTTAAAATTAATGGCGTGATGATGCAAAATTGTGCAATTGTTGATCTTCACTGGCACGGTGGTACCCAATTCCATATTCTGTAATCTGGACTCGCTTTAAGGCTTTTTGACAAAGTAACCATGTAGAGCCTCAATATTTTCTTACCATTATTTTAAATCTGATGACAAAAGGAGCTCTTTGTGTAATCTACAAACCTATCATTATTGACAGCTGCACATTGATTTACTTTACAGTCAAACCAGGTCAAGCGTACCCCCCAAGAATCCATTAATGAATTTATTATTCAAAAGTTGAATCCGTTGCTAGTTGTAGATTTCAGATTGATCTCTGCATTCTTGCATGTGTAATGAGCCGTGAATTCACACGCGAGGCAGTTACGAAATTTCTACCAGCTCCGTTTTCCTGAATTTGATGTAAATGTCTTCTAAGAATCTTAATCCATTCAAAGATTTTCAATCTGACCAAATACAGAGAAGTTCTCGTAAAATATTCACTGCTCATTACGCATGCCGAAATGCCGCTTTGAATTTGACACCAGTTACGGGAACGACTAACGGATTCATTTTTCAAATAATCAATTCATTAATAGAATCTTGGGGGGGTACGCTTGACCTGTTTTGACTGTAAAGTAAAGTTCTCATTTATGTACCTTGGCATTTTTCCAGTTGGAGATGCAGGGAGGGATTTTCCACTCTTGCTGTTCTTTCACAGTTACCTGAAAGAATTACAAAGAAATAATAATTATTCATCCCTATCTAATGTTTTCAGCAACCAGTTACTACAAATTCCTTTGGTTTTTGTTTTCATACACCTGCCTCTTCAAAACAGTTCTTATGTTACGGATCTTACAATAAAATTTAATGCTAAAATCAACCCTTGTGATACTTTTATATGGTAACACAAATAACATCAGAAAACAGTGACAAAAACATCAGAAATTATTACATTTTCTATTCAAACGAGTGGTACTTCAATTTTTTGGGAGCTCCACCTTAGTTAAGTGTAAATTATAAAACAGAAAAATAATGTTGGTTGAGTTTACTTAAGAATTAGTGTTACATTGAAGAGCTGTGTCAGCAGTTTTACCTTTCGACTTGGCGAATGCATGACTGGTGCTGGGGGAGATGGGGGACCTCGCGGAATCTTCTTGTTTGTCCTACAAAAACAGCAACAATATATGAACAACATTAATATTAGTAATAAAACAAAAACAAGGACATGGGATGGGTGGGTTGATCTTTGTACTCCAAGAGTTCATAATTTATGTAGACTTGTAACATGTGACACAATTGAGTCCGTTCAAATGAACCTCTTTAGCAGTAGTTTCACAATGCAATATTAATTTTTGTTCAGTGACTGCAGAATGTTACAATGTAACAGCCGTCAAGCAAGCGATTTAACACTAAAATCAATTCCCCGATTTAGACGGTACAATTTTTGCTTATGACTATCATGCAAAACTAGCATATGTCATGACTTTCGCCCATCCACATGTGCACAATTTTCACTTATGAGATTCACAATGTGTTGTATGAATGTCGTAGGTCTAATTTACATGACATGATCTGTTGTGAAGTCATGACGCATGCTAGTCACGCATGATAGTCCTAAGCAAAATCCGACTGTCTAAATCAGCCTTTAAGATTTAGCTTGTGTTTGTTTACCCTCCTTACCAACTTCAATGGAAACAAGTTTTAGTTTGGCTTTGCAAAAGCAAAAATTATAAATTCCCAATTAATTTATTGAAGACAAGGAGCAACCTAAAATAATGACTTTCCATGAGAAGTACAACTACATTTGTAACATTAATTTTTTGGATTTACAAAGCAAATATGTGTATCCTTATTAGGATATGGTTGTTCCTCTAACTTTGCATCAATTTTTATTAAGAACTTTCACTATGGTTCTGGTGGTGTCTGACCACTTTGGCAAAACTTTCACAAAGCATTATTTGGTTTGCAACCAAAAAAATTAGAATTGAATTTTGGCTATGGCCACTTTTGGAAATGAAAGAGTTAATTCTATCCTTTACATACTTAAATCTAGGTGGTTCCATGGGATCCTTTTGCATTTCTACCATACGTATCACCCTCTGTTTAGCTCCCGAGTTAAATGATACTCCCTGTTGAGAAGGTGTGTAGCGGATGTACTGTGCTGCCCCAGGCTTCTGTGCAACTTGGGTGGGCTGTGCAGCTGTGATCTTTGTATTAACTTCCTTTTCTAAAGCTTCCCTTGTTTTCCTAGTTGTCTAGAGGCCAAAGAAAAAGACATTATCGATGGTGATCCGCAGATCATTGAAAGGCAATGTCAGATTCTCCTTGTTATTTTTTTAAACTGTACCTTTTTCACCTAGTCAATGCCAGTGGGGCTGTCATACATGTTTAGTTTCATAGCAGACTGAGGTTTTTTGAAGCTAAACTGCAATAATTAATTTTCTTAGAAAAGTTCTCTGTAAGTATACCTCCTCAATGTCCTCCTCACTTGGTCGGTCCAGCTCTGGATCACCTTCATCTTTTAAATGAACAGGAACCAAGTCCTGAAATCTTGAATGTACAACCTATAATGGCAAACACACAAAAAAATCTAACTTGCAGTTATCATTATCTGTGATTAAGAAAATTAATACTGTATTGCTCTACACTGACTGTAATGTTTTCATTATAAGAGAACATAATGGTGATGAGAGCATTAGAGCCTCTAATATGCATTCTGGGATAAAAATGAGAGGTCACTTCAAGAAAAGCTTGAACAACAACAAATGACAACAACAATGTATTTATTTAAAGAAATATAAAGTTTACAATACTTTATGTCCTGCAAATAGCTATAATGCCAATCTAGGCAGGACAAGACTTTAAAGAAAGATGTTATTAAATTACATAAGAAAAAAGACTGACAGACTGAGCCTTGCCAAGGGGTACATGAAATAAGTATAACTTTATGCACTAATCCAGACTTCTTGTTAAAAAGTGTTAAGTTGAGCTTGTTGCTTGGAGATTAGATACATGTTGTAAGAAAATTAATAAGGAGGCAATTGTTTCTACATGAAACAGCATTTTGTTGCTAAAAGTTTTTCATATCCTACTTTATCGACAGTCAATTATTCTTTTGCAATGTACATGTATAACATATTCGATGATTTGTTTCTGAATTGATTGAGTGCACATGTATAAATACATGAAAATCAAGGGCCTCGATTCGAAAGAATAACATTATTGCCGAAGTGCAAAAACAAGATGAACATGGGGCATCATTTCAATAACTGGTGGATAAAAACAGCATGCTCATCACAAGACTCATTTGCATACAACAAAAGTTTACGACACCCGACCAGTCAGCCTCCCCATCAAGGTTTTGCAGAAGTTCGGCTCATAAAGATTCTTCTTTTTTTTGACCACTGAAGTACATTGTATTCACTTGTTCCAAAGTAAACATCGCTTTCAAGCGACAGAATTCTTGGACCAACCAGTTCCAGAAAAGCTCAACATCTTTTGAAAATATTGTAGATGACATCATGATATATATATACCCAGTTTCCACAGTCTCTGCTAGGAACACATGGGACCATGATCCCTTTTGGCGCACACAAACGAAAACAAAAAAAAGAAATGCTTGCATTTTTAGAGTCTTGCTGCTAAAAGCTTGACTAATGATACAGTGGTATTAATACATAGGCAACTGCCTTTAGAAAATAGCATTGTTCTGTGTGGTGTGATACATGCATTTATCAAAGCAGTAAGTGGTTTTGGAAGACCCTATACAACTTCTGAGTCCAATCAAATGTCTGACTGCGACGCCTTTGTGTTAAATTGCTGAGGTCTCCTCACCGATCACTATTAATTTGAGCTAAATTCTAATAAGCAAAGGCTTCTTAATACATTTAAAAGACCAGATAAGATCTATCTAATGTAATTACTTTTTAACCTATACAACTTTATTATCATACACATAAATTTTGACTGTCAGTGTATATCACAAATCACTGTACCTTATCTTTGCGGTGACCTTGTCTGACAAGTGCATCATATTTTACTCTGCCTTGAGAATCCAGTTGAACAGGCAGTGCATTTGTGCTGGAGGAAGGCTTTGAAAATGAAAAAGTACAAAATAAACCTCTTCATCTTGTTTGAGAAAAAAAATGTAATGAAACAATACATGTCCTTTCTCCGAATTATGAATAAAAAGTACTGTGATTTACAAAGGTATTTTATCAAATTCACAGTATAGAGAGACAGCACTCAAGCACATATTTAAGATATGACTAAAGGCAACTCAAAACTTATCAAATTACATAGATTGACCTACATGTACCTTCTTTTCACGCCCCATGTCCAAAGGATATCTAAAGGAATTTAGTCAAGGAAGGTGCAAATTTGATCTGCAGCTACAGGTGTTAGCTTCTTCTATGTATATGTTGTCTAGCAAAAATAATGTTAGTACCTGTACTGTATTGTCTCATTAATTTAGACAAAAAATAGAACAACATACACAGATAAAAATTATTTAACTGAGTTAAGATAAAATCATTATTGATAAACCTTTTGAATTTGCAGGAGAAATGTAGACTGTTAAAAGAAAGTAATCTTTAAATTTGATAAAAAATCAGAACATTAACACTCATTCCTTGGCAAAATAATTTAAAATGTAGGGTTCCACAGTGAAAAATGAAGTGGCAAACAATACAAGTTTTGAGGCCAATAAATAAATTGAGTCCAAAAGATTGTGTCGTCTTAAAACTAGCAAACATGTTACATTCCCAGCATTCTCACCACTGCAAGACTCCACGTGATGAAATTAAAATTAGAACTTGTAAAGCTGATTGTTTAGTTTGCTTTAAAAAAAGGACTAAGTAATTAAATAATAATAACAAAAATTAATAATAATAACTATAATAATTTTATAATTTATTAAATAATCTTTATTCAATACTCGTAAAAATGACCTATGTACAGTGCTTCACTTAAAAAGAATTAAAACGAAATTCAATTTGTACCTTAACTTAAGAATTAAGCATTATACAACATTAAGAATTATTGTAAATCATAAAAATACAATCACTGTGTCAATAACAATTTTCCAAATACATTCCTTGCGGCTCACATGCGATTAATAACTCTTGCATGCAGTCCAGTGTTTTAACTTAAGTCATGGCAAAAGAAAATTCTCCGTCTCTGATGTTAAAAAGTAACAAGTTGAAAAGGATGAAATCTCACATTCCTAAATTCCTAAATTATTTCAATATAAAACTATTATTACTCGAATTAAAAACATTTCATCTCAATAAAAAAACTGTCTACCTCTAAAAATTCAAAAATTTGCCTTCAACTGTGTAAGAAAAATAAAATAAAACATCTATAAAACATCTATAGCGGTTGAGTCTAAGGAAGTCCTGCTTGACCCTTCTCTATTTCTAAATCCCTGTCCTTAGTATCCAAGTTCCTCCTTCTCGGGGTTCTCGATCCCCTCAAGCATAGGAGCGCGCTCCGCAAAATTGCAAATGACACTTTCGCCCTGACCCATGAAATTGTTGTGGCGTAGCTCTCTTGCTTTTTTGTAGATAATAGCTCGGCTAATCTTGAGTGGTATCTCAGGCATTCGTCAGCCATCCCCGTCGTTGTAAATACTAGTGGGGTGAATGTGCCTTGCTCTATTTCTGTGACGCGAGATAACTATAATAATAATAATAATAATACATATATGATAATAAAGATCAAAGGATACTGAGCAACATGTATTTCAGGAAAAGCGCCACCATCTCCAAAATCCTGAAGATCAAAACAATACAACACTTAAATACTTCTGGCAATTTCAGAAACAAATATTCCTTTTTCAGAGAATGGGAAGGAAAAACAAGCATTTATATGGGTTTATGGCCCCTGGATTTCAAAAGTTATATAGGTTGGGCCAAAGAACATAAGTGAACCAACTTTTTTTTTTTGGCCATGTCTACTTAAAATATTTAAATTATAGACTACATGTACACATACTGTGGGATGGTAGGGGCAGCTTTTTGAGGATACAGTTGACTCCTGCTAACTCATACCTCACATTAACTCAAACCAAAATTGATTTCCCCTAGATTTCCGTCACACATTTACTGTAATTTTACCCTCAGTAACTTGAACTATTGATAACTCGAATTTCCCTCTAACTCGAAGTAATTTTTGTTTCCTCTTAGATCATTCTATATAATTTTACTCTCGATAACTCAAACCATGTTTTGAGCCCTTTGAAAGTAGGGGAAAAATTTTACTGGCATCCGAAATGCTGAATTTTGAATTTCTCATTAACCCTTTCAGTCCCAGTATCCATATACAAATTCTCCAGGCTGATCTCCATACATTTCCTTAAAGTATTAGTTGAGGGGATTTGTTCAAAGATCAAAGTATTTTCTCTTGGGTGATCATTCAATTGATTCTTATAACTATCTCTTTACAGTGTATGGATAATTGTAAGGAGAAAATTGATCTTGGACACTATTGGGACTTAAAGGGTTAAAGTGTTGTGGGCATATAGGTTATTATTGGAGGGTGATGTTGTTTGTCACAAATCTAATGTGAAGCAGCTTTACTTCTCAAAACAGTAAATTGCATGCTCTAATTAGGCAATACTTTGTTACATTATGTTCTGATTTATAATCTAGAAGTATCCTTCAATTTTATGTTAAATGTGAAGTAAAATGTGTGTTTTCCTTACTCCTGGATATTTTCTTTGAGCTCCCGATAACTCAAACTTTTTTCCATTTGCTTTGAAGGATCAAGTTATCGGCAAGTATTTGAAGTGGACCACCAGTCTGAAGAGTATGGCAGCACTTGACGAGATCTTGTGCGTGCAGAGCCAATTTCAGCAGCATACAATACGATTTTTTATACCAGAAAATGGGTGCATGTCCATAGAGAGGCTCAGTATTAAAGGGACACGAGATTTAGGCACATTTCCAGCTGTTTTAGATGACCTAAATTTCAAATTTTCCCGGGGAAGTATGCCCCCAGACCCCCCTAGTATGTTCATGCGTTACCAGTCAGTTCCCTAAAAAAAAAAAGGCTACAAACAAGGTTACAGACAAATTGCCAGTCCATTCATTCGTATTATATTAAACCTCACCATACTGATGACAGAAAGCAAAAGTGTAAGCAAGGGATGTGGAAAGTGGGAGAACTGAGAGGTGCAAAACTCTTTGTAGGCCCAACGCTGCCGCGTGTAATGCTAGGATTTTGGTGTGCGCAAACAGCTTTTTTAAAAAAGGCTCCTGCGTGCAATTGCCATACTCTGCATACTGGGTGGACGGATACATGTATTCTTTAATCTCGCCCGGCCTTATACTGCACTGAATAATAATCACTCTTTACACACTTACTTTATTACATGTTCTTTTATAGAAACTAGGAACTATCTGACTAAACTGTGGTACGATCTGGCTTTTGTGTCAGAACGACCTGACCATGGAACAAAATAACCACAAACCCAAGAGACTAAGCAGATTTTGGTCAAATCTTTGTACGATCGCACCATACCACCATTCATGGCTTAAATATAAAAAAGTTCCGCATATCCAAACATTAATAACATATCCACATGTTCGAATAAAAGAGAAAAACATCCATCGATTAAGCTTTTGTGCTGCGTTGTACTACACAAACCTCTAGCTTCCTTGGTATCCATCCATGCCTTTGTCCGTAAGGTGGAGGCTGTTTCTTAATAGCTGAAACCTTTAACTGAAAATAAATCAAACGCATTTACTACTTTACAAACCTCTGTCTACGATCGATCAATGAAGATGTGAACAAGAAAGCTAAGAATTCGGCCAACATGGCCGACAACGAATCCAGACAAACCTCTTTGTACGCTTTTTCTAAGTCATCGTCTTCATTTCTATCGCGATAAGCCACATGCAATGGTGCCGGAAGAAGACTGAAAATGTTAAGAAGAATGTTGTTAGGAAACAACGCTGAAAAGTAACTCTCCTGGAATGAAAAAGTGTGAGAGTGATATCTACCTTGTAAGCGACATGTTTCCCAAAACGACAACTAGACGATGAAATGCATTATGGGATTCTTGGAAAAATCTCGTACCCAGATCTCTTGTCGCCTGACTATTTATGGCCCGCAAATCTGAAAATAGCTGATTCTTTCTTGGAAAAAAAAGGAAATTATTGTGGCAATTAAATCTAAACGCTACTTGTCAACATTTTACCCTACTGCACAACTTCACACACATACAAAATATTGTTCTCAAAACTACTGTATTAAACAATGTATTAATGTTTGTACTACTGGCAAATGATATTCTTCAAACTTTTCTGTATTTATTATTACTACTTACATATTTCAAAAGTCAATCAATTACATGAACGACACAAAATAATGCTCCATAACGAATATTGTCTAATACGTGACGGCTTAAGGTCAGAATTTTAACGGGTTTTCCTTGAAGGAATGCCACCTGCCTTGCCATTTAATGCGGATAACATCAGTTCTTTCAAGAAATGGACGCATTTCAGAAGTCTGTCACCTTCCTGAAAATATAACCATTAAAGCTTTAAATGGGTCACTTACTACTTATAAGTTATTTGGCGTGACCTATGGCAATGGCAATCATTTTTTGAAAAATTAGCGATGTGCCTGCCTTCACCCTGGGTACCACAGGCCGGGTAGTACGGGTATGATGGCCTGTGGGAACATCATCAAAGAGGAACAGGACTTCGGTGCTGTGGAATCGCAAAAAGACACGCTACTCCCTTTGGCTATTTCCTATCGTATGCCCTTTATTTGCGTCACTCCGTAGCTGCCAACAATAAAAAAATGTTGAGTGGAGCGTAAATCGACAAAATATTAAGTGGCTATAGCACTATTGATTAGGTTCTTCAGAAAATAGTTTAATAAGGCAATGGTAATATTTAGCACAAATAAAAAAAACACTGAGAAAATATGGAAGAAAATTGTTTGCAAGAAGATGACGATGGAAAAAAATGTTTGTGGAGATATATATGTGTAAAAAAAATGTTTGCAGAAGATAATTTCTCATCCTCCCTCCAGAAATATAATGGTCGGTCGGTCCATGAGTACATATGTCACTAGGGTACAGAGTCCAAAGGCAGAGCTCACTTCGTATTAAATTTGTCCATTTTATTAGTTTTAACACATATTTACTTTTCTGTTTCATACTTAATTTTAACCTTGGATGAAAAGGCTTCCGGTTATGACTGGAAGCGAGTCTGATTTCTTCTATAACCCCATAAGTATAGTTTAGCGATCAGTATCAAACAATTCAGTAAAGAACAATTTGTATATAAAGCAAATGAGTAAAGAAAATCAGGAAAATCGTTCGTTATATCAAGGACTACGTTATATAGAGGTTCGCTATATCGAGCTTCCACTGTAGCGTGTGAAAGGAGCTTTCGAGCCAGGGCAAGAGCTATGATCAGTTGTAGTCAACGGTAGTGTAGATTTTGTGGTTCAATTTTATCCTTGAATTGAATTGAATTTCCTTTTGTTTTAAACTCATTATCATGTAAAGTTACCATACCCCCAAAACAAAGGGAAATATAATTTAAGCCAAGTATAAAATTTAACCACAACATAGAAATATAGCCTAGATATTTGGTCTTTGCAAAAATTTTACAATTTAAAACAACTGCAATTTATTCCAAATAGCACCAGAGACTGATCATGTGATCACTTTTTAGTGATACTTAAAAAGACAGTGAGTCCCTCGGATTAATTTGCAGTATACGCGTCATGGCCGTAGCTTTTGCCCGTAGGAAATTTTCTGTTTTTACTGGGTCGAAAACAGTAATAATTCCAATTGGTAAATGTGACAGCTACAAGCGTAAACTACGAATTTTTTCCAATCAAACTTTGGCAGCGCGTGGTCTTTTGTAATAAAGCGTTTTCACTCATCATCCGCAAATTGCATCTATGCAAATTTATTGGAACAAACTCCGACGGAAAGTGTTTGCATAAGAAAAGAGTTCAACTCCCACAGGATTGGTGTGGGACACCAACATGGCCGCCGTTTTATTGCTTTGGAACACCAATATGGCCGCCGTGACGTCATGTAAAAACGCTCTTTCAGGTCCGATTCAGCTGAAGGCCGGAAATTGAAGGAGGGCATTGGTTTTCATTTTGAGCGCTGCCTTCGCTGATAGACCGGCAAATGTTTGTGGTAAGGGCACATTCATAGTTACCCACAGTTGTTTCAAACAGCAATAATTGGAAATGTTATTTGCTTCTTCTTATATTAAGGGCCAGGCTTTTCATAATTTCGTGGTACTAAGCAACTACGCAAAAGTCCTATGCATTTATCATGCACATTTTTTTCGACTCTGTTCATGTTAGGAATAGGTTGCGACTTGACAATCACCTTAAAATCAGGTTGGACACCTTGTGTTTATTACTTCTCGTAGAGAGCTATTTATGCGAATTTATTGTAGTGTAATGTAATTTAATGTCGTGGATAAAGTATATACTAGTTATAGCTATCGGTTTGTGCCAACAAGCAAAGATTTTACTTATACGCGCGCACTGTTCCATTTGTTTAGTTATGTCATGAACTACTGTAATTCATGAATTCAAATTGAACTTAATTCGATTGCATAAGCGAAAATTACCTTGAATATAGTGAACTAAACTGTTCTACTGCATAAAGAATTTGAAATCCCAGCGGGCAAATGCGACAGCCACACGCGTATGATACAAATGAATCCACCCGACGATTGGTTGAAGACGGTATGAGCACGGGACGCACAAACAAGCACACTGCTCGTGAATTCTCTGTTCTGTATCACGTATTCATCACTCTAAAATAATGCATTTTCTGTTCTGCATTACGTCATAAAAGTTACGTTACATTACTATATGTTACATTGATCCGAGATTTCTTCTGCCTTGGAACTTTCATGCACGGCTCCATTAGGCTGCCGCCTCGCACCCTCGCTTTTTCGCGAGACTGCTCGTTGGTAATTAGCATGTTAACAGTAAGCTCGGGCGTCAGCATACAAGGGCGCCACTGGAAGCCGTTATCAGTCCAGTTATGAGCTTACTGTAACCCGTCCATAGCCCATGATATGAGTGATGCATGATGCGTGAAACTGTAGAACACACTGCCGGGGAAGCTTCTCCTACTCATTTCGAACAGTACGAGTGTGGGTTCTTTTACGTCCCCTTCGATTTTATTAATGAAAGGCCACCGTCCAACGTCACCGCCCAATGACGCGATCATCATGATCTAAACTGAGACAAGGTCTCAAATCACAGCCAGAATTATCTCACTACCTTTTTAAAAGACCCTTGTTGTTGGTCCGGCCGGGGTTTAATCCAACAATCATTCACAATCTTTGTACAAAAGTACAAAAGTTGGATCGTTTGACCCGCAAATAGCTGGAAAGCTAGTCCTGGCAGACCGGCAGACCGGTGCTCTCCCACCTGAGCTAACCGGGCGGCACATTTTTGACAAAAGTGGGGAAATCAGAGTAAGAGACAGTTGTGCAAAGAACTGAGAATTCAATACTACCCTGCGAGCAGAGGCCCTTCGATCTTCCTAGATAAGTCGATCGAAGGACCTCCGGCTCGCAGGGTAGTTGAATACATGCTGACGGTAGCACATAAGTACAATGATTAGGGTTAAGCACTCTTTTAAAAAAGGTCAGCTTTCAATAATGTAATGATCAATGTCAAGTAAAGTACTTTACAATTAACTGATGTTGCTGAGTTAGCCCTTGACGGGTGTGGTGGATACGGATGTGAATTATTGTTGGTTTTCACATGACGTCACTAAAATTCAAACCAAAAAACTATCGATTCTACCGAGAATTAACTTTCACGATGCATTAGAGCAGCTGAAAACTAATTTTCATACAAATTTTCGCTTCAAAAGGGTTCTTGGTTTTGTCATAGAGGACGCTTGAATTTCTAAGTTTTTGCGTGACGCGGCATTTAAATGACGGCCAAAAGAGCTATCATATAGGTTAAAAAAATGACTTATTTCAGGAAATTTTGCTATTTAAACATCATGTATTAGAAAAAGTATTACTTTAATTTTTATGAGTTTCTCGAGGAATAATTTCACGCTGTTGTAGCAAAACTCGGTAACAGATGGTTCTGTTGGTTTCCGTCCGCCATGTTGGAGCTCATCCAGGTGAGCACCAGCATGGCGTCTCCATACAAATCTCTATAAGTTTGGGTAAAACATTTCTTCGGATATCTCGTATACGAGATATTCCTCTGACCTGAATCTTGGCGAGGGTCTTTGTACATGTACCTCCTTTCATCTCCCAGATTCTGGACTTTATATTTTGGACGGTTTTGATTTTTATTTTGATCTATTTTGAATGGCGTGACACTGAAAACCAGCAATACATCAAAAGACGCGGGTTCAAGTGCTACATACTACCTACTGTTTTCATTCCGTTTTTAGTCTTCTCTTATTTACTTCTTTAAGTTATAAGACTCCTATCATGTATTCTGTTGGTCACGTACAAAATCCTCCATGGCTTCGCTCCAACCTATCTAAATAAGCTGTTATTTAACTACATGCCTCACCGTTTACTACGGTCAAGCAGCTTAAACCTGCTGTCTATTCCAAAGACTAGAACGGTTACCTATGGCAACAGATCCTTCTCAGTGATTGCACCAAAGCTCTGGAATTACCTATCCATTACAATCACACAGCGCTCCACAGTTGACTCTTTTAAACCAAGACTAAAAAATTTTCTTTTTAACCGTGTTTATTGTTAGATTAGGCAAATAATTTATTGTAAAAAGCACTGAGACTTTCATGCGTTGTAAAATGCGTTTTTAAGCACCTTGTTATTATTATTATTATTTTTATGTTGGGGAGTAAAGATGACAATCTGAATTTAGGGTATCCATTCCAGTCACAAGCGTTAAAAATACGTATCTTCACGTATCTACTTTACAGTATGATTGCGCGTGCGCAATAGAGTGATTTAAATAGACAGTGAACTTCTACGCACCCAATTTAACTACACCCTTTTGTTTACTTGTAACAACAGTATGTATTTTGCATTAATTGATAGGTAATGTTTAACGGTTTAAAAAATATTTGTAAACGTTTGTGGTTGTCAGGAAATCTTACCCCTTTCTAAGAATTTCAACAGGTGTGAACCTGATTTCTTTAAGAGATCTAAACCTAAGGCCCACGTTGTAGAATGGAAGATGGTGAGCTTTCAGTTTAAACGAAACTCTTCCCAAGATAAATGAATACATATACACGTTTATGCCTGACAGAGTGAGGCTATGATGAGTAAAGGAAATGGTGTTATATGATTGTCATGTACACTGCTATGTCTAAGTCAAGAGTCATTAAGGCTCTTGGTCTAAATTTAGAGAAACGACTATCTGAAGCTAGAGCCGTCTTATTTCTCATTCGCCACTTTAGAAAGGAGGAAGAAACTGGGCCGACTTAACTTTCACAAAGACTTCTGGGACTGATCCTCGGGACAAGGAAAATAACTGGTAAATTACTGACTGGTGTATCCCCAGTAACCATCCCAGAAACGATTGCTGGATACGTATTTTGGCTCTATTCCATGTCAGCCTCGTAAACAGACGTCTCTCTTTCGATGAGAATTTGCGTGCAAAGGACTTTAAAAGGCGGGAAGGAAAAAACAGACGAGACGGCGCTTCACCTCTCTTCTTTCTCCTTTCCAATCTCCATTGCGCTTCATCACCAGTCACTCGCGTGTCACTCGGATCTCGCGCTCTTCTCTGTGCGAAAAACGAGGAAATAAACTTTTATTTTTAATGGATTGTTTGAAACGTCATCAGGTACACGCGCGACTGTCTCAAAGCAAACAATGCAGAATTTTCTTATGGTGACTGTTGAATTCCACTCAGCAAAAGTTTAATTTGTGGACCTCTCGGGAAACCAATTGGTCTAAAAATAACTTTGGAGGAATCCGCAAGGGTTAGACTGGACGTTTCCCTCTCTCTGCCACTATTCCCTGGTTTGTTTCTGAAACATTCACTCTTCACCCCTTGGAATTCCACTAATCTTAAGGTGGCTCGACTGGATTTTTTAGGGGGGATACCTCCCAAGTTTGAGCATTAATAACGTCGCCATTAGTAAAGATATGGAAAAAAGATTACCACAACTGTATTATATAAAGATGAAAATTTCTTATGATCTGTGTTTTATTGCAATCGGAGTCGCCATGGCAACGTAACGACGCCATTACGTTTTTTATGTATCTTTGTGTTTCTCTGTACCAGGAGGTTTTTTAGAAAATCACTTAAGGGAGTATGTACCTGCCATAATTGCCTCAATCATTGCAAAGTTTAAACAAATTCTATGAGAGCGTTTTCGAAATATTTTGAAACGAAGTTTTAAGCATCATAAAAACAGTGAAATAGCATGCTATCCACACAATTAGCTAATTTTTTGAGAAAATGATAAGCTTTGGAAATGCGGCTTCATCTCATAGTAGTTTGTTTCCATTGAAAACCTCCTACAAAAAAAGAGGGGAATTGCTCTGGGCGATCGTGAGTAAGAAGAGTTTTATTAACTTGCATTCAGCTGCTTTTGTTACAGGTTTTGCACGTAATTTGGTCCATACCTACAAATTTCGCATTTTTCAAAAAACTGCTCGATAAATTTTTTTATAAATTTGAAAATCCCCAGATCAATTGTCAATAAATATACCCTGCAAGTTTCAAGAACATTGAAAACTGGGAAGGCTTTAAATAGGGCCTCAAATATAACCAATTTTTCCCCCAGATTTTGTGTTTACAAGTGAGCGTCCACATTATTCACTGGCATTGTTTTCCAGTTTCATATGCACGTGCAAATTTAGCAAAAAGATAGAATTTGCATCAAAAAGGACCCTCGGTTAAATCTCCGGAATATGCTAATAACTGGGTAAAGAAATTAGTGATATATTATAACATCACAGCAACTCTTTGTAAGAGTTTCTGTGATGTTATAACCCGAGTAAGAGAAGTAAGTGTTGCATCCTACAAGATGAGCCGTGCCGTTCACCGTCTCAGCCCTCACTGTTATCTGTGACACAAGCCAATTATTAGCATATTCGGGATATTTCTTCCGAAAGTAATCGAGAGTTCTTTTTGATGCAAATTTACTACTTTTTGCTAAATGTGCACGTGCATATGAAACTTGAAAACAATGCCAGTGAATAATGAGGACGCTCGCTTGTAAACACAAAATCTGGAGGAAGAATTGGTCATCTTTGAGGTCCTGTTTGACAGCCTTCCCTGTTTTCAATGTTCTTGAAACTTGCAGGGTATATTTATTGACAATTGATCTTGGGATTATCAAATTTATAAAAAAATTTATCGAGCAGTTTTTTGAAAAATGCGAAATTTGTAGGCGTGGACCAAATTACGTGCAAAAGCTGTAACAAAAGCAGCTGAATGCAAGTTAATAAAATTCTTCTTACTCGCGATCGCCCAGAGCAATTCCTCTCTTTTTTTGTAGGAAGTTTTCAATGGAATCAAACCACTATGAGATGAAGCCGCTTTTCCAAAGCTTATCATTTTCTCAAAATATTAGCTAATTGTGTGGATAGCATGCTATTTCACTGTTTTTATGATGCTTAAAACTTCGTTTCAAAATATTTCGAAAACGCTCTCATAGAATTTGTTCAAACTTTGCAATGATTGAGGCAAGTATGGCAGGTACATACTCCCTTAAGCGATTTATCAAAAAAACTCCTGGTACAGAGAAACACAAAGATAATTAAAAAACGTAATGGCGTCGTTACGTTGCCATGGCGACCCCGATTGCGATAAAACCCAGATCATAAGAAATTTTCATCTTTATATAATACAGTTGTGGTAACCTTTTTTCCCTATCTTTACTCATGGCGACGTGGTCAATGCTCAAACTTGGGAGGTATGCCCCCCCAAAAAAATCCAGTCGAGCCACCTTAAGACACCCTTTCAAGCGTGTTCATTGGTAATTATCAATAACAGCCTTATGTCAGAAGTTGAGAAAAACCCTGGAATAATAACAAACAATAACAACATATTATTGTATCCCAAAACAAGATTATAAAGTTATTTTACAAGTTATGATAATAATTAACTAAATAAAAGGGTACTGACTTCCTGATTTTTTTTAAACGTACTATTTAATTTGATATTTTATGATCTTGGTCAATCATACAATAATTCAAAGCGATTGTTGTTGAATTTACTTATATCTTCCTTGAACTTTTTCTTATTTAGAGCTTGAATTCATGTTAATCATGTTTCATGTCAAATTTTTAATTTGCTGCCTCGCAAATAACTTACTGTTGTCATGTTAATAGATCGATGTTTTTAGAAATTGCTTGTTCCACGGGTACCAACAAACGGACCATTACCTACAAATTAGTCCTAAAATATTTTATGAAGCTCAATCAAAACAATATGTATCGAGAATTGTTACAGTATTCGCTTACTAGACCTATTTTCACCCCCATGAAATTTAGTTTAGTTTTCAAACTAACTGAAAACAAACTATTTGTTTGAAAACTCAGTTATAGGTTCATTTCTTTGACAGTCAACTGGGGTCACGTGATAAATTATTTAGCTACCCCATATATGGTGATCTCGAATTTGCGTAGAGCGACTGGTGGAAACAAGGCTTGACTGACAAGAGCGGGTGTCTCTTTCTTGTCTTGCTTCCTAGTGTGTTTCGATTATTTGTAAACCATGACAGGACGAACTTGAGAGTTGGCTGGTTTTGTGTTCATTTATCAAGATCAAGAAGAATGTATGTTGCACGGGAGTCCGTGATCGATCAAAAGAGTTTAATCCCGC
The DNA here is from genome assembly GCA_038088405.1 of Porites divaricata. Lineage (NCBI taxonomy): Eukaryota > Metazoa > Cnidaria > Anthozoa > Scleractinia > Poritidae > Porites > Porites divaricata. The sequence goes on from JBBMOI010000007.1 coordinate 20,889,952, forward strand.
GATACGGCAGCTCAGTGTGACACCTTAACCTGTAGACGCCACCAAAAGAGGATTTCAAAATTGAGTTATGATCGAACAAATGGATTGAAATGGTGCTCTGGAAATTGGATCCTAGCGGGAATTTCAGAGAATGTTTCGTTCTCTTTACTGTATTTGGACAAGAAAATTGAACGCTCCTTCTTTTTGGCTTGTCTCGTTTTTCATAATTTGCGCCATTTTTGTGTTTACAAGGGACGATAGTCTAGAAACGATGTGCCTCAGGAACCGTCAACTTCAAAGTTCGAGTTACATCGATGACTTCAAAATGTTAAATTCTGACGACTGCGAGGAGAGAATCAAAGCAAGACAAGAGAATAGCGCGGCAAATAAAACGTTGAAGCAAAACATAAACTGCTCCTACATAATTGCTGAAAACGCCGTTTTAAGAAGAAAATTAGAAATGTTCCAACGATTGAACAAGTATATGGAACTTGATTCCATGGCGAGCAAGTACGGAAGTAAAATACGGCAGAACATTTTGATCATTTCTGATTTTGCTTCCGGGAGTTCTTACCTTGGAGAAATTCTCAACCAGAATCCGCAGGTATTTTATCTCTACGAGCCACTGAAATCATTACAGTACTACCGTGAAAATAGGCCAGAGAGCGTCTATGATGAGATGGTAACACACTTGTTGAACGGAATTTTTCATTGCAACTTCATGGAGCTTACATACTATACAAACTTTTTATCATTTCAGTACAGCTCATTGCGACATCGACTCGCCAGTAGAGCGTTATCGTCGCCCCCGTTATGCCCAGATAACATTAACATTCCTCATTATAGTATTCGTAAGTGCGCGCCATTGAGACCACAAGCAACCTCGGCGTTCTGTCGTCTTCACAAGCACACGGTTGTTAAAACAATCAGGGTAAATTCAATTCATAAGCTCTCTTATCTTGTAGACAGTACAAGACCGGTGGATTATTCACTAAAAGTGGTTCACTTAGTTCGTGATCCACGCGCGGTTTTGAACACGAAAGTTCTGGACAGCTCAAACGAAAACTGGACGGTGAAATCGGTGCGCGTACATGCACAGTCCTTGTGCCGTGACATGTTGCGTAATGTCAAGTACGCGGTAAGTGCGCCTTCTTGGTTACAAGGGCTTTATACGTTGCTAAGATACGAGGATCTAGCAACAAACCCACATCAAATCGCAGAGCAACTGTACAAGTTTATTGGAGTGAACATTGCCCCTGAGGTGCGATTATGGATTGATCGCACGTTGCGAAAGGGATTTTCAAGTCCTTCCGTTAACTCAATTTATCGCGAATTCTCTTACAGTACGCAAAATCTATCTGACTCTGTGGAAAAATGGCGCAAGCAAATGCCTTATTCCATTGTGCGCTTAGTTGAAACAGAATGTTATGAGGTAATGAATCTTCTCGGGTACAAGATTGTTGAAGACGAAGATGAACTAAGGACATTGTCTTTCCCACTAACAGATTAGCTAGGATGATGGTAGAGCATAATTCTTTTTGTTCGCGTGTGGTCCGTGAGAGTCAGTAACGTTATCGCTGAAACTAGATCCCAGGAATAAAAAAGCAAGTGCCAACTTATTGATTTTGCTTAGCCTGCGTAGCAGTTCAGAAGCGTAGCAGACGTCTAAGGGGTAGGGGATTGGAGGGGAATTGGGAAGAGAGGACTAGACGTTGCTACTATGTTATACTGGTACTTGTAATCTACCTAGCACTTTTCGTAGATCGTCTGTCTTTACTCTGTTTGACAGCTCAAATCCATATTTGGGTTCCATTAAATCAGATGTGCTAAAATACGTAAAGGTGAAGGCGCACACGAGCCAAAGACCCAAACAGCCGAGGTTTATCCCGGTTTCCTTAGCATGAAGCATGCCTGGTGGTATCGCTGCTCCCCCTGGATAGGACGCTAGTCCATAGCAGGGTTTCCATTAGCTGTATGCCCCCGGCCGGTACCCATTTATACATCTGAGCCAGAAGAGAGACAGTGGAGCCGTAAACTTCCTTGTCTAAGAAAACAACGCGACGGGTGAGGATTGAACCCCGTACCGCCAGATCAAGAGTTGGAGGAGTTACCCCCGGCCACACACGCCTCCAGAAGTGATAAAAAGCGGCCAACTATCATTAATACTGTGCGGGGTATACCCCTGCAATAGACTCAAATAGTGAATACTAGGAGTCGCCTCGATTGTCATGGTGCTGTAAACTATCAAAAACCGGCCGACCTATAGAGGACATTGAGTCGTCTTTCGTCCATCTCACTGAATTTGAGATGTAAACGGAACAAGATGTGAAGTCTGTTATGCAGCATTCGTCTCTAAAATCTTGTGCTCTTGACCCTATGCCTTCAACTTTGGTCAGCCGATGTGATGTCCTACTTCCTGTACTTACAACATCAATCAATATGTCCTTAAAGTCTGGTCGATTTCCTGTCGCCTAGGAGGAGGCTTTAGTCTTACCGTTACTTGAAAAACCTGGCCTCGTCATTCTCTTCAAGAATTTTTGTCCCGTTAGTAACTTACCATTTGTTTCGAAGCTGACAGAGTCAGCCGTCTATAACCAAACTTGCAAGTAGTTTCATTTGCATGAACAGTCTTTACCCTGCCAATCAGTCATCTTAAAGGAAGAATTATTAGCACAGAAACAGCGTTGCTGCGAGTGAAAAATGACATCTTGTTGAACATGAAAAAACAGCATGTAACACTACTGGCTTTATTAGATCTTAGTGCGGCATTTGATACTGTGGATCACAATGTTTTACTCCGTCGGCTTCACTCAAAATTTGGTATACCTGAAACGGCACTTGAGTGGTTTCGTTTCTACCTTAATGGAAGATCTCAGCGTGTTATGGTCCAAGGAAATTTATCTCTGAGTTTGAATTTGGACTTTGGTGTACCAAAGGGCTCTTGCCTTGGGCCATTGCTTTTCGCGATTTATGCAACCAAATTGTTTGATGTTATCAAGGTGCACCTTCCCACGGTTCACTGCTACGCTGACGACACGCAGTGGTATGTTTCTTTCAGTCCAAACAAAAGCACCGGGCAATTCGAGGCTGTCACTGCTATTCAGCACTGTGTGGATGATATACGCAATTGGATGACCAATGATAAACTACTTCTCAATGACGATAAAACAGAATTCCTAATGATTGCTACCAAGCAACAACTATCCAAGGTTAACTTTGATCATATTTTAATTGGAAACTGTGTAATTAAGACCAAAAGGGGTAGTTAAGAACTTAGGGACATGGTTAGACTCGACCCTTTCAATGAATTCTCATGTAAATAACACTTGTTCCAATGCTTTTTATTACTTGTATAATGCAAGAAGAATTAGGAAATATCTTTCTAGGTGGTCCACTGAGACGCTCATTCACGCATTTGTCTCAAGTCGTGTCGACTATTGTAACAGCCTGCTCTATGGCCTGCCAGCCTACCAGCTTAATAAGCTACAGAGGGTCTACAATGCTGCCGCTAGGTTAATTTTCCAGGAATCTAAATACTGCCATGTAAGCCCGTTGCTGTATAATCTGCACTGCCTGCCGCATAAATTCCGAACTGATTGACTTTAAGATATTATTGATAACGTATAAGGTTTTAAATGGCTTAGCGCCTTTTTATCACCAGGAACTTATTAGTCTTAAAGAAGCATGTAAATACAAGTTACGCTTCGATTGTGATGGACTGCCACTAAACCCTATGAAATTCAAGACTTTAACAACGTTAGGAGATCGATCTTTTGCTGCTGCTGCTCCTCAACTATGGAATTCATTGTCCTACTCGATTAGGAGTAGCCCCTCAGTAGCATCTTTTAAAGACACTCAAGACATTTTTATTTCAGAAGCTTTTTTGTGATTTTATGGGCATTTTAATCTCGTTTTAGTAGGTTTTATGCAGTTTTTACGATTTATGTAATTTATGTAATTTTATAGTTTTAGTGTGGACATAATTGTTTTAACTCTCGTTGGTAGGTTCATGCACTTAATATATGTATAGTTTATGCAGTCTTGGTAATTTTTTTTTCTTTTTTGAAATATTTTTATTTTTAAGCGCTGATGAAAATAGCAATATTGATACCTATATAAGTATTATTATTATTATTAGCAAGTTCTCACATCACCAACGTACATGTAACGGAAATTGTTACTTAATTGCTTACCGGTGCTTCCGTTGCTGTTCACTTAAAAATCGTCGCTTTGCAATGTAGAGCACGGGGTTCAACCTAAGAATAAACACGCTTACCGGGCAAAAAAGTCTCCCTCGCAGACAATAAAAACGGCTGCAAGAGAGACTAGGTATAAAATGAACTTATTGAAAGTCTACATAGTGCATTACTTTGCATACTAGGTTTCCAGATCGATCTCCAAACATTACTTTAAAGAATTAGTTTCAGAGAAGATAATAAAAGGTCCAAACATTCCTATCAGACGATCATTTTAATAATGCGCCTGCTCTATTCTGTTCAGATTACGTATTGATATTGTTAAGAGAAACTTGGTGCTTTTTTCACTCTTCAGAAATCTAGGGTTTTGTGATACATGTTCCCTTTTTTCACAAGTTCGGCACATTGCTCTCCCAAAACAGGCTTATCTTACAACTGGCATTATTCCTAATTTTTACGTCAAATTATTCTTGAAAAGTTACGCCAACAATAATTAACAAATTATGAGTGCAAACGTATTCCAAAGAATAGCGATCCTTTATAATTTATAGTACAGAAAATTAACTTCGACGATATAATTATTAACACTGAAGAGCTCAATGCAATCAGTCTGGTTATTACTCGATCGGACATTGGACATCGAACATCAGACGTCAGGCATGAGACATGAGACATCAGACATCGGACGTCGGGCGTCACACATCAGACAGCAGACATCGGTCATCTGACGTCAAACATCGGAGATCGAACGTCAAACGTCGGACATCGCACATCGGACATCAGACGCCGGACATCGGACATTTGAAAACGGACGACGTCAAACGTCGGACATCGGAGATCGGACATCAGAAGTCGGACATCAGACATCGGACATTAGACATCGGACATCAGACATCGGACATCAGACGTCGGATATCAGACATCAGATGTCAGACATCGGTCATCAGACGTCGGACATCGGATATCAGACGTCAGACATCAGACATCGGACATCAGACATCGGGCGTCACACATCAGACAGCAGACATCGGTCATTCGACGTCAAACACCGGAGATCAGACGTCAAACATCAGACATCGGGCATCGCACATCGGACATCAGACGTCGGACATCAGACATCAGACCTCGGACATCAGGCATCGGACGTCAGATATTGGACATCAGACATTAGATATCGGTCATCAGACAACAGACATCGGTCATCAGACGTCAAGCATCCGACATCAGACGGCAGACATCGGACATCACACGTCGGACATCCTACATCAGAAATCGGACATAAACATCGGGCATCGGACGTCAGACATTCAGACATCAGACGTCGGACATCGAACACCAGACATCAGACATCCGACAGTAGACATCGGTCATCAGACATCAGACATGGAACATCAGACGTCGGACATCAGACATCAGACATCGGACGTCAGACATCGAATAATAATAATAATAATTTACCAATTTATATAGCGCGTATTTACATGTGCTGATCAATAGCGCTTTACAATCATATGTTTAAAAGAAAACGAAAATACATTACCATGAGAATAAAATAAACTAAGTTACAAACTATTAAAAATACTTCTTAAAAAAATTGGTTTTAAGTCGAGATTTAAAACTGTCAAGTGATGTTGCTTGACGAAGCTCCACAGGTAGCTCATTCCAGAGTTTCGGAGCTGCCGCTGAGAATGATCTTGCTCCCAATGTTGTAAGCATCTTTCCCTTGGGATTGGCCAATAAGAGCTTACCAGTAGACCTAAGGTTATGTAATGAATTCGATTTTATACTAATAAGATCGCTAAGATATGTTGGCGCTTGGCCATAAATACAAAAGTCAAAAGTAAAATCTTATAGTCAATACGCAAAGAAACCGGCAGCCAGTACAGCTCATAAAGTGCCGGTGTAATGCGAGAAAACTTTCCAATGTCAAGAATAAGTCTTTCTGCTGCATTTTGTACACGCTGTAATTTAGCGATCGGCACCTTTGGTAAGCCAAACAATAAACCATTACAATAGTCAAGACGGCTGGTTATAAAAGCATGAACCAAAGTAATTAAAGAATCTCTCGACAGGTATTTCCTAATACGTCTCAAGTTATGTAAATGATAAAATGCCGTATTACAAGCCTTGTTTATATGATCAGTCATGCTTAAGTTGCTGTCAAACCACAATCCAAGGTTTCTAACACATGGGCTTGGACTGATACGATTATTGCCCACAGTTATGGAACACGAATCTAATTTATCAAGCTGTTGTCGTGTGCCAACTAACAAAGACTCCGTTTTATCATCATTGATCATCAACCGATCTTGAATCATTCATTTCCTCACCGCGTCAATGCACTTTTCCATAGCTTGTATAGTATCAGCCTGAGCAGTGTTGCCGAGTGGTTTAAAACTCACATACAGCTGCGTATCATCAGCGAAACAGTGAGCATCGGGAAGATAATGTTCCACGATCTTAAACAGCTTGGACGCATATATTATGAATACATCGAACATCGGACATCAGACATAAGACAGCAGACATCGCTCATCAGACGTCAAACATCGGACATTAGACGCCGGAGATCGGACATCAGAAATCGGACATCGGAGATCGCACATCAGACATCAGACATCGGAAATCAGACGTCCGACATCAGACGACAGACATCGAATATGAGACAACGGACATCAAACGTCGGTCATGGGACAGCAGACGTCGGACAACAGACATTGGACATCTGACATAAGACATCAGACATTAGACATCGGCCAACAGACATCAGACATCGGTCATCAGACGTCAAATATAGGACATCAGACGTCGGACATCGGACATCAAACGTTGGAGATCAGACATCGGAAGGCCGACATCAGACATTTGAAATCAGACGTCGGATATCAGACATCGGACATCAGACATCAGACATCAGACATCAGACATCAAACATCAGATGTCGGACATCAGACATGGGACATCACACGTCGGTATCGGAAATCAGACGTCGGACGACAGACAATAGACATCAGACATCGGACATCAGTCATCAGACATCAGATATCCGACGTCTGACATCAGATGTCGGACATCAAACAACAGACGTTGGTCATGAGTCATCGGATATCAGACCTTGGAAATCAGACATCGGACATCAGACATCAGACATCGGGCGTCGGACAAAAGACATTGGACATCAGACATCAGACATAGGACGTCAGAAATCTGACATTAAACGTCGGAGATCGGATATCAGACATCTTACATTAGCCGTTGGACATCAGACATCAGACGTTGGACATCGATATAAGACATCAGATATCAGATGTCGGATATCAGACACCAGACGTCGGACATCGGACATCAGAAATCGGACACTGGACATCGGACATCCTACATCAGACATCAGAGATCGGATATCAGACGTCAAACATGGACATCACTAAGTCGGACATCAGACATCGGACATCGCACATCAGTCATCGAATATCGGACATCGGATATCAGACGTCGGACATCAGACGTCAGACATTAGACATCAGACTTCGGACGTCAGACATCAGATCTCGGACATCAGACATCGTACGTCAGACGTCGAACATCAGACATCGGACATCGTTGGTGGGCATATATTTGAGGCTTGGCGCTTATTAACTTTTTCTGCCTTTAGGGTAGCCGCTTATTTGGGGTGGGCGCTAATTCGAGATTGGGCGCTTATTGGAATAAATACGGTATCTCTCCTACTCTCATTAGAAAGTCTAACTTAATCTTACCCAGGTGTTAGTGTGTGTAATCAAATGGTGACGAGTGAAATTACGGAATAATTTCACGCGCGTTTTGTCCAGGATTTGGACAAAACGCAAGTGAAATTATTCCCTAATTTCACGAGTATACCATTTGATTACCTAATAAAAAAATGGGTGACGAATTACGTTGGATAAACATGTCAAAAATCCAGTATTGCTAGGATCGTATCGATCGAGAACTCCACTCTCTCAAATGTTTAGAACTTAAATTTGGCTTATAAAGTTCAGAATTTTTTAGACTTTTTCGGTAAAATACCTGTTAGAATCCTTCTTGATGTTCTCTTATGTGTTCAGGTTTTCTAAAGCGTCTTTTTGTGCCCTGACATCTTCATTCACGGCATTACAAATTAACGCTGAAATTTCGCGCCAAAATTAAGGAGTAATTCGTCACCTATGATATTATGGTTGAAATTTTAATTTATTCATTGATACCATGAGGACGATTCGGCAGATATCTGCGGAACTGCTGTCTTTCTGTACTGTTCTTATACAGGCTTCACTTTTTCCAGTCCACACGTATGAATTGTCGTTATAAAACACATGCAACCTTTGTCTTTTTTGTCCCTTGTCTCTACGCTGAAGGTTCATGAAAACATAAAAAGTGTAGCATCCGAGGAGAAAGGTGATTTCGGCGAGATTACTATAACGGCCTATAACAGAGCGAAGCTACACCAAGCTAGCGGAGAAATTTTTAATCATTCAATAAATTATACACTCTTTATATTATATATAGGATAGCTTTTTATGTCTGAAATAGTACCCAGCGTAAGGCTGACAGATCGCACTGGTTCCAATAGCCCTCGTATTGAAAAAGCTGACCATATGTATTCGCATCTTGCATGCCTTTAGGACGTACAGAAGAGTATTTTTCAGGCAATACCTCATGAATACCTCTTGTCTCTAGTAGCGGTTCTTTTGTTCCTTGAACAATTAGTTCAGCTGATAGTTTAGCACAGTTAGATGACCGTCAGTTACTATAGTTAAGATATATGACTTCATTTAGCGACATGCAAGTCCTATTTCGCACTTATTCAATATATCAATAATAATGAAAATAACGATTATATCAATAATCATTAACTTCTTTTCGATATACAGGTATATTAAATCTAAGATAGCAGCCAGTTGAATGACATCAAAGAGCCCAACCCTTCTCCTTTCTTGTAAAACGATGGAGAATAGAACTTCAGGTTCTTAAAGAACCAAGAAAAGAGACGAGAGTAATAGGTAAAACATAGAATATGTCAGAGTTCCAAATTAATCACGATGAATGTAGTTTCCTTTCTTCTGCAAACACCACTTACTGTTACCGCATTTTTTTAAGTGCAGCAATCCTCGAGCTGTGCAAAGCAGTTCGTATTTATATTCACGACTAAGCGACGGGAATGGGCGTGCAGCTCGACCTGTGAGCCGGAGTGTTTTTTACCGTCCGAATATACCAAACAACAATAGAGTCAAATAACGCCATAACGGCTCACGTGCGTTTATACCGTTAAACAATAGAAAATGCAAGCAATGTAAATTTTAGCCTTGATCTAGTTTACTCTTACCCAGTTTGATCAGTTTATTCTTAAAATTAAGAGGATGTTCTTAAGTGGTTACAGTATGATAAGTTAGCGAAGGGTTATTTTATTGGGATGCCAGGTATATATCACGAATATTCACCTATTATTAGTTGTTCACGATACCCTTTACAAGTTCGACGTATAAAATATTCATCAACATAAACCTTCTCCTTTCATGAATTCGTTCTTAAACAAATATGTTCTATTTTAGTACACCCGTTTATCGTATAAGAATGTTCAATAAAGTTTCCCAACAAAGACTTGTTTACATTTAAAAATATCGCATGTTTTGATATTTCAACCTTCACTTGTTTCTTCATCGAGATTTCCAGGAAATGACCCCTATCCTTATTTTGGCTAATCTTTAGCTTGTTTCCCGTGTTCTCGATCGAATTCATTTAGTTGATGGTTTTTATTTGTAACTTAAAGCATTTTAATGACAATGGTATGGAATATCTCCCAGTTCACAGGTGTTGGTTAAAGTAAACATCTACCCTCTACCGCGAACTGTATTTTTAATTTGTCCTTTGAGTTTCCGATTACGTCCGTAGTTAATTTATGGAAAAGTTTTAGCCAATCATTTTCAATGAAGAAGATTAAAACCCTCTGTAAATCGACAACAACCTTAGGTCTTCAAACTGTGATTTTAGTACTTTCCGATCTGTTAATATGAAGTCTGTTTACTACTATATACCTTGTAGTTTTTATATTGTTCTCCTTGTTTTATATTGGCCAGATAACCTATAAGCTTATAGTGAAAACGTAGGTAGAAAAACTATTTTAACAAAGTTATGATCTCGAAGGTTTCATGGTAATAAGGCTGTCTTAACCAATCAGATTAGACTTACGTCAGCGTAAGTTTACACTAAGCAGTTGGTTTTCTGGCTGGTATAAAAATAGGTGTAACACTAATTTACCAGAGAGAAAAATTGTAGAAGAAGACACCGAGTGAATAAATATGTAGAAAGTCTAGAGGAAGTTGTGTTTGTGAAAAGGCTACCGCTAATCCCCGACTAAAAGTCTTTTTGCAATATCAATAGGAAGGTATGTACATTCTCTGTCGCTGCCCCTACGTTTTAATTAGCTCCGCTGAATGTTAATACATTTTGTCGACAGGGGCCTCTAAGAGCTAAACTTCTTGCCACAAACATACGTCCTGTTTATATAACACGGTAGATCGTTCCATGTTCCGTTTCTTGCAAAAATCAATTCGGTACAATTTTCACCGCTGCCATCGTTATTTGGCTCACCAACATTCCAGTTTCTGAAGTCCACCATGGATCTATCAGCCCACTCATAGCTGCTATCTGTACTGTTTAGGTTGAACAGTCCGATCCAGGCAGACCAAATCGAAATCGGCGACATCTCTTGCAGCACAAAATTATTTTCCTCTGTACTGTGAATTGAGATCAGGTCACTGCCGATAGTGGTGCAAGACATTTGTGCGTCAAACCAGGATACCTTTTCTGTGAACACCTTAAAGCACGAGTTATTAAAGTAAAGCCAGTCTGGCGTAGTGCATGTTTCTGACAAAAAAACAAAAACAAATAGAACATTGAAGGTTTTTTAGAGCGATTTTCGTATGACCTTGAAATGAAAGCGCGCGAACAAAACAGAAACGACAAACGAACGGAAATAGAGCGATTTGATTGGTTTATCGAACGGACAGACAAACGCGCCTGGCTTTTCATTGGTTAAGCGAACGCTCAGGGCCGGGTTGTTCGAAGCTGGGTTAAGATAACCCACGGTTAGTGCGAAATTTGAACTCAGATATGAGGGCTTAAAAAGCAAAGTCAGTTTAATTCTCTTTGCCTATAATTTGATGACTGGACACTCTAAAATGAAAAGAGAAAATTATCCGAGATAGTGCTTATGATAAGAAGATAAAGAAACCCGGGTTAAAATTTAACCCCGGGTTAGCGCTAACCGGCTTTCGAAGAACTCGGCCCAGGTGAAAAAACTTCATGCCCGAGAACTTTCTAGAAATCAACCGATACTTCGCTTTGACGTCATACTACAACACGATTGGCCAATCGAACAATGCCTTCTCCATATTAGGGTTTCTTTGGCGGGAAAACGAAGAGGCCATGTTTTGATCTTTTCATCCATTGGCTGATGAAACAAAGAACTAACACTTACCGAAACCTTTTTTCAAGGTGATACGAAAATCGCTCTAAATGGCTCATCTGCGTTTTTTCAAAGTTAGACCGATTTTGCCGGCGTTTGGATTGCGACACTTTGAGGCCATTTCTGAACCGTAACAATGAATGTAACCTCAAAAATTGTAATAAGGCGCTTAAAACTGGCACATATATTCCGTTCGTGTCCCCACCTTCCTTTACGCCCTCGTGCTCGGAGTTAGCTTTTAAATTTAGGCGAGTTTTCATCAAGCTGAATGTTAGTGAACGTATTCAAGATCTTCGGCAGATGATACTTCGTTATAAAAATGCCGAGGAAGCTCATCGTACTTTTTAGGGAATAAAACTTTGTGGATTGGTGCTTCTTTGAAAACTGAAGACTGCAACTAGTCGCGGTTGCCGTCCCTTTTAAGGTGGCTTGACTGGACTTTTTAGGGGTGATACCTCCCAAGTTTGAGCATTAACTACGTCGCCCTGAGTAAAGATATGGAAAAAAGATTACGACAACTGTATTGTATAAAGATGAAAATTTCGTATGGTTTGGGTTTTATCGCAATCGGAGTCGCCATGGCAAAGCAACGACGCCATTACGTTTTCTATTTATCTTTGTGTTTCTCTGTACCAGGAGTTTTTTTAAATAATCGCTTAAGGGAGTTTGTACCTGCCATAAATGCCAATTATTAGCATATTCCGGATATTTCTTCCGAAAGTAATCGAGAGTTCTTTTTGATGCAAATTCTATCTTTTTGCTAAATTGTGCACGTGCATGTGAAACTTAAAAACAATGCCTGGCAGTGAATAATGTGGACGCTCACTTGTAAACACAAAATCTGGGAGAAAAATTGGTTATATTTGAGGCCCTATTTAAAAGCCTTCCCTGTTTTCAATGTTCTTGAAACTTGCAGGTTATATTTATTGACAATTGATCTCGGGATTTTCGAACTTAAAAAAAAATTTATCGAGCGGTTTTTGGAAAAATGCGAAATTTGTAGGCATGGACCAAATTACGTGCAAAACCGGTAACAAAAGCAGCTGAATGCAAGTTAATAAAATTCTTCTTACTCACGATCGCCCGGAGCAATTCCCCACTTTTTTTGTAGGAGGTTGTCAATGGAATCAAACCACTATGAGATGAAGCTGCGTTTCCAAAGCTTGTCATTTTCTTAAAAAATTAGCTAATTGTGTGGATAACATGCTATTTCGCTGTTTTTATGATGCTCAAAACCTCGTTTCAAAACATTTCGAAAACGCTCTCATAGAATTTGTTCAAACTTTGCCATAATTGAGGCAATTATGGCAGATACAAACTCCCTTAAGCGATTTTTTTAAAAAAACTCCTGGTACAGAGAAACACAAAGATAAAAAAAAAACGGAATGGCGTCGTTACGTTGCCATGGCGACTCCGATTGCAATAAAACTCAGATCATAACAAATTTTCATCTTTATATAATACAGTTGTGGTAATTTTTTTCTATATCTTTACTCATGGCAAAGTGATTAATGCTCAAACTTGGGAGGTATCACCCCTAAAAAATCCAGTCGAGCCACCGTAAATGGGATATAGTACCTCTTTTGTAAAATTTCCTCTCAAAAATTGAATTTTTTTTATATACTTCGTTCTAACAAGGAAACATTTGCCTGTAAGACACTGGTAAGATACGATTTAAGGCAAAATAATAATAATAATTATAATAATAATAATAATTTATTAAAGAAAAATCGTCACCACATAAACAAAAGGGAGAATGGTAAAAACTCTCAGCATAAGGTCTCTGGGATTGTTTGGGTGGAAGCAGAACGCACAGGTTAACAACTATTGCTTAATTATTGGTTGCCTTTGGTTGCCTTCGACCAATTAAAACTTATTCTTGTCCACCCAAACGATCCAAGAAATCGCTACATCAAAAGCTCGTTCCCCGTTCTCCCTGTATTTCATTCCTGGATAGAAAATTATATCAGACATTTTAATAATAAAATAATGTCTCTTACTAGCTTCACAGAGCCTTCCATAAGAGTGCGGACCACATTCGCAATTGAAACGTTTTCCGATGACGTCACAAGTTTCGTGACACGTTCCTCCGTCAAGGCAAGGATTGCTTTCGCAGCAGCCGTTCTGACAGTCAACGGCGGGAACATTGGGCTGAAAAGAGATTCAAGAAAATTATTAGACCCATTGAGGACAAGAAAACATCACATATTAGGCTCGAGGTGGTTATGAGTCTCCTTAGCTTAACTTCCATGGGACTAAATAATGGATTTAAAGCATCAAAAGAGCAGTCAAACGAGCGATAAAAACCACATTCGCACGCCTTTGTACACCTTTGACGCGTGACAAATAACGGTCTTTGACGATGTCTTCAGGTGATAAAGGGCGCTTTTGTAACGCCTTTACACCTCAAGCATGTTATTTGATTAGCATTTGTACCCCTCCCTATCCAAGATGTTGCCAAATATGTCTGAAATTCGAGCTAAAGGCATGCAAAGTTGCGGTTAAAATAATGTCTGAGATTAAAGTCAAAATCTTGCTAGAAGTGTCGTCAAATTTGTCCAACGCTCAGGTCAAAGATTTGACAAAGGTGTCGTCAAATATGTCTGAGATTCATGTCATAAGTTTGAACCTTGATGGAAATCCTAGCAGGGATCTTGCTTAGAATCTTGAGGGAAATCCCTGCAGGAATCTTGATGAAAATCCTAGGAGGGATTAATTCAAGAGCAATTCTAACGTTTCTACCGTTTATTGCCCTGTATTAGTTAAATTGAAATGCGTGAACTATTCAGTCATCGAGCGGTATAAGTCAGGATTTACAAAGTGGCACATTTTTAAAAGGAAGTTTCGCTAGTTTGAATAAATTATGCTAATTCGAAAAGAAAAGTAAAACGTTTTACAAAACCTTCAGTCATGTTCATCATGCGAATAAAAACTGGGGGAATGTCATCATAAGTCATTTAAATGAGCGTCATTTATGGGTCCGGACTAAAATGAAAAGGGTTGTGGTAGAAGTACATTTTCTCTTACTATTATGTTGTAGTCAATAACTAGATCGTAGTATTGCCATCCCTCAGCAAATTCCAAAGCACCGAGGTTTGTGTATATGTTTTCTTCGTTCAGCTGGCAGTTATCCTGGTGTGCGCTTTGTTTAAAGTTGGACGAGATACACCGACATTCCAACCGGCAGGCTTTAAAGCAGAATAAAGGCTCTGGAACTGTAAGGTTGGCAATCACGTGACCTCGAAGGGCGTGGTTTTCAACCATGTCTTTTCCACGGGTGAAATAGTACGCACCGGTCATACAGGCGTCTCCTGCGCTTACTAGACGAATAAGTTGCAACATGTACAGACTAACTTCAACAGCCAAACGTAAGACGTACTGTTTCGGAGGATTTGTAGGCATTGCACTGACGTAATTGCTCTCCTTGATCTGACTAATACATAAGATAAAAATGTGTCAATTTAGTTCCTCGATCGTAGACCCAACACCGGGTACAATTGCCAATGTAATAGATATCACCCTTCACTATTACGGATAGTTCTCCAGTGGTCTCAAAGTCAACACATCTATCTCTTACACGGAAGCTGCCGTAAAGAGGACTCCTAGTTCTGCTTCCAGGATCGTATCAAAGGGGTTTGACTGTAACAAGTGTTTCACTGACCTTTACTTATAGTTATTGGTTGTCTCTACACTAGGCTGTATATGTTAAGTAAGACTTAAGAGCTGCTAAGTTTTACTTAACCAAAAATTCTTGTGTGAAGGCCTAAGTAAAATCTCTAGTAACTTTACTTTGCATCTCATTAAAGTCGGAAAGTTGAAACGATTCAAGAAAGTTTCAAGCGACTTGAAAACCATCCTTAAAACCGACTTAGCTGACTTGCGGTTACTTACGGTTTTTTGAGGTTTGAGAGAGGCGAAACATGTCAATCAATCTTAATTATGTTGTGTGGGAAAATAGCCTCAAGTTAAACTGAATTAAAAGAAGAATCGGTTGTATGTGAAGCTTTATTTTACTTGAAGTAATTAAAATTTACTTGTCTTGAAATATTTCTTTGCTTACTTAGGCTCTGGTGTAAAGACTTTAGTTTGAACTACCCCTCAGGCGTCTCAATGGATGAAATGAGGGTGAGGCCTATTTTCACGAGATTGTATTAGAGATACGAACGCATGCGCAGGCGAGAAGACGAATTTGGTACAATAGAAAACCTTAGTGAGAGGTTGTTTCTCACCAAGCATCTTATTATGTGAGTTGTCACTCTATCCAGTTCAAGTCACTAGATATATATGAAAATACTCCATGTATCCGCTGTTTCAATATGCAACTACAGGGCCGTAGGTAGCATGAGGCAAGACGAGGCAGTTGCCTCGTCCTGCTTTAGCCTTTTTTTTTTGAAGAAACGTTTAACTGAGAAAATAATCCCTAGAAAAAATTGGATTGGTTAAGATAAAACCAGCTAATATAAGGTGGATGAGGTTAATTCGTTTCATGTGAACTGTGAGTAGCGGTTTTTCAAATACTTTAAAATGCAGATGGTCATTAACTTGGTACCAGTATCGCTAAGCAATAAAAAAGTGAACTTCACACTTGCCCAAGATTGACTTTTCAAAAGAAAAATGCCACGGAAAATGCTTACAAGAGCATTTCTGAGCCTCTAGATTTCAAAATTTTCAGGGCTCTCGAAACTTGCCTCGTCTTGTTCGGAGGTCTCGCTACGGCTCTGAACTAAGGCCCCGTTTAAAAAAGAAAAGTTGTCTCGCGTAGTACTCACCTATCTTAGCTACCCTGGGCGAGTCAACGTCTTATACATTTCCCTAACTTGGCGCTGCTACCAAATTTGTGTTGCTAAGTGTCTTTATTCTGATAGAGAATATCTGCTAGAAAATTTATTTAAAATCACGGCCCCAGATTGCGAAATACGATGAATACGATTACAGGATAAACGAAGGAAAATATAAAAATTGTAGAGAGGGATTTATCTAAATATAAAGAAATTGAATTTTAAGACTATTAACGGTGAATTAATCATTATATGAATTAGCCATAGCGCGCAGGGGAACCTTAGCCCGCCCCCATGTATTTCTCGTAGAACTGCCGACTTTTAACATTTTTAGATATTCCTTTTAATTGTGAATCGTTCAAAACTAATATTAAATTTTCAGTGATTCTGATATTTATTACATCCACTTTGAAATAACTGGCGATCCGTACAATCTGATTGGCTTTCAGCAGTGTGATTTATTCCCAAATCGCACCATTTTCTGCTCTAAATCGCATCTGTTCCAAATCGCGTCATTCATGTTATAAATCGCATCATTTCTGTTTTAAATCGCACCATTTTTGTTCTGTATCGCACCATTTCTGTTTCGAATACAAGATGTAAAGGCCTTTTTGTTTCGGCTTTTTAACAAACCAGCCACTTGATCGATAAATATTAGTACTGACTAATCTGCGATTTCAAAATGGATTTAATAAAGTGGTAATTGAACTTCGTGTAGTGCAATTTTGGTCTGAAATCATACTTGTGATTTCAAATCGAACTCGCGCTGCGCGCTCGTTCGATTTTGAAATCACGCGTATAATTTCAGACCAAATTGCTCTCCACTCAGTTCAATTACAATTATAAATCACATGTGCGTATTCGCTTCCGAGTACGTGTTGATTTTATACAAATCTCCTTTTAATATTCCTAACAGGCATAACATGTACCATGATAAAGATGAAACGTGATCTATGACGTCAAAAAATTTTTCGTAGAAGACAGCAGAACGAAAAAAGATCTTGTGAATTATCGGGAATTACGGGAAAATACATAATTTTTTCCCGAGTTCTGTGGCTCACAGCCACTTTGATTTGATATTCCTTTTGTCTTACTTTGAACTGCAGTAAATCAGATCCTACCAAAACTTTGTATTTTTGTTAAATTCAATATGGGTTTTGAAAAGAAATATATTTTCAATTGATTTATCAAGTTGTTTGGGTTGATTTCATTATGTTTATAAGCTGTAATTACCACAACACTTCGAGCCAACAAGTTGGCTGTTGCCTCCATCAAAAACTATTGTGTTGTTTGTTTTAAAACTTACAATAGAAATAGTTTTCTATTCAGCTAAACAAGGCAGAAGAAAATAGAGCTAACATCTAGAAATATCAAGACTCGAATTGATAGTATAAAGTCGATCATTTTAACGCTTGAGCTTTCGTTGTAACTTTTAAAGTGTGCAATTGTTTGCCTCAATTTCTTTTAAAGATGGAGTAACGTTGAGCATGGAAAAGTTTACAGTTGTAATATATAATCCTAATGAATATTCATGAAACTGTTTGTTCAGTGAGCTTCATTAAGAACGTAATCAACGTCACAACCTCGTTCCCAGGTTCTCTCTCCTTTCCGTGGAGAGACCCTGGTTGGGTTTGGTCACGTGTCTCCCAGAATCTGGGAGATTACAAACAAACGACTTGGGGGAGGGACGGATAAGTGTGAGATTTGTCTCTACAAAGCGTAGACGTCGAGATCAGTGGAAACCTTGTCTAAAGGGTCCTGTTTTTTATAGTTCCCGGACTAGTCAAGACAAAACCTCGAACGCCGAATCCTTTGACAGCGAAAGCGTAGAATATCTGGATGTTTATCGGACGTTGCAAAGGAAATCACGGATTCACCACTTGTGCTGTGAAAAATATTTTAGGCGGTTGTATTCATACCGAAACGCAGTAGGCTTAAATTGCCATTTCTATGTTATGGAGGCCACCTTTGGAAAGCAAACGTATGTATTTTCAAAACTATGATTATGCAGTTCGAAGTGGGGCCGAAAAGATGTATCAAGCATTGGACCATATACAAGAACTCCTTTCGCTTTGGAAGGTTATCACTGGGTTATGTTGTCTGTTTTGTCTCTGTTTATACTATTTCCTGTTGTCTTCAGTGTCGCGTTTTGGTCATCCTTTGCTTACGCACGTACTATATTATATTTTTTTACCTCTATTTACCACTAAAAGCGATACGTTTTTTCTGTTGCCGCATCATACAAAAGGTTAGGGGTAGGAGAAAGCTGACATTTCAGACTACAGCTTTCCGTTAAGTCATTAGAGCTAAAATATTATTTTGACCGTGAATGTAAAATGAATCCTCTGCTCTCAACGTAACTGCTTTGTTTTGTCACCGCTTGGTTTAGGTTTTGCGTGTACTGATTCGGGCCGATTACCAGCCGCTGTCACCGACAAACATTGATTCTTTCAATGCAAGTTCAACGAACAGGGATTTTCCCTTCAATGCGGATAAACACGCGCTTGTGTCTTACTCAGGATCGTAGATTTTAGTATCTAATTGTTGTCATCGGTTTAACTGCGATAACACGAGTTTTTTATTTCTCCGCTGGTAATTCGCTTGTTTATCTGGTGATAGCTCTGTTTAGGTAGAAATTTCCCGAATTTCAGTTATAGTTGGAGGCTTAGCAAATCTGTCTTGCCCTTTCGATCATTGCGTGAACGGTGAAGACGAACCAGACAAAAAAATTGAGAGACAAAGGACTCCTCCCTCGGAATTAATTTTGTTCTGGAACCACGTGACCAAACCCAGCCAGGGTCTCTCGACGGGTAGGAGAGAGAACCTGGGAACGAGATTGTCTACGTCACTGCTTTCTTAGCCTTTTCTGTGAATCTGAATCTTTTGCAAAGTTTTGACCTGGAAAAAATCTGTGAGCTCTTCTTTCCCTCTTATGACTAATACTAGACAGATCTGTAAGAACAACTAATGTTCGATCTCCTTCTCCGATTTAGCTTCCTAGCAGTATTCCCTATATAAAATAAATTTGTTGTTTTTAATTTAGCTCAGATTTTGCTACTCTTAATTAAACAAAACAAACCGATTAAAGATTCTCACCTATTTAGAAAATTCTCCAGTCAATAAACCTTCAAATACCTGTCTGTCTCCTATAAAATATTCTAAATGAAAACCTGATTATGAGTGCATTCTTGATCATAATTAACCTCTCGCAAAATGCTAGGCAAATGCACATATACTTAATTATAGCATTCACAGCTTTCAAGTCGTGCTTCATTTTATATATGTGTCAATGGGAAAAGCTTGGATCTGTTTAAGAATAATTAAATTAACGCGTAAGAAAAACTTTCGTCTCTGTAAGGGATCCCAGTCTCATCCTATTGATCATCAGTTAACAGTGTTGCCCATGTCAGCCACCCGCAGAAAACCAAACAGTTTAAAGTAAAATCAAAAAAGCAAACATATACTAAGTCTACTCGAGACAGGTGTGAATTAATTTGGCGACGAATAAATTTCATAATATGGTTGCTAGTGTTAAATTATTTATTGGGACATGTTTAAATTAGTTTCAAAACTCGCGAAGAGCCTTTGCGGAGATGGCTCAACCTAAATATTATTGTTCGCGTAAATATATGCAACAAATCTAGCTAGAGGTAAAAACCGACTCTTCTTTCGGTGTTATTTCATGACGCTACGGTCAAAAAGCAAACTAAGCTAACTTGCTAGTTTATATGGGATCTTCGAATTTTACGGATTTGTCGCCATTTAGGGGTTCAGAAATAATGAAATACTAGCACGAGTGATCCGATCCAGTGGGAGACAAACTTCTTATTACGCTGACAAGGCGGGTTCTGCTACTTCGGTTTTAAAAACATAAAAAGAAAGATGCAAAAACTGAAAAAAAAAAAAAAACCATCCTGTTGCATGAAAACCCGTGTTGTTAAGAGGACGAAAGTTAAATGGCTACATAAACAAGTGTCCTCTTCAAAATTATGCAAAGTCTGAAACTGGCCCCTCGTCTGAAATGGATAATTTAATTGGGTGAAATGGTTGTTTCCCATAGCTAGTTTGCAATCACAGGTCGCTCATATTTTTATGCAAAATAAATTTACGGAATAAACGGCCAATTTCACGCTGCACGACCTATGAGAAATATTCTTTCACACTCACTCAAAAATTACAGGATTACGAATCACGAATGAATAAACAAATTCAATCACTTTCCGTGCACTGAAAAAGATGAGCCTGTTAACCGTAGCAAGTGTGCTCAAAATCTGTCAGGGTTAATGTGAACGGGATGCGATAAAAAGGGGGGAGATATTTTACCATTTTGTTAGACTTGAATGCCCTTTGCTTCTATTAGGAATGATATTTTATATCTACGGTGTAAACATTGGTTTGAGTCAAAGACACAGTAGCAGGGTCAGTGCGGTTATTTTACATTTAATTTTTTAAGCAACTAAATAGAGGAGTCTACAATTCATTTTTATCTATTCCTTAACAAATATAAAAACTATCAGCGAGAATAGCTTTTCTTTATGCGTTTTCACTCCTGTAATTAAGACATAAAATTTACTGAACCGTCGCCAGTGTGCGTATTTGAAGGCGAAGGTGCAAACAATGAAATCATACTCACCAGAAATTAACCTTGCTTGTTCTTGTTAGTTATGCGGCATAAGCAAATCCCTCTATTGCTACTTTCAACGTGCTTCTTTTAACGCTTCAAGAGCAGGTGTTTTCTGGCTAGAGATAATCGGCTTGTTTTCCGTGATTAAAAAATAGTGTTAAATAATTGATCGGCTCCCTTCTGGAAGTCTCTTTGAGCAATATAGAGCTTAGGGAAAGGAACACACGAGGCTAAATGCGCGTAACGAAGCAGTGGTACCCAGCTGGATTAACTCCAATCTCGTTCCCAGAAGCGGCGCTGGACAAGAGTACACGGAGGCTCTGGGGACGAGATTGGATCAACTCAGTCAACGTGAGACAATCAGAGCATGCGCCAGTGCTGTTTTAGACAATCAGAGCATACGCGAGCGTTGTTGGCTCGGGGTCAACTTTTTCTCATATAAATGCTCGGTAAAGTTGACGCGGCCTGGAGGGTTGCGCAATACAGAGCATCGGGAAACGTGCACACGGAGCTACATGCTACGAGCTAAGAGTCACGTACCACAAACGACTAGTTTAACTGAAGATATGATCGTCGCGGTGTTAACCCGAAAAATTTCGGGACTTCAAAGGATTCATAACTCCATGAGTAGTACATTTTAGCTTGAATTTATCGCATCTTGGCTGCGGCCGCACTTGGCAAGTTAACCGGGTTAGTTTTTGAAAAACCCGGTAAAAAATTCTTCGGAACGTAACCTGGTTAAAAGAGGTTAACCGGGTTAATTTTTATCACCGGCCGGACTCAATTTAGACTTTCACAAAGTTAGTCAATGTTGCGCGGTTTTGTTTTTTCACTCGCTTGGGTCCCTCATAACGCTCGCCTCAGAGTGACTGACAAAATTTGACCCCGTATCACTAATAAAAAGAGTTTGACTTCCTAAAAGTTTTAACTCAATTTTGTTTATAAGAAAGAAAAGCTGAACTTGGGGCAAAAGAAGTAATTTTCGAAACGGTTGTACTTGCGTGCATGATAAAGCCAAAATTTGGAACATTCTCACGCGTAGGCGGAGATGATTGACTGATTGATAACGTTAACCTGCGTTAAACTACCTCGCGAGGAGGTTTAAAAAAACCTAACCTGGTTAAGAAAATCCATTGTTCTTGCTTAATTTGCATAACCCGGTTAAAACTCGCTTAACTGAAGACAACTCGGCCGCACTCGCTGATATTTTAAACCAGTTAACTTTAATTAGTCAATTGAAAATAACCCGGTTAAGTCCCCTAGTGCGGCCGCAGCCATTGACAATACTCACACTGAAATGTACCAGTCATAGATATATATATATATTGTCCGCATTAATTTGGGAAAATTAGCATAACGTCAAAACGGTGAATGTTGTAGCGCGGATTTTTGACCGGTTCGTAGGGTAGGTTTGTCTTGAAATTTCAAGGTGGTGCACTGAATCAATCTTAATGAAAGTTTCAGACGATAAATTATAAAGATTATGTGAAGAGATTTTTAAAAAATTCGTTCGAGTAGCTTCAGAGATATACAAAAAAGCGCTAAAGTCCAAATTTTGAATGAAGTTGCACTCATACAAGTGGTGAGAAAACGGGTTAATTTTCAAGATCGCAAGAACGAAAATACACCAAAATTTTCTAGCATCAAAATATGATATTAAGCAGTATTTAAGTCATTTATAACGTTTTTATGAAATAATCTATCACGACTATTGAAAATTTAAGGTTTGAAATATATTTTCGTTTTAGTCCAATTCAAACATACAGAATTTTTTACTTCTTTCGGAGATTGTTTGCTAAACACCAAACTTTAGATTTTCAGTAGCAGGTCTAATATTATAGATCACACAAAATTCGGCTTTTATCAATAATAATAATAATAATAATAATAACTTTATAAACGTGTCAAAAGGAGTAGCTGAGGAGAAAAGTCCCCTCTACTAATTGTGGACACCTAACTAGCCTAATGAAAACCATTCCTTTACTATAAATACTACAAGAAAACTAACAAATATGTTGACTTAACTAAATCAAAGAAAGACTATCGTCAACTCGTGGGTACGTTGTTTAGAAAATAATCAATTAGTTATCACCTCTGCTTTTCCCACAGTAAATTTTAGGAAATGATAGAAATTCAGATTATAAATATACTATCCTTGTTCTAGAAACACAATACTTTTCTTGCTGCACGAAGTGCTGAGTAAAAAAATGGACAATTTCCGTGTTTTATAGCGATCTTGCGACCCCTCAGTTTCTTGGTTTGCGGTCTACAGAATGTATAACGAAACGACTAACGAAACTGTAACGCGAACAAAATAACCCATTTTTTCAGGTTTTCGATGGGTTTTGATGTTCTAACGACAAACACATCTTCTCTGGACCCTGTGGCCATACTTAACCGATTGAAAAAACGACTCGAACCAATCGGATGAAATTTAAGGCAAATTGAAATCAGGTTACTGACAGTAAAAAACAATGTAAACACATTTCATGGCAACGAAAGAACATATGCGAAACAAAGTCGACACAACTCCTCCGCGAAATAGGACGCAAAACATAAGCTTATGTTTTCTTATCTCGATTTCTGCTGTTATTTTAAAGCTAATGCTCAAACTCACATCCATTCCCCCCCGTGATCTTAAGGAGTCCTTATAAAGAAGAAGAAGAAGAAGAAGAAGTGCCTTTATTTATTATACATTCATTCATACACATAACCTACTACATTACTACAAGGTATGAGATCAAGCCAGCGTCGACGTTGAAGGAGTAGAAGAGCAAATGCTCATCTTCTCGTCAAGTTTAACGCCTGGACGAGTCAAAGGCTCTTGAATCGTACTAATGTGAAAGATTCCTGCGTGTCTTAAATTTGGTAAGACCTCTATCCTCTGACCGTGCTGTAGCGCACGATGCACGCTCTCGGCCAGGAATTTGATGCCACCGAACTTCGGCGAGCGCGTGCTCCTTTGGAAACGATAGATCTTCGCGCTCTCGAGTTCGGACCCGATTAATTACGAAAACGTCTACTACGAGTGAGCGAGTGACTCATTTGCATATCCCTGTCCCTGCAATAACTCATGGTACGCTCGCGCGTACCCACGAGTTAAAAAACTACAAATATATTAAAATTGTGTATCCTAAGCTACATTAAAATATTAAAATTATTCAAATCATTTGTAAAAATTATCTATAAACGCCCAGTCATTCTCGGCATAAGTTGCAGCCTCGACAGTCACTGACATTTGCAGCTAGGGCAGTGCGATCCTGATTGCGTATAATGTTTTTAAATTGTCTTAGAGAGGGGGCATTTCTAATTCTATGAGCAAGATCGTTCCACAGTTTGGGCCCTAGGTAATGAAGTGAGTGTTTTCCGTAAGCAACCGAGGAGAATCATGATATAACAAATTCTCGTTTTCTTAAGTTATATGAGCCGTGGTCTAATAGAAAACGATTGCAAAGTCCCTGTGGCAACAAGTTATGCTTAACCTTATACATGAAGATGGCAATGTCCTGTAACCGTCTGTTGTACAACGATGGTATGTCTGCTTTTGCCAGTAGTTTCTCATAGCAAGAATGTTTATCCTTAAATACTGCCCTGAGTCCTCTTTCCTGTATACGCTCAAGCTTTCTTCTGTCGCTAGCCTTGCAGAAGTGCCAAGTGAGGTGACAGTAAGTTAAGTGCGGTAAAATTGCAGCTTTGCTTCTGTTGGTATCAGATTTTTCAGTCTCATAAGGACTCCAATCCTTTGACTTGCTTTTTTACACACGTTGTTGATATGATGGTTAAAATTAAGCTTATTGTCAATCGTCAATCCTAAAAGGCTTAGCTTCTCTGTCGACTCTATTTCGCTGCCTTGAATGCTCATGCTCAGATTTGTTATCTTTCCTTTGTTCTGCATTGCCATGGTTTTGTATTTACTATAGTTACTTTTAAGCATGTTGTCTTCATACCATTTGGAAGCTTTTTCAGCATTCTTGTTAAGTGATGACTCTACGTTTGCGAAATCCTTTCCTACTTCGTAAATCTGATGGTCGTCCGCGTACATAGACAGGTTCGATTTAATTTCATAGGCCAGGTCGTTCTGGAAGATGTTCCAAAGAAGTGGCCCTAACGCAGATCCTTGTGGACATCCTCTGTTTACCACTTGCCAAGGACTAGTCTGTGATCCCATTCTGATTCTGTTTTGTCGATTGGAGAGATACGAGCGTAGAAGATTAACGATGCTTCCTCAAAACCATAAGCCCTTAACTTGTTAAGCATGAGTCGTGGGTGAAGTGAGTCAAATGCTTTTGACATATCCGTAGATAAAATAGCTACACATTGGTGCCCGTCCCTCGCAAGTTTCCATTGTTCCACCAGGGAGACAAGGGTTGTCTCACAGCTATGAGATTTGCGGTAGGCGGTAATGCAATCGGATAGGCGACTTTCGAATTGAGAAGTGATCTGTTTGCTGATCAGCTGCTCAAAAAGGACAGTAACCAGTCTGTAGTTCTCTTTGTCGAGATGATCGTCCTTCTTAAAGACGGGTATCCATTCCCCCCTTTTCCATTCACTTGGCCACTTTCCACTGGAGATACAGGAGTTATATAACTTAGTGAGGGGTGTGGCTAGTTCCCTTGCTCCCAGTTTCAGTACTTTAGCCGGGATAGCATCATTACCCGTTGCTTTACTTGTTTTAAGCGATTCGAGTGCACACAGTACTTGTGTTCTGTTGGTACGCTCAACTGTTATTGCTTGTTCATTTTGGCAATTTGATCTAATCCGAGCTAGACTAGGATGGTTACATAGTTGTTTCTCTGATTGCTGAGCCCTGTCTCCGCCAATGCTGTCGGCAAGGGTGGCAAAGTGACATGCTAGAGTCTCGGCAACGGTTGTTTGATCAGTAACTACAATGCCGTTAACTTTGAGGTTAATTTCTGCTTGTTTGTTAGTACAAGTCTTCAATCTCAAAAACGGTTTAAAGGTTTTGAAAAATTCTTTAGAATTTGTCGTTAAAACTACATTTTCACAAATTTCAATCCATAGCCAATTACTGGTGAAAATTTTATAGCGATCGGGCAAGGATAAAATTACTTTTACAGCGATTGAAAAATATCGTTGCTTATCCACTTCGTCAAACGAAACCCTCCGCGCGACAGCAGCTCGGTTCTCTTTCACCACTCTTTTCGCCTCTTGAGATGTCTTCAGGGACTTAAGACAATCGTCTACGTAAAAGTTTCTCCTTACAGTGCGGACAACGCCAGCGGGAAACTCATTTTGATTATCTTCAGCTGTTTTCAGAAGACAGAAACCTGTACAACTGGGGGAGGATGTCGCACCAAATACGTGTACGACCATTTTGTACTCTTCCGGAGATTGGCTTAAATCGCCACTCGGCCACCATAGGAATCTTAGCGCGTCACAATCTTCCGGGTCCACTCTGACTTGATGAAACATGGACTCGATATCAGCAACGATAGCAACAGGCTCTTCCCGGAAACGCATCAGTACACCAATTAAGTTGTTGTTCAAATCGAGACCCTGAAGTAACATGTTATTCAAGGAAACGCCAAGAAACTTAGCAGCGCAATTGAACACTACTCTGACCTTCCCTGGTTTTCTAGGATGGAAGACCGGATAGTGAGGTAGGTACCAAACAAACTTCCCTTTCGTGGGGAGGAGCTCATCGGAATTAAGCTTCGCTGCGTGACCTTTAGACAAATAGTCATTCATGATGGTGTTGTACTTCGCACGAAGGTCTTCACTCTTGAGGAGTCTTCTCTTGAGCTGGTCTAACCTTGACTCTGCGAGACTTCAATTATCTGAAATTAGTGGAGGGCGACGTTTCCATGGCAATCCGATCTGATAATGACCCTTCACTAAGGTAACTGTTTCTTTCATAATCTCCAGGACCTGCTTGTCCTCCAGTGACATCGAGACTCTTGATTCAGCCAAGCAGTCACTAAAATCAGACCTCCAGAACTTTTCAACCTGGAGTTGTAATAGATCGTCTTTCGCATGAACAAGATTCACATGGGCGCGGCCAGTCTGGTGAGCTGGACCAGCCGGACCTAAAAGGGCCCATCCCAATGGAAACTTGACAGCATAAGGTTCATTACCAGTGCCTCGTCTCTCATCAAGGATCCAAAATGCGTCCGGGCAATCACCGCCAATTAAAAGCATCACTTTACGTCCGTCAATGTCAGGGAGGTCTATGTCGCTCAAATGGGACCAACGTTTGACGTCATCAGGTACTGGAAAACGTGCTTCTGAAACAGGTATCTTATCAACTGACCAGACGCGAGGAAGAGAAATACTTCTAGTAGCATCAAGACTAGTGACTTGCAGGCTAACCTCTCTCCCACTCTGCTCGTGGTCTTCCTTACTGAGGGTCGACAAAGTAAACCGACGCCGAACCCCGCTTAGCCCAAGTTGCTCGAGGAGCTGGAGGTCACAAAGAGACAAGTCAGAACCATCATCCAGCAAGGCATACGTCTCTGCGATCCGACTATCACCACAACCTTGAACTCGTACTAGGGTCTCTCTCCACCTTTCAGAACGTTAACCGATCCCTGACCTGCTATGAGACTGCTTTCTCCTTCTCTTCTTTCGCCCACTTCGGCAGGCGGGTGCAACAACGGGTGATGCTTCTTCTGACAACCAGGTCTATCACATGCTCCCCTCGCTGCACATCCCTTCGCGAAATGGCCCGGTAGGAGGCAGTTCCGGCAAACACGCTTCTGAAAGGTTACATCCAAATGTCCCTGATACGAATTCCCTTTGAAGGTTTTGCAGTTCGATAGGGTATGTGAACATGAAGCACGAGGCTTGAGGGCCTAGAGGCGGATCAAAACGTGTGCGTGTGACTTCTAGACGTTCACTTCGTGTAATCTCGCGAGTGTTACCTCGTAGGTCCTCGCGCGAAGAATCCATAAGCTCTCACGTGAACTTCGTCGCGTACCCTCATTTGCGCGCCCACGCGTGCTCTCGCGGGTGGGGCCACCCGGTCCCCGGATCTTCGTGTGGGCTACTCGACCAAAACTCGTTCCCTTGAGACTCATCACCGCGCACGGTAAAATTCGTTCCTCGACGGGGAACTTCATTCAGATGGAGACCAAACATGTTATTAGCGGTATCTGCGCTCTGTTGGACGAAGGCGGTAAGGTCAGAAAAACAAGGGCGTTCTCCAACTCTAAATATCGACTCGGCGCGCTCCGTCCATTTCCTTTGTAAGTATGGTGGCAAGCGATCTATAATTCCTAACAGAGTTTCTGAATTGTTCAAATCTGCATCAAAACCCATTTGTGAGAGCGTGAGCTCACACTTGAGCATCTGACGTGAAAGAGACTGCAATGCTGCACTGTCTGTAGACTTAATTGACTGACACTATGCAAGTTCGTTAATGTGGGCTCGCGCCACTATACTTACAAGTGACTAGACCTCAAGTGGTTCGCTGTGATAATGGTACCAATTTCCATGCAGGCGAACGTGAGCTAAGAGCAGCACTCGACGGGTGGAACCAACAATGGATAGAAAAGTATACATCCCAACATGACTTCGAGTGGATCTTTAAGCCGCCAGCCGCCGCGCACATGGGTGGTGTTTGGGAGAGGCTTGTCAGGTCTGTGAAGAAGATCCTGAGTGTGCTGCTTTCAGAACAAGTTGTGGGAGACGAATCGTTGCTCACTGTTGTGGCCGAAGTGGAGTCGATTTTGAATTCACGTCCGTTGACGCCGAATCCTGACGATCCAACCGATGCAGAGCCTTTGACGCCTAACCATTTACTAATGCTGAGGTCGAATCAGGCTATGCCTCCAGGTTCCTTTACCAAGCAAGATCAGTACAGTCGACGTCGTTGGAGACAAGTTCAATACCTTGCTGACTTCTTTTGGAGGCGCTGGCTGCGGGAATACCTTCCGACGTTACAGAAACGTCATAAGTGATTCTCCGTCTGTCGTGATCTGATGGAGGATGACCTGACCTTAATCGTGGATGAGAATATCCCTCGAGGTCAGTGGCGTTTAGGCCGTGTCGTTCTGGTCCACAAGGGGAAGAGGATGGCCACGCACGATCTGCAGTCATCAAGACAAGGAGCGGCCAGCTGAGCAGGCCGATTTCCAAGCTGTGTTTCTTGGAGAACTTCATTGTCCGCATGAGTATCGAACTTTGTAGGCTATATGTAACAAACTTCCTTGTATTGTTCCCAAGTAGTTTGTTAGGGGCGGGAATGTTCAGGACAGTTGTCGTTCCCTCGGGACCTTTCCAATCAGTGCCTTTTATAATTTATGGTCAGTTATGGTTCCCTCGAGAGCCTCTAGAATTTGTACATTTTCATTGCTAATTTTATGCACGGCGTCGTTGTCAGTTGTTATTGCGTCTCGCCGGTGCAGCATTTAGCGTTCTGCCTTTGCCGTTTGTCTTTCTCCGCATTGCTACACAATCGGTAAGATTTGTATTTCCTAGTGCCCTTTCCTTTCATAAGCACGTTTTCCTTATTGTTATTTTCCTATTTATTTCTGTTTAGCAAACCTCTATTTGTCACCGGGAGAAGCGTTTGCGAAGCGGCGATCTTGATCCTTGTAGCGAAATGTGTGTCACACGCTGTTACACGGTGTTATATTGTGTTACAGCGTGTTACACGGTGTTACATGGTGTTACAGAGTGTTAAACGGTTTTACATGGTGTTACATGGTGTTACAGAGTGTTACACGGAGTTACATGGTTTTACATAGTGTTGCAAGGTGTTACATGGTATTACAGAGTGTTACATGGTGTTACACGGTGTTATATTGTGTTACAGCGTGTTACACGGTATTACATGGTGTTACAGAGTGTTAAAAGGTTTTACGTGGTGTTACATGGTGTTACAGAGTGTTACACGGTGTTGCATGGTGTTACATGGTGTTACAGAGTGTTAAACGGTGTTACACGGTGTTATATTGTGTTACAGACGGTGTTACACGGTGTGACATGGTGTTACAGAGTGTTACACAATGTTACACGGTGTTACATGGTGTTACATAGTGTTACAAGGTGTTCCATGGTGTTACAGAGTTTTACAAGGTGTTACGCCGCGTTACATGGTGTTAGAGAGTGTTGCACGGTGTTGGATGATGTTACAGAGTGTTACAAAGTGTTACATGGTGTTACACGGTGTTACATGGTGTTACAGAGTGCTATATAGTTACGTGTTACAAGGTTTTACGTGGTGTTAAGGAGATTTACACAGTGTTACATTGTGTTACAGAGTGTTACACAATGTTTCACGGTGTTAAATTGTTTTACAGAGTGTTACACGATTTTACATGGTGTTACACGGTGTTTCTCAGTGTTGTACGGTGTTAAGGGGTGCTACAAGAAGAACGTTTTAAATTTCAGTTGCAAAATGAATTTGCATAACTTAATATCTCACCAACCTTTATTATTTTGCTGCTTTTGTTCGAAGTTTTCAATCAACACGTTTGAAAAAGAGAAATGCGTTATTTAGCAATCAAAATCATGTCTACAGTGAAATGAAATACTCCAGGGACGTTTTTGAAACTGCACAAAACACTCACAACACATGTTTTCCACATTACCTCAGTAGTCTACTCTAATCAATACCATTTTATATGTGAAGTTTTTGCAGTAAAATGTTTTTTTGTTTTCTAGGGTTTGTTTTTGGGCCACTTTGTTAGCTACAGTTCTGAACAGTAATTTTAGTCTGCAATCACCATCTGTGAACATGGGCCTCCAAGAACTCCATCTCTTACCACAAATTGCTCTGTCTAAATTACACGGTACATCGTTCCATTTTCCTTCCCCCGTCAAAAGCAGTTGAGTGCAGTTTTCGCAAAGGCCCAAGTTATTATTTGGCTCACGATCGTCCCACTTTTGAGGTTCACTATTCACTGTTTAAGTTGAACAGTCCGATCCAGGCGTAAGAAGTTAGTGCAGGGAACTGATGCACAAACGTATTCTCCTCTGCACTGTGAATGGAGGTCAGGATGCTCTGATGCTGGTACAGGACTTTTGTGCGTCAAACCAGTTTAGTTCTTCTTTGAACAGTTTAAAACATGAGCTATTGAAATAAAACCAGTCTGACGTGGTGCATATTTCTCTAAAAGAGAAAAGGTGATTAGAACATAAACGCATTTTTTGAAACCTTAGGAAGACACGTTCAGGATTTCCGTTCAAATGCCCATTTTATCAGGTGTTGGCCTCGTCAGTTATTGCCATTAGTAGATTGCCATTCCATTAAAATTAAGGCAATGTCACAAATTTGAACGTAATCTACACGGGGACGGAAGATATAATGCTTAAAACTACAACATTTCACGGAAATGTAGTAAACTAATTCTCCCCAGTTAGATTCTGGACGAAAAATTGGATTGAGTGCACTTTTGACTCGAGTCAAAGGTTAAATCAAATATAGTATCGGCTTTGTCTTCACCTTTGAAGCAGGTCAAAGATGCCGCCAAATATAAAATCTCTTTGCTTACGCCTTTGACCTTGGTAAAGGCGAAGTAATATGCGTAACAACTTTGACTTCGTCACCTTCGACGCGAGTCAAAGATGAAGTTAAATGCGTCAACGCTTTGCTATTCGTTAAACGCTTGTCAAAGGCGTTGTCAAATATGCCGGTAACTTTGACCTTACCTTTGATGCACGTCAAAGATGAAGTCAAAGGTGTGATGTGTGATGGCTGTCACCAATGTCACAAAGTTGAACGTACTCTACACTAGGAAAATATATTGCTTAAAACTGCAACATTTCACAGAAATGCAGTCAGCCAACCCTTCCACTTGGATTCCATTCTACGCTTTTCTTTCGCGCCACGGGTCGATTCTAACTTGAAAAGTTCTATGAAATACAGGCGAGTTTTCCTCGCATTGAATTGTAAGTGAACGTATCCTATAGCTAAATCTCAAAAGAAGAAGAATCCGATCGTCGGTAAAACGGCGCTTTAGAAAATTTTACCTCATAGTCGTAAGTGGGGTGGTTAAGAAGTGTTGCAAAAAATGGAGCATGTGTAGTGGAGAGTTCTTGTTTGACTCTTTAGATCTGTTTTTGTTTTTTTTTGCATTATCCCTCTTCCCTGTCTTGCGCAATCTCCTTGGAGTCTTTTTTTCGTACGCGGCTAAAGGGCACCTGCTATGTAGGCTATTAAACGTGTATGTTCGCCTTTCTATCTTTCAGAGTATTTGAAAAATTAATATTGAACTCATTTTTAACTGTTGATTGGGCCAAAAAAAAAATGTCTCTTGTCCCGCGACTTTTGTCCGTACATTTACCGTAGGGGAAGTCGGCAACACTCACATGCAGAGCTCCTTTATACTATTGCTTATCTTACTTTTATTCGAGAAGCAGTTTGAAAACAACGGTCCTTTTTAAGGAAAATTTTACCCCTCTCTCCATTTGCATAGTAAACAGAATCATCTAGCCACCTGCAGAATACGGAACTGTAACAGCAGTCGAGCAAACACAATTATTATTCATTCAAAATATTTCGCTGTTTCTGATGGGATCCAATCCCCCGGCTACTTTTTCGTAACCAACAGACGCTTATCATATTTGGAAGGTGTGAGCAAGATGGAATTTTTGATTCAAAACGAGGCTGCTTGGGCAAAAGTGAACTAAGAAATGGCGTTCACCCATTCGAAGACGAAATAGCTGAACTTCTGACTTAAACTGGCTGGAAGAAATGCAAGAACGCGCAAAACGTATTGCTTGAGGGATGTTATCTACCTTTGAGGGGTATCTGCAAGATGACAAATCTGTTTATATCCTGAAACCGTTCCAAGAAATAAGCATATTAAGAACATACACGTTGTGAAGAATTATGCTGATCTCGGAGGAAGTTATTCACCTCGGCCTTCAGCCTAGCTGCATAATTCTTCACATTTTACTCAGCCTCATTCAATATTTGTTAATTATACTGCTTACGTGATTAGTCTGCACGTGATGGGCGTTTGTAATTTGGTAACGAATAAAGTTTGCTATTACGCCCACAGTTTTCACTGAGTCATCATCTATTTTACAAGAGGCATTTTTATTTTTTTAAAGTAAACACACAGTTAAAGAGATGGTTCAACATTTTCTAATTATCAGCGTAGGAAGATGACTGATAAAAGTTATCATTGTCAAGGGTATTCATTTAGATGTGATAGCGTGATCTCCAAATTTTAAAAATTGACCGTTGTTTGCACTACTTGCAGCAAGCGTCTTCCTTCTTAGTAGTGCCTACATTATCTAAAAGACGGTTTTTTGTGTTTTTATATTTTAATTAATTGCTCTCTTCTTGAAAATATCAGACTATAAAATGCCTTGGATGAAAATGGAAAACTACACGCGAACATGGGAACAAATTCAAGGGTTGTTGCTTCGGTTATAAATATTAAACAGAGGAGATCTGAAATTATCCTGTTATGAACACCTTCTTAATTGTGACACTCCGTTAAAAAAGGAGCAAAGGTGACTACATATACCGCGCAGTATCGCGAAAATATAATAATCAAAATATCCTTCAGGCTTAATGGATGATGATGCCAAATACCTAACAACTAATTTAACTACACTTCTTTAAAAAATTCACACACAAAGAACATCAGCTCGCTTCACCGGTCAGGAATAGCGGTAACAAAGATTCTTCACGTTCATGTTCGGTTGCTAGGGCTTTTCCTCCCGCAACTTCTTAAAATTAATATTTGGCTCACAGAGGAGTAGATTATATTCCAAATGATGCAAGACATTAGAACATCTTAATTAGAGACAAATTTTCTTCAAGTTTTTACCATTGTAAAGGTATTTTTGACTTTTCTTGAAAGTATGACGTCATAAGTGACACCTATTTTTAGTAACAACATTAAAAATTCGAAAAGTAGTGTTCCAAACGTTGCAGACATTTTTGCTACACCAGAGGAATATTTATAGTGAAAAAGCCATCTCAATCGGATAAAATGGCGTGAAGTTACAGCTAATTAAAGGAAATCAAATTTATCGCCAACTGACCATATATGGTCAAAATTAGGGGTATTTTAAACGCGAGAAAAATGAATGTATTGGCACAGGAGCAAGGACAAAGTTACATAAAATCAAAATTGCATTTTTTTAAAGTGTGACGCGTTTTTCCTCACGAAATGCGTCATGACGTATTTCGTGACGAAAAACGCGTCATAGCACCACATACCCTGAGTAAAAAAACTACAATTTTGCCAAGCAACTTCGCGGCTCGGTAAATATCCACCGATATTCAACTCCACCTCGGTAATAATATTGCGTTTTCAACGTGTCTTCTTTAACCCATTTGTCCTGAGCCGCCCGTAACCACCCGTGCGGATCCACGCCCCTTCTACCGCTTGTTACGTCATCAATTTGTCCTTTTGGTAGTGGACAACTTTGTCTACTAACTTGTACAGATAGAAGAGATCTTTTAAACTATAACAGAATGAGCAAAATTCAGTCAAGGACACCGGACAAAAAGGCAAAAAGCCATGTAACATTGACCTGAAGATTTCCATGAAAATCTTGTTCCACTACCCACCTACCTTTTTTTTTTCATCTAATTCTAAGCTCCTAAAAGCTTTCCTAAAAACGTTTCCCACCAAAATGAAGCCTACTAGATGCCCAGTCTCAAAACGCACTTCTCTGCAAAATTTCCAGGGGCGAATAGGTAAAGGAAAACATTTCAAGAGCACTGCAGGTGTTTCCTGGGATAGTCAGCTTGTCTTCAGTTACTGGTTCCGTTCTGAGTTGCGTGTTAGAATATACATATATTAAAACTACAACAAAATAGCCCTTATTTAAATATCAAAGACACTACTCTCGTGTACCAGCGTTTGTTAGACCTGGAGTGAAAACATATAAAAAAGAATGCACTGGAAACAGTATAAGCTTTTCCTAAAAAGACATATTTCAACATCTTTTTTTATTACAGGTTTAGCCTCCTGTTCAGTAAGGCCAAACTAAATCAAACGCCAGCTGATTGGGCAGCTAATTAGAATGGAGTAATTCTATTGCCAAACAATTGGGTTAAACAAATCTTACCATAATCGAGGGCGATGGCCCCATTGCCTGTTAGTACATGATGACGTTGGTTAAAGCTCAAACTTGGGAGGTATTGCCCTAATAATTAAAAAAAACTAGTGGAGCTGCCTCTCTCAACCTATATCAGTCTATTTTCTTTGCGCAACCTACATGTGCCATTCAGCAACCTTTGGATAATTGCTTATATCTCTATTAGCGCGATTCAAAGTTCTTCAGCGTTCGAGCGTTAAGTTGAGAACACTCAAAACAAAAACATTTTGAATGAAGGATACCGCAGTCGAACCTCCGCTAACGGCCACCTCTCTGCAACGACCAATTTTTTCGACCCGGCGGACAAAAAATCCATACATTGACACTTGTCTAAAACCTCTCTACAACGGCCACTCTCTTCTGTCCCTAACGTGACCGTTGTAGAGATGTTAAACTGTAATCGTGGAAAGCGTTAACTGTAGCAATGAGGGTACTTACACCGACCACAACAAATAAAGCCCCAATGGAGGGAGACTTGTTCAATACAGAATCTACGGAGTTCAGACTCTCCAGAGCACCTTTGACTCTCCAGTGGTCCGGTTTATATAGGCTGCGAAAACCTGAATGCGATAAATGATACATGAGCCTAGCATCACTAACATTTCCCATGGCGCGAAAAGCATTACCGAGGAGATGTCGAGTCTCTGCCAAAAGGTGATCCCTAGCGTTCCCTTTGTCCATTCTCAGGAGAGTCTCAAGAGCTTTCATGTGTAGGTGCACTGCCTGTTGGGGCTGTCTTAGCGCACAATAAGCTGCACCTAGACTGTTCAATGTCGTTGGAACAGAGGTGTGATCATCGCCCCAGGTTTGTTTAAAAATGTTCAACGCTCTTTGAAGAACCTTGGTAGCTTTCCGTGCTTCGCCAATGAGGGTATACACCACACCTAGGTCATTCAAGGCCTCGCCTACTATAAAATGATTTGCGTTAAAAACTTTTTCCTTGACACCTAATGAGCGTTCTAAAAGTTCCTGTGCTTTTTGCAAATTTCCCTTGTCCCTGTGTATAAATCCCAGAAAATTCAACGCCTCAGCCACATGAGGATGGTTAGATCCATGGAAGTCCTGGAGTATTTCCAATCCGAGTTCTGAATAGTATATCGCCGTGCAAAACTCTCCTAGCTTGTAATAAATCGTTCCCATTGTGTTGAGGACTCTGCCTACAGAAGCATGCCGTGGGCCATATGTTTGCTGCAGTATTGCCAGTGACTGATTATATAGTTGCAGAGCCTCACTATGCTTCCCTTGACGACTATAGACTACTGCCAAGTTGAGAAGAGACCCTGCGATGTAGGGATGACTCGGGCTCAGTAATTTTTGCAGTATTTTAAGTGAGCCCTCGTGGTATGCTTGTGCAAGGCTTAAATTAGCGAGATACCGATATATAACACCAAGTTTTTGAAAAGTTGTAGCTCTTTCAAGGACAGATTCATTTTGCTCCATTTGGCCTTCACTTGCGTTGTCTTTCACGAGGTTGTAATTTTGCCCCCCATTTTGACGATTAACAGCCAACGCAAGTTCATGAAGATCTTTTGACTTGTAGGGATAGCCTAAAGTTCGATACAAAGAGCCTAGAAGGTTTAATGTAACTGAAGTATCTCTACTTTTAGCTGCTTTGGGCACCATTTTTAGTACCACAGTGGAAGTTGCATTTAGTGCCCTCATGAGATCTTCATTTTTTGAACTTGTAGCTCCGCTGTGTAAACACACTACCAGGAGCACTATTTGCAAATCATACCGGTCACCTCTGATTGCCTGCAAGTTTGTCAAATTTACAACTTCGTCGAGTCTGAACACGTTTGTTGCTGGTTTTATTATGGCAGGCCCGGAGAATCCTGAACTGTGCGAGATAAATCGTAAAAACGTATCTGTAAAACTGGTTGACATGACATCGGCTACTTGTAAGCGTTCCCTCGTAGAAAAGACACACAGCGAGGTCAAAATTTCTAGACATTGAGAACCAAAAGAACTGTTAGGGTCTGTCAAGGAAGTGTTGTATACATTTGAGATAGTTGCGTTCAGTTGGTGTTCAAAAGATAAGGCGAGCCTTGAGAAAATACCCAGTAGTAAGACACGGCTTTGAGGATTGCTTGGAAGGGCAACAGCAGTCAGATTACACAATGTCGAGTTAAGACAGTCTTGGTTTTTGCTACTTACCTTGCAGACCTGTCGAAAAGCTTCACGAATCACTTGATGGCTAGAGAGGGTTTGCTTTCCTTCTTTGCCTGCCACCTTAAAGAGCACGTTTCTCAGAGAGTTCCGAATTTGAGCTTCTGTGAAGTGCTGGTAAGAATTCTTTTTCAAAAACTCCAACACATATGCCAAACTAAGAGGGGAGGAGTCAGTGTAACCAATACAAGCGAGGTCTCGAATCACGGGGTCATTTTGCGCGCTGAGATTTACAGCTTTGAGAACTGCCGTGTACATTGGAATTGAATATTTCGAAGCATCACTTTCTCGCCACTCAATTTCTTCTTCCATTCCAAGAGAAGGAATATCTCTTTGAAACTCAGATATGTAATCCAAATATCCATAGTCTGCACGCTTTGGTGGACCTTCGCGCACACTTTCAATGTAGATAGCTGCCGTTGATAGTGCTAGAGGCTGGTGTCCAAGAATGTATGAAAGTTCATTGGCATGGTTTTCGCTATCCTCTTCCAGCCCGGTTATCGATTCAAGTAATTTGACAGAGTCAGTTGGTAGCATGCCTTCATAAAGATCCTGTACATACACGTAATCGCTCAGCCTTTCTAAAGACACACGCTTTTGTACAGTAATGATGACAACAAACGTGGTGAAATGACTACTTCCGGGTTCGAGGTTGAGGTTGCTAAATAACAATTTCAAATCGTGTACGTTGTCAAAAATCAAAACAGGTCGGCTGTTTCTCTCCTCTAGTAGCTCTTTGAGTTTAGTAAAAAGGATCGAGAGTTTGATGCCGGTTTTTTGTACACCTTCGTTTGAAAACAAATCACCGAATTTGAAATTTAATTCTTCTTTTAGTTGCTTAATGCCATCCGCCTTTTTTCCGGAATGACTGCAAAGAGCTAAAACCGCATCTGTCAGACTTGACAAAAGAGAAGTAACGCTAGCTGCTTCAATGGTAATAACGTCCATCGGTCTTTTGTTTTGCTTCATTGATTCGAACAAACGACGTCCCACTTGTCTAGCAAGCTCAGATTTACCCGAGCCTGGTCCACCGATCAAGTACACATGAACTTGTTTTCCATCATGATCTTTAGACAATCTCTTTATTTCTCTCGTCACGTTGAAAACTTCTTCCAGGCGCCATATCCAGCGATGTCTTGGAGGCCATGAAACCTCGTTGTAATAAATGCGTGGCAACTCAGCCGGAAACAGAATCTGCCAAAGTTGCGTTCTTGTCGCTACGATCGAGCCAACCAAATATAATACAATTACCACTAATGTCAGTGCAATAATGAGGGAAACGGTATTTGGGTACTTGCTCTTGATTGGCTCCAAGAGAATTGTCAGCCACGAACAATATTTTTCAGCTAACTGCCAAAGTACAGAAAATAATTTTGTTTTCCAATCGTCCGGTTGTTGAGCTGCCGTTGTAGTGTTGATAGGGAACTTAAGATAGAGACGTTTTCGGGGCGACGGCGACCGGACTGGCAGAGCAATCCTGGAACAGAGGTAGCCGTTGCTTCCCTCCAAAATTCGAACATTAAGATCGCAGTGAACTCAGGACGGCGCCGTGGAAGACTACCGAAGAGGAAAATATAGCTTCACATAAAGAACTAAGAGAATTAATGCTTAATTGCTTGCATGCAACAACAACAACTTTATTTCAGTATTCCCACGTTAGTACGTGGTATTACCAACTATATTCTAAACAATTTTCAATACATACATTTCATTTACACGATACTCTAACGACAAAAGTGAGCTAAAAACACACAATTAAAATATCGGAGTTCATATTTTTTGTCCGGATACTTTCATTTGGCTCGTAGGACAATTTTGTCCATGTAAAGCTCACTTACGGTTTGCTGTTTGCCATATTGGATCAGATTGCATCTTGACTCTGTGACATGAAACATAGAAACATTATAAAGATGTAAGTTTAGATGACAGAGCTTGGAAATCGAGCTTGAAATGTGACTCAAAGAAAACAAGGACAATTTAAGGACGATAATCTGCAAAACTCTGGTTGCTAAATGCAGCAAACCTGATTGAAATGAGAGTTAAATACTCACGTTCTCGCCACAACGCCAAACAGACCAGTTTCACGTCGCCGACGGGAGCACGACGGCAATATGGTGAGTAAGAGCATGCGCAATTTTGCACAAATCATGGCGTCACGTCCGGTTGAAGTTGCCGTCGCCCCGAAAACGTCTCCATCTTAAGTTCCCTGATGTTTTTCGGGCTTGACGGCTTTGATGTTACTTTTCTTTTCTTAACAGTCAGTTGAATTCCACGAGGTACATTTGCCCTCCCAGTGGAACGAGTGTTCGGAGTTGCTTGGCTTCGTGTTGAAGGCATCTTAAACCGGGGCCTTCATCGCTACATTCTGTATAAACGCACCTGATATTTACCCGGAAGTGAACCGATGTTATTTCATGAAACGACACGGCATAACCAAAGTTAGAAGACCAAAAGAGTGGTCATTAAATTGCCCATTAATCGTGTTTTAGAAAACAAAACTTACGAATATGAAGGAACTTTGTCAGGATTTGTCTTCGCCTGACATATTTGAACCCACAATCCTTTTGTCCCGCGCTGCTTTCAGCAAAACAATTCCCATTACCCCTTGCGCCGCGCCTGGATAAGAGGCAAGGAACAGAAAATTTAACACGGTTTTCGACGCCATATTGACGAGTAGGCAAACGCGTGAGAAATTGCAGTGTTTGTATGAGAATCTACTGTCGAATAATTTCCGTAGAACGACTGTTCTGAAAAAAATATATGCATTGTAAACTAAAGCTTCACTCTTATAAAGGATTCTACAGGAAAAAATTGGGGGTGTTACATGCACTAGAAGACCTAGAACCACTTTTTTAAATTTTCTATACATTTCTCTGTAAGAAGGTCCAAGCAAAAATTACAGAGAAATACAGTATATGGAAAACCGAAAGAACAGCAGTTTTACGGAAATTATTCGACATTATATTCTCATATGCATTCGAACACTGTAATTTCTCACACGTTTGCCTGCTCATGAAAATGGCGTTGAAAACCGTGACAAGGTCTTTTTTCACAGATTGATTTATCATTTCAAGTTTGAATTTCAAGAGACATCTGTGGCTTTGCAAAGGTCGCAAAGAATTGTACAATGGGATAGGAGGGAGAGGGAGAAATTAGCATTGCCCATAGCATAAAGTTCTAATTCATTGAATGAAGATATAGACAGGGGCCCATCCCCCCTTATTTTTGGACCAAACTGGAGCATAATATGTTAATTCCCCCAACTTCTAAGATAGG
The DNA here is from genome assembly GCA_038088405.1 of Porites divaricata. Taxonomy (NCBI): domain Eukaryota; kingdom Metazoa; phylum Cnidaria; class Anthozoa; order Scleractinia; family Poritidae; genus Porites; species Porites divaricata. The sequence continues at coordinate 20,930,482 of JBBMOI010000007.1, forward strand.
GGCGTGTGTACTACTCTGTCATCCCGCGTTGCTCTCGTTTAGTTTCCTTGTCATTCTGTAACAAGAATCAGGAACATTAAAGGCATGTACTTTTGAAATGGATGAACTCCTATCTATGACAAGGAAACTAAACGAGAACAACGCGGGATGACAGAGTAGTACCCAGGCCCCCATCTTAGAAGTTGGGTGAATTAACATAATTACTATGCTTTACAAACTGAGGCCAAAGGGCAAAAAAACCTTTTTGGGAGACTGTCTCTCCCCCCCCCCCCCCCCCCCCCCCCCTTGACTTGGATGACCGGGCCTCCCCCTTGTCCCAAGGTCTGGATCCGGCACTGCAGGCATCTGGTTGCTAGTCCAGAAGCTCTACCACTGAGCTACAGAAGACTTGTGGCAGGTAGGGAAATTAAACTAGGTACTATATGTGAAATGTCCATGAACATGTTATCAGGAAAGCTTTCAAAGATTGTCATCCTTAATTAAGAACCCTGCATTTACCAAATGTTGATTCAACACTGTGGCTTACAAACATATGTTGTGATTCAATTTTATCCTTGGTTTAATTTTTATTTACCTTTGTTTTAAACTCGTTACCATACATTACTATACCCCAAAACAAAGAGACAGAAAATTTAAACCAAGCATAAAATTGAACCCCAACATACATATTTGGGGATCAAGAAAGTGTAGAGGAATTTTTTATCAGTGACTATAGTGTACACTTGCAACAAAGCAACAAGTAAATAATTTTATCATCTTTATTTGACCAAAACTGCTGATTCAGTGATGGTAAAAATCATTTACTTACAGAGCTTACAAAGAATAAGAGGAGAAAAATATACACTGAAGATGCATAAAATTAAATATGAGATATTCAGACATGCATCTTATGTTACTGACAGATCATTTCAGGAAATGAGAGAATTATTCATTTTTAAAAAAATAATACTGTACCAAAACTTTAATCACCAGTTTATCAGTAATCTTGATCACTATAAAAATGTTCTTTTTAGTGTCTTCAGATTATTACTGTAAAGACAAATAGCTTTAAATGTACAAAAACAGTGATGTTTGAAGCTACACTCTTTACTGTGTGGACATCCCAACCACAGGGTACCCACCTAAGCTGATTGTGTAACTGTTTGGTATCCTTCACATAATAATTGTAATTTTGTGCTTGAATAATTATGAGTACATAGAGCTGGTTAGTCATACAAACAGCTTGTGTGAGCTCCTTGTACCTAACACAAGGTTGGCTGGTGGGCTTTGATTTAAAGGTGGATAAAAATCCATTTTTTTTCACCTTATCAAAGTTACAGTGTATGATAAACATTGACAAAGGTAAGGAAAAAACTTTACACTTTAGATGTTATTGAAAAGCCTGTTTTTAAGTTGAGTTTGATTTATTAGACAGTACAATTGGCCAGTGTGATACTTGCTAATCACACTTCAGAAAAATCAGCAGCTCCCTGGTTAGTTTCTTCTGAACGTTGTTGCCGTGGCTGACGTTTTATCTCTCTTTCATTGACCTTTGACTGAATGAACACCTGAAAAACAGGAAATGGTTACTTTAAGACAGCTTCTTATTTACATGGACCTACTGTGTACACTGTACACTATATTTGTAAATTTTCACAGACATGAACACACTGTGCCAGAGACCAATATACACTGTATACAATAGTGCTATGGGCAAATCCTTGTTAATTTTGCCTCATTAAAAAAAAATTATGCTTATTATTATCTAATGAAGCTAAAATCTCTGAATATTTGAGCCCGATATACCAAATCCCTTCAGGGAAATTCTCTTTCAAAAACCCCCAAGAATAGCTCATTTGCCATATTTAGCAATCTTGCAGTGCTTGATTGCCTATATTTCCTTTGTTATTGATTGCAAAGAGCTGAAAATTGCACAAACTACTTAAATTAACCAGTTCTTTCAGCATTTGAGCCTACCCGGTAATTTGTACATACGGCAAAGTCTTCTGTGGGTTGACTTTGTATGCTAATGACGTTGGC
>JBBMOI010000007.1:20937500-21245000 GCA_038088405.1 Porites divaricata
TCATCAACAGTTCTCACTCTAAAACCTGAAAAATTATTTGTGCTTTTTCTATGAATCTTAACATCTCAGGGATGGTGAGAGAAAATTTATTCATAGATACATCTTTTGACGCTTCTATGTACAGTGAAAACGCAATTTTCAGCTCTTTAGTCACAGTACTCACTTGCAAATGGAGAGAAAGAAGTGCAAGATAATTTTTCCTTACTGAATCAAGTGAGTACTGTTATAATTCACTTTACGGGATGGCCTTTTTGATGCGTATTATTTCAAATGCGATTAATTTGTGGTTGAAATATACCTTAGTCGTGTTTCTTTAGTTAATTTGTAGCGAATATTGATAATACACTGTGTTTTTGCGACCAAGTACTGTGCGCGATGCTCAAAACATCGTGCCAGGCTAACTTCCGCTGTACATGGCTCCAGTTTAGGGGAATGGGCTCAATATGGCTAATGAGGGAATTGCCTTGTAAAAACTTGCTATGTTAAGAAAATAGCTTCAAAGGTCATTATTATAATAATATCACCAACTTGTCTCTAAAATGCCTAAAAAGCATAGGAAAAATGAAGAAAACAGACTTTTTTTTCCCCAAAACCAGGATTCAGACATTCCTGGACAAAAGTCCTTGGGACAATACTGTAATATTCATATTTTTCTGTCATTTCTCGGTTCCCTCTTAAACAGTGCATCCTTTTTGAAACTTTCTTGCAGTTCTCCCTTCCCCCACCCTATACAAAGTTGAAACTCGGAAAAAATTCTGGATACACACATCCAACATTGTTTGTGGGGTGAAGGGAGGGGTTGGACTTGTGTGAATTGGAAAATGCCCCAGAAATGCAAATTAAGTGTCCCAAGACTATTGTCCATGATTGTAGTATGTCTCTATTATTTGCCTGCATTGGGTACATGGTTGTGTTACAATGCTTTTGATTACTGTAAAAGTTTGTGTACACATGTACACACATGTACGTGAAGTTGTCTATCTGAGAAAACTGGCAGACAACAGCAAATCAGTACAACTGTGTATGGAATTAATTTTCGGCTCTGAAAAAACTCAAAATATTAATGGTTCCAATTTCATACATACATTTACACAATAGCTTGGTCTACAGACGCCCAGCTCTGCTCAGTAGAAAATCGGGAAAGGGGCCTCTTTCCTGATTTTTTACTGAGGGGTGCCCTGGGACATCTCTGCACAGGCTTTTATACATTAATGCTTTCATCATGACTGTTTGTTTTCTCTTTTGGCTTAAAATTCCTGTTTTTTTTTAGGTGTGTAAGATCCTTTTTTAAAAGTTTGTCAGTCTTTTTACCCTGGATACCAGAGGCTTTTCATGCACTGTTTCCGGTTTCGGTTAAGTCTTAAAAAGTGACCCCCGCAAAAAGCCTCTGGACCAGAGTGCCATCCCTTTGATAGTGCCGAGCCAATTACAACCCCGCTTATACCAAAACATCAAGAATCTGGATGTTTTGCTGATTGGTTCCTTGGAGATGTTGAATGTTTCGTGTGTTCTGATTGGATTACAATTACAGTAGGTGCATGATCAGGACATGGGTGGTTTGAAGGTGACAAAGATCAAATCCAAACAATCCAGGCACATGTCATGTATGTTTTCGCTTTGTGGAAGAGAATTGGAAATATCAGATGCCTGTGGGAACTGAAGATTTAGATATAAGGCATTAGTAAAATCCAACTAGTGGTCTATTATCAATGCTGCATTCTGATTGGTTGAGCTACTATATAGCCCACTAGTAGCGAAAAGCGCGGGCTTTTTGGTGGCAGAAAAGGATTAAAGTCTAGCTATAACTAGCTAAAATTCTTTCATTCTTGATATTTTTGACCAACTAGCTGGATTTTACTAAAACAATTATTCCTCTCGTCCTCATGGCCTCTGAGTCAATAGCCTTTGGCCTCATGGACTACTGACTCAGAGCCCATTCGGACTCGAGGAATAAAATAGCCGAGGTCATTGGAACAGTCAATGGTGTAGAGGAATCAAGTACGAGAGGACATTGTAATTATAATATTCAAAGGATAGAAGATAATTATTAGTGGTCTAGCTTGCCGGCCGGCTAAGGAATATCATTGCTGTTCCAGTAATTGGAAGAGTGTGTAAAAAGGGGGTCAGTACGCAACACCTTGTGCCAAAATGCTGTTTGTTCCAATAAACATTTTCTTTAGCAGGTAGATTATGCTCTGGAGGGTTCTACATTTTGACTGAGCAAATGTGCATTATTTTTTCCTCTTATTTCATATTGAGAGGTCATCACTCACATATTATTGATTTTCCAGTTGATGCATATGCATGCCTATCAGCAGAGTGCTCAATAGCTTTTTAAGGACTAGAGCGTAGTATAATCTGGTTTGTCTGGTGTCAACTTGAGATTCGACGTGGCATTTTATTACTATTTAGTTTCGTATCGCACTACATGTACGGCACTCCTCAGATAAATTTGCCAACAAAAAGTTCGTTACAACATACGTTACGACTACAAACACGTGCGCAGAATTTGAATCAAAAAACTATTGCGTGCCTACGGGAGTTCTAAAGCTGCTAAGAAGGAATTTGCGTGCGTGCCTGCAGGAAGTTACAAGTTCATTACGCTTGTTCAAGCTCGCCAGGTCGGCTCTGCAAATAATAAAATATTTTTCCCACAGGCACAAATTGCAGCGATTTGAAGCGGGATTAAAAGGCGCGGCTTGCTTTAAGATCTTCCAAGTTAAGCTAAATCCAATCTTAGCGTCCTTCAAGTGCCAGATGTGCTTACTAAGTTCTGTACTGAGTCTCTTGTTTGGGTCTCTGAAAGAAGACTTATTGAAGACTTATTGATTTTCTGTAGTTTGTTTCTGGTCGGCATGATTTGCCCTCTGATGTAAGAGCATTTACTTTGCAATTGACCTCTTTTGAAATGTAGAGTTCTTCTTTGCGGCTAAAGAAACTTTTACATCGTTTAATTTTCTCCGAAGTGCCTCCTGGATCTGAATAACTAAAAGTGATTTTCTTCTGTCTCCGAATGTGAATGTTTCCTGCAGTGTTCTGTCACGGTGGGCCCAGCTTGTTAGCAGTTTTTGCAGATAGCGATTTTCACGGATAGTGATTTACAGATCCAAATTTCGAAGAATGGATTGCAGCTTAAACTGGAGCTAAATGAATTATGGATAATTGCACTGTGACTCGGTCAAGAATGCTCTTTAGCAATAATTTTTAAAGACAATGTGACTCTTTGGGCTGGAGTGTGTTGTTACTCCTTTGGTAATTACTTTTGAATTAGCTTAACAGTCTTGTGACTGCCGGTTTGATTGACAGATTAGAGTTAAGGTCAAGATCCATCTGGCATGTTGTTAGAGGAATTTTCTTGTGGCTTCCCTGCTTGTGTCTTCAGCCTTCAGCCGAAAATGTGTCGGCATGTGACCGACAAAGCTCCTCATTGCACATGAGAAAAAAACCTCTGGTACCCAGGGTATAGTCTTTTGGTTAACAGTTACAAAATTAATGTGCTCATGACATGCATAATTTATGTTTTCATTTTTAGAACAGTTGTTTGTGTACAACACTGGACTGATTCCAAGTCAATTTTATGAAGTGCTTGGAGGCAGAGATAGAACTGGATTTAAACATCTTTTGGTTTCTGCATCTTTTCTCATTCTCGGCACTGCTTTGGTGAGTAAGAAAAGGGATATTTGTACATGTAGAAATGATAGAAATGTGGTGGTGAATTTAAAGCCTAGAGAATACATGTGAAAGATGTTTTTTTCAGTCAGCAGCGTGCAAAGAAGGTGGTGTCTGATAGCCTGGGGATAGTAGATTTTGCTATTACATGTAGGCTAAACAATTCTGTTCTTAACTTGCCTGAAGGCCAAATGAAGGTTTTTTGAGGAAGTCAAATTACACAAGAACTGTAACCAGTGCTTATTAAATTTTCTGTTTTTGGGCTAGTTTAAAATACTCTTGGGCTAGTACATGCTACCCAAACATTGGCAAACTACATAAATAAACTAAATTTCATTAGTCAGTGATGTAGGCAGCTCAAAAGAAAAAATCTGGGTATACTTCCAATAGGAGTCAAACCTATGACCTTTTGGTTACCAGTGTTCTCCCTTAATTTTAGCTCACCAGGTAAGGAACCATTCATGGCCAGTAAGGCAAAAAATATGCACCAGAGGTGCACTTTCCTGGGGGGGGGGGGGGGGGTAGTGGAGTGAGGGACATGGCCCTGCCCTTGCTGAGAAATTTAGAAGCTAAGTTCTCTGAAACGTCATTCCCTCATTTTAATTAAGACCTATGTAACGCAAATACAGTGTAGCCCATTGTTATCTTTTTTGATTTCAATAAATTTACTTCATCTTTGAATGATGTTCTCTTTCTGGAAATGTGTGTCCCATAAAAAGAAAAGCTGTGTATAATTTAGTATGTTTCCATATATACATATATGCATTGTATTAATTTTATTCATTTTCCTTGTGAGAATTAAAATTAATTGGATCACAACTTCCTTTTTTAAAACCTACTTTTTTAATTTTAGGTTGCAGTGGGTAAGAAGTGTTGCTTCAGGTGGTAAATTTTACCGGTTACCACCTGATAAGGAGAACACTGGGTTATTAGTCCCAGGGGCGTAGCTAGGGGGGGTCCTGGGGTGCCCGTGACCCCCCCCCCCCCCCCTTGGTAGGCCTTCTTTTGAGCAAACAACCTACAATATTCAGGTGGCGAAAACGCCATGACAATATCTTGGCCGTAAAAGCCATTGTTGAAAAGCCCACTTTTTTAAAATTTGTTTTTTTGTAAAGTATTTTTGTCAACGGTTCTTGTGGCCTTCATGCCGCGATAATACGACTGAGCCCGCTGATACGCGATGGAAAGCAGCGGTATAAACCATATAATTATAGTCGGCGATCCCCGGATGGTGATCTGGTGAGTAGCCTCTGTGACCCCCCCTATGAAAAATCCTGGCTACGCGCCTGAGTCCAGATACTCTACCACTAAAATACAGCAGACTCCTGGGAGCTAAGGACAAACATCCTGCATTCTGCTAGGATTGGATTGTCGATATTAATTTGCTTACGTGCAATGATAGGAATGCGTTGGTGAATTAAGCCTGGTGAATACTTGTTTGAGAAAGTCAGTCAGTGACATAGGCAGCTCAGAAGAAAAATCAAAGTACTCCCAATAGGAGTCAGACCTACGACTTTGTGGTTACGTATACTAGGGAGCTTTAGCATCTATGACGGCTACTTTAGCGAAAACTTCACTTTTAAAATGAACTTGTGTTTTTTCAAACTTTGTTGTGTTTATTCCAAATTGCTGAAAATGTAAAGTGTAGGCCAGTGTCCCTGAGTTGATTTCTTGGAGACCGCACTCAAGTGTAGAAAGAGAAAGAAAACTTTGTAGTTTCTTGTTTACGGCCTCCATAAAAATGTGGATTTAGACAGTTTCACATCGTAGTCGTGTATTGAGGGCAAAGAAATGTACAAAAAAGGATGATGCACGTGCAAAGTTGTTTTTTCCCTCAATAAAAGTATTGCTTTTTTGATGTTCTCGTTGCCGTCGCCGTCGTCATTGCTAAAGCTCCCTATTAGTCCTGATGATAACCTATATGATGTAGCTTATAGATAGGGCCTCTGGACTAGTATTCAGAAGGTCACATACTAGTTTAGACTCAATGCTTTTTAGGAGTACTCATGCAGATTTTTTCTCTCAAGCTACCTGCCATCATCTGAGAAATATTTTCTCAAGCAGTAGTTGTAGGTTCGGCAAGATTACTGCATTTCTTCAGAAATGCATCCTTTGATTTCGGGTTTACCGCTTTAATTATTTTTACAAATCATCAGGCTGTATTTTTTCATTAACTGTAAGGCCAGCCCCAAATGTTATGTACATTGTGTTGAACAGTTATTTTAATTACAAAATATTTCTTATAGGGAAAGAGTGCTGTGAAATATGTTGCTAGGACCCTCTATGTCAAGTGGCGAGAATTGTTGACGATGCGTCTACACTCTAGTTATTTTAGAAATTCTGCTTATTACAAGCTGAATGTTCTTCAAGACAGGCTGGATAACATGTGAGTGTGATTATGTAAATGTAGGGAAAACTTAATACATTCTTTTTACCTAGTGGCTATTCGTATCCCCTACATTGACTTGTAGTTGCTATCCTTACGGGATTCTGACTAAACTGATTAGGGTTAAGCACTGACTCGAAACCATTAGCTTCTATTTATAGGGTTATGGTTGTTGCTATATGAATGAAAATCAAACTCTACCTAACAGTGAGTGTTCTGTGGTAGAGTGGTTAGGCTACGAACTACAGTCTGATTCTACACCTTGGGATCGGTGCTCAATCGTACCGGATCAAATTTTTTTCCTTTTAGAATTTGCCACTGAATTTTTTTTCCTAAAAAATTGAACAGTGGTTGAAGAGATTTACACTTTCATGGAAATTTAATGACCAGAAATTTCAAGAGACTTACAAATTTCATGTAGATTTCAAGAAGAGACTTGATCCCGCATGAATAGCAAATACACTTTGGGGTACGGGTCCTGTACGAATAGCCACTGGCTTGTTTTTATCACTCGGGTACAAGCCATCAGGTATTGGGAAGACAAAATAGATAAATGGGCCCATGGCCCCTGACTTTCAAAAGTTATGGGCCATTGAAGTCATGGGGTGGGCTGGATGATAGAGAATAAAGAAAATTAATAAGCACAATTCATGGTAGCAGTACAGTATACTTTGGTTTGAGTACCTACTTTTTACATTTCATTTCAGTTAGTATTTCTCAGTTACAGTTAATGTATGATAAATTATGTAACCCTGGCTGCTGTACCTGTCACAGTCTCGTGGCTTAAAAAACATTATGTTACTGTAAGAGTCAACTCAAGAACTGAACTGTGGTAACAACTGTTAACAACTGTGGGAAAAACTGTTTACACTGAACTTTTAGTAAGTAAGATTGACTTATTTCAGTGCCGTTCACAAAAAAATTAATATAACTTGGTACAGTTTCTGCTAATTTAAAAACATTAAAAAGTCATTATAATTAACTCACTAATCACACTTCCATTGTCAGAGTGTGAGAGACAGAATGGGTTGCTTTTAGAAGCCTTTTCTTTTCTTGATGCCAAATAATGTTTTGCATCTGGATGTCATGGCATTTTTTTTCCATGTTTGAGGCAAATCTTACAGAAGGTGGCATCTTTTTCGTACACTAGCCATGGTCATATGAAGTTAGCCATTTCTGCTGTGAGCTGGAACTTCCTCTTTTCGTTTATACTTACAGTTGCAGGCCTTGAAAGTGTGGAAGTACAATGTAGTGCTCGTTTCTTCACATTTAACACTCATATTGGTGTTGCCATTTTTGTGACCTATCTTATCGGATTTGGGATTAAAAGAACTTGAAAGTTTTCTTTGCCCTTGACCATCTAATTTTAATTTTTTTTTTACTTTTAGCGATCAGAGAATCACACAGGATGTTCAGAAATTTTCTGACACTTTCCGCAAATGTAGCATCGTTTTTATCATTTCTCCATTCACCATTGGATATTATACCTACCAGTGCTATAAAAGGTGACTTCCCTATTTCTCTTTTCTTTAGTGTTACAATCTAAAACCTATTAATTTTTTTACACATCAATGCACACCTGGCCACCTTATAAGATGGCTGCTGTGTTGTGCCTAATGTGTGCCTACAGTGTAGTTATCATCCAATGGAATCATTAATGAATGATTTGTAATCAATTACAGTTGACTCCTGATAACTCGAACCTTCTAAGGAAATCGAAAAAAGTTCGAGTTATCGAGAGTTTGAAGCAAATAATTATACCCGGAAATAAGGAAATAAACAAATGGATGGGGAGGTATTGCAATATTATTAAGCAACAAAGGATTCAGGGATGGGCAGTGAATTTAAACTGGAGTGTCTGGAATGTCTCAGACTTCAGTATACAGTTGTTTTTACCTGACATGCGTTTATAACGTGGTTCGAGTCATCGAGGGTAAAATTGTAGATTGTAGAAATGATCTCAAGGGAAGCAAAAATTGTTTCAAGTTAGTCCAATTGGGAGGTTCAAGTTATTGAGGGTTTGAGTTACCGAACGTAAAATAAGTTACAGTAGATATATGAAGGAAATCTAGGCAAAATTGACATTGGTTGGAGTTAGTGCGAGGTTTGAGTTACAAAGGGTTGGAGTTATCGAGAGTGAACTGTATACACCCATTTCAATTAAGGTTGCTCCAGTGAAACATGATCAATGATGGATGATCCATGTTTCATAGCCTGCAATGCACTATGGTAAACCTTTTTGTTGAGAGAAAAGTTCATTGAAATGATAGAGTCCATGGGTCATTCAAAAACCTTTTTGAGAAGGCGTTCAAGAGAGCTTGAAGAGAACTCAAATGGTTGCACAAGTTCTTAAACGAGAGCGATCTGAAGAATTTCATTTCAGTAAACCTTACAGTAAGAAATTAGAAGCCACTTTGTTTACCGCTTGTTCAAGCTGCGCGAGTTTTTTGGCCAAAATGGTGATTATTTCAATAATAAAAGCAAATAAACACTATTCCTTTATTAAAAAAGTACCTCTAAAATAAATAAATGCATAATGTGAAGTTATTTATTATAGTTCAGCAAAGGTCTTGAATTTGTTTTTTAAAACGCCACCCAAAATTACCACGTGCACGAGTCAAGCAAACTCATTGAAAAATTTGCGACATTTGCATATTACAACAGAGTTACACCTAAACTTAAATCACTGTCTTAAAAAGCGGCAACTGCTAAAGGCCTAGGCTTCAATGTTTTGGAACGCTTTCAGTTAGCGTTTACTGTCTAGGTTTCTTGGCTCGTCGTGGGCACTTAATTTACTAAACTTGTTCCCATAATACATCGTGGGCTATGCAACATGGATCATGCATCATGTATCATTCTTTCCCGAAGCAACCTTAATTGAAATAGGTGTATCTCTCAGTATTAAACAATGCCATTACTGACTTGTCAATAATTGTTTTGGAAAATCAATGACCAAGCAAAGAATGTTACTAAAATGTAATTGTTTGCTGTTGGTTGTTTCCTAATTTTATTCTAAGCACTGCAAAAACATGACAAGCCAACATTTCTCAGAGGTGATCTCCAAAAAATCATTGAAAATACATGTTCATCAACAGCCAAAATTACAATTTGTGCCTTTGAAACATTGTTTAGTCTGAACATGTTTTGGCACTTGTGTGAATGCAGCTGTAGGGTGCGTGATCTGGATCAGGATCAGTGACCCAAGATCACTCGGATCAAGGTAGTGACACTATAAAATAAACTGATGAATTTGTTTGATTTGCCAAGATCCAAGTGATCTCAAATCACTGAACTGCTCTGGATCATCCCAGTGGAACATACCTTTAGAAAACAGTTTGAGTTTTAACACACAGACACAGACTTGCTTAGCTTGTGTACTTTAAACACCTTGTTTTGTTCTCAAATAGTGCTGGCTATCTTGGACCACTTCTCATTTACGCCTATTTCTTTGTTGGAACAATTATTAACAAGTTGATAATGACACCAATTGTTTCACTGGTTGTCAAGCAAGAAAAACTGGAAGGCGACTTCAGGTATTCAGAAAATATGATTTTATTGCAAGTAAAATATAAAAAGATAAAAATGTAAAATACAGTACAAGCCACGGGCATTGCAGCACTTAAACATGCGTAAATTGCTTGCAATAATTATGGCAGATTTCCACGAAAAATCCATGCAAAAAACTCGTGTAAATTTTTACATGAACTTTTGCACGCAAATTTTAGTGTACTTTTACGGTGACTGACTCTGCTTATAAAAATACACGCAAGTTGTGGCCTGCACTGTAAGTTGATAATAAAAGTCATGTCCATTACCTAGTTTACTAGGGTGTTTCACCACCCTGATTGCATTATCCAGTTTAGGGTTTGTCACTCAGCCACCCTCATTACATGTACTCCATGGGGTGAGTTGCAATCACCCTCATTGTACCCCAGGGTGCACCCAACAATCTTTAGTCCCATTTACTGCCAGAGATTGTGGCATCAACCAGACCCAGATCACACACTGCATCCCATCAAACCCTTTATCTATGAAGCGTTTGGGGTTACAGGCTGGAAGTAATGCCTGATCCAGTCTGATTTAGGTTTTGTCAGTGGCTCTGCAGTAGCTTTTATGCATGTTACATAAGATTATTTTGTGACCAGAGTTCTTTTTAAATTGTAATGTTTGTCTCTGAATATTCTTTTGACTCTACTGCATTGGTGAAATGTGCTCAAGGGCCATTCAGATACAAAAGTTAAGTTTATTATCTGAGGCAGTTAAGGGGTATCTGGTGTAAAAAAGGTGTGCAAAAATCCAAGGATGAACTTCAACTTTTTTCTCTAATTAGTAGCATATCCCAGGAGTAAACCTTAAACTCCTAGGGATGGGACGTCCTTACTATATAGGTCCAGGATTGTTTTTATGCTGGACTCATGCACCTAGCTGAATGTTCCAGACATTTTTCTTGGTATTACATGAGTGAGCCAAATGCTTACATTAGGATGGAAGTCATGCAAAAGAGATTTGTGGCTTAGGGACTCTTAGAGTAAGGTAGTTTATAACAAGTTCTTTAATTACATGTAACTTCTTTTTTTTTAACAGGTTTAAGCACATGCATATCAGATCAAATGCAGAGTCAATTGCATTTTATGGGTCTTATATATTGGAGAAAAGAAAAACTAATTCACGATTAAAGGTACATTGTATTTCTACAAATTTAGTATGTACCTCCTGTTTGCTGCTACATGTAACTTTAAACGTTAACTATGTCTTGTACTAGTTTGATTATTAGTATTGTATTTGGTTTCAAGTGCAGTAAGTTGCCTGGAATTTCCGTTGTGATCCTGTTGTTTGAAGTTAAAGTGCCCATAACCTAAAAAATTTTATTTTCTTATCTGAAAGTACACATTGAGACAGGAATTTCTGTGAAAAAATTTAGTGATTTGAACAAAACGTGACTTTTTTATGATTTTTTAAAGTCTTCGAAATTTGCCGCCATTTTGGTCCACCATTCGCATTAGTCTCCTCTCGGTCGGACAGGATCCGTGACGTAGTGGTGATGTAGCTTCAGGAACTTGGATCAGATCGGCCTGTCACATCTTTTCTTCCCAAGCCGAGAGGTTTTGCTGTGCTTTTAGTTAGGTCGTTTTGATGAGGATCTCAACCAGTTGCCTTTCGTTTGTTTGTGTATGACAAGTGAGGTTCCTGAATCTACGTCACATGACGTCACATATGAGCCGGTCAGCTGTAATGGTCAGCTGAACGGGTGTGCCAAAGAAATGTAGACTTAAAAAAATCATAAAAAAATCACGTTTTGTTCAAATCACAAAATTTTTTCGCAGAAATTCCTGTCTTAATGTGTACTTTCAGATAAGAAAATAAAAATTTTTAGGTTATGGGCACTTTAAATTATCTATCACTATCATGGAAATGGTCAGAGTGATTTTGTGAACATTACATGTAAAAGGCCTACTAAATACATGTGACTATAGGAGATTTCAAGGAATTTCCTGGTCTGGGGCCTGTGTCTTTATAGGCCTGGAAACTTTTCAGGCCCAACGAAAAATTTTAAAATCCATTTCTGTTGAATAGAAGCACAGTTCCTAGTGCACAAACAGGTCAATTTTGCTTCGTTTACTCATATTTTCTTGTATGATTTGCAAAATTATTGAAACTTGGATCTTTGGGTCTTTGATCTTAAATGCAAACACAACTAAGCAAGATGAACTAAGATGACAAGAAACATAAAATAAGTTTGTATCTTTTGTAACATTTTGCTTGTAATAACCTCAATCCATCTTCCTGTGTCATTTATACAGATTTATCTTCCTTTTCCTTTCCTCTCCTTAAATACTTTATGTTTTCCTCTGCCTGCCTTGATTAGTCAAGCGAGCAGAGGATGTTTGCTTGTACATATTATTTTGGTTTAATTAAATTCAATTTAATTAAAAACTTATAAAGATCAATCAACTTCAACTTAACCTATAACAGCTTTTCGGAAGTGAAAAGTAAATGGGACTTTTTAATTCCAAGAAACAGGCCCCTGGACCCTATATAGTAAACCTCTTGCCACCTCTTGTTTTGGGCAACTCACATTCTTCCCTTTTTCTTAAATTCTTATCTTCTTTCCTTTTTAGGAGCTTCTTCAAACACAGCAACGAATTGTCAACTTTGAAAGTATTCTTTTCTGTAAGTTTTTTTTCACCCTTTCACTGCTATCAAGAACAAGTTTTTTTTGACATGATTTCCCACCCACCCCGATGAAAACAATTAATTTGTTGTAGCTGTACATTGTCACTGTTGTTGCTGTTGAAACTGTTGTCTTTGTTCTCACTGTTGTCGTTGTTGTTGCTGCTGTTACCGTTCTCATTGTTGTTGCTGTTAACACTGTTGTCACTGTTGTCCCTATTATCAGATGTCTGACATCAGACATATATCAGACGTCTGCTGTTGTTGCTGTTTTGTCATTTTATCACTGTTGTCGCTATTGTCACCATTGACAATGTTGACAATGTTGTTACTGTTGTCATTGTGGTCACTGTTGTCAGGTGTCTGAGATCAGACATCTGACATCAGACATATATCAGACGTCTGAATCAGATTTCTCATATTAAACGTCTGATTTGAGACTTCTGATGTGTCATGTCAGACATCTGATATCAGACGTCTGATATTAGACATCTGACATCAGACTTCTAATATCAGACATCTGATGTCAAATGTCTGGGATCAGATGTCTGAAATCAGACCTCTCACATTAGACAGCTCACATCAGACATGTCTCAGATCAGACGTCTCAGATCAGATGTCCGAAATCAGACATCTGATATCAAAAGTCTGACATCAGACGTCTGAAATCACACATCTGTCATCAGACATCTAATGTCAGATGTCTGACATCAGATGTCTAAAATCAGATTTCTGATATTAAACGTCTGATTTGAGATGACTGATGTGTCATATCAGACATCTGATATCAGACGTCTGATATTAGACATCTAATATCAGAGGTCTGATTTCAGGCGTCTGATATCAAACGTATGGCATCTGACATCAGTCTCATGTCAGACCTGTGATGTCAGATTTCTGATATTAGATGTCTGATGTGTCTTGTCGTACCTGATATCAGACGTCTGATGTCCAACGTCTGATTTCAGACCTCTGATATTAGCCGTCTGATGTCAGATGTCTGAGACCAGATGTCTGAAATCAGACCTCTGACATTAGACAACTCACATCAGACATGTCACATGAGACGTGTCAGATCAGACATCCGACCTGGGACATCTGACATCAGATGTCTACTATCCAAAATCAGACGTCCAAAATCTACTATCCAAAATCAGATGTTGGACATCAGACTGATGTCAGACATCTGTTGTCCAACATCTAATCTAAGATGTGAGACGTTGGAGATCAGATGTCTGACATCAGACTGATGACACATGTCTGATTTCAGACATTTGATATCAGACGTCTGATATCAGTCGTCTGAAATCAGACATCTGTCATCAGACGTCTAATGTCACACATCTGATGTCCAACCTCTTATATAAGATGGCTGATGTCAGATTTCTGATATTAGACTTCTGATTTGAGAAGTCTGATGTCAGACATCTGAAATCAGACATCTGATGTCCATTGTCTGATTTCAGACGTGTGATGTTAGATATCTGATGTCTGATGTCAGACATCTTTCGTGACATGTCTAATGTGAGTTGTCTAAAGTCAGAGGTCTGATTTCAGACATCTGATCTCAGATGTCTGATATCAGACTTCTGATATTTGATGCCTGATGTCAAGGACCATAGCGACAACAGCAACAACAGGGACAACAGTCAGAACAGTGAAAAATATGTCAACAGTGACCACAGTACCAACAGTGTCAACAACAACAACAGTGACAACATTCTTGACAGTAAAAACATTGCCAACATTTTCACAGTGACAATAGCCATATCAGCGACAAAAGTGACAACCGCGAAAACAATAACAACAATGACAACAGCGAAAACAGTGACAACAGCGACAACAGTGACAACATTGATGAAAGTGACAACAGCAACAACAGTCACAACTTGACACTCGTCGCTGTTGTCACTGTTGACACTGTTAAAAATATTGTCACTGTTGTCACTGTTGTTAACAATGTTGTCACTGTGGTTGCTGTTGCCACTGTTATAATGTTGTCACTGTTTACACTGTTGTCGCTTTTAACATGTTGTCACTGTTGACACTGTTGTCGCTGTTTTCCTTGTTGTCACTGTTGTCACTGGTAACGATGTTGTTACTGTTGACGCTGTTGT
Source organism: Porites divaricata (assembly GCA_038088405.1). NCBI lineage: Eukaryota > Metazoa > Cnidaria > Anthozoa > Scleractinia > Poritidae > Porites > Porites divaricata. The sequence goes on from JBBMOI010000007.1 coordinate 20,951,844, forward strand.
CACTGTTGTCGCTGTTGTCACTGTTGACGCTGTTTTCCTGGTGTTCAGTGTTGTCACTGTTGTCGCTGTTTTCCTTGTTGTTCTTTTTGTCACTGTTGTCGCTGTTTTCACTGTTAACAATGTTGTCACTGTGGTCACTGTTGACACTGTTGTCGCTGTTGACACTGTTGTCGCTGTTTTCCTGGTGTTCAGTGTTGTCACTGTTGTCGCTGTTTTCCTTGTTGTTCTTTTTGTCACTGTTGTCGCTGTTTTCACTATTAACAATGTTGTCACTGTGGTCACTGTTGACACTGTTGTCCCTGTTTTCCTGGTGTTCAGTGTTGTCACTGTTGTTGCTGTTTTCCTTGTTGTTCTTTTTGTCACTGTTGTCGCTGTTTTCACTGTTAACAATGTTGTCACTGTGGTCACTGTTGACACTGTTGTCGCTGTTGACACTGTTGTCGCTGTTGACGCTGTTGTCACTGTTGACACTGTTGTCGCTGTTGACACTGTTGTCGCTGTTGTCACTGTTGTTACTGTTGACGCTGTTGTCACTGTTGACGCTGTTGTCACTGTTGTCACTGTTGACACTCTTGTCACTGTTGTCGCTGTTTTCCTTGTTGTCCTTGTTGTCGCTGTTTTCCTTGTTGTCCTTGTTGTCACTGTTGTTGCTGTTGACACTGTTGTCGCTGTTGACATGGTTGTCGCTGTTGACACTGTTGTTGCTGTTGACACTGTTGTCCTTGTTGTGACTGTTGATGCTGTTTGCACTTTTGACAGAGTTGTCGCTTTTTGTCACTGTTGTCACTGTTGACACTCTTGCCATTGTTGTCACTGTTGTCAGCGTTGTTGCTGTTGTCCTTGGTGTCGCTGTTTTCGCTGTTGTCATTGCTGTCACTGTTCTTGCTGTTGTCTCCGTTGTCACTGTTGTCGCTGTTGCACTGGTTTCACTTTTGACACTGTTGTTGCTGTTGTCCTGTTGACGCTGTTGTCACTGTTGTTGCTCTTGTCCTTGTTGTCACTGTTGTCGCTGTTGACACTGTTGTCACCGTGGTCACTGTTATAACTGTTGTCGCTGCTCTCGCTGTTGTTGTTGTTGTCACTTGTGTCACAGTTGTCACTGTTGTCACCCTTGTCATTTTTGACACTGTTGTCCCTGATGTCGTGCTTTTCACTGTTGTCACTGTTTTCACTGTTGTGTTTGTGGTCACTGTAGTGTTTGTTGTCACTGTTGTTGCCGCCTTCATTGGTGTCGCATTTGTCACTTTTGTTGCTGTTGCCACTGTTTTTACTGTAGTCACGGAGTAATATTGAAGTCACTACCAGACTAGTTTATATTAGTACAAACTTTTAACCCTTGGGTTTGGTTGGAAAAGGTTAGTATTGAAATATGTGAAAATATTTGCTTCCCCAAAGTCATATGCTGCTAGTTATTATTTCCAGACAGCAGTGGTGTGTGTGTGTGTGTGTGTGGGGGGATCATCCGGACCCTCACACCCTGAGATAATGAGGGCGGGGGCAGTGTCACTTGGGCCTCAGTTTGGTCTAAAAATAAGGGAGGAAAGGCAGCCCCCCTCCCCCGGGGCCCCTCCCTTGGATCTGCTTCTGTAGTGGTTTAGGTTATCATCTGCAGTCGCTATGCCCCGGGTTCGGACCTCAGTCATTCCACAGAGAATTTTTTCCTCTTAAAATTTTTTCCCTTAAAAATTAAAGAGACATACGCTTTCTTGATCATTTGTTGAGCAAGAGACTCCTTAGAAACTTCGTGGAAATTTCATGAAGAGAGTTTATACCGTATGAATAGCAAATATAAGTTAGTGTATGGGTCCCCTGCCCTGTAAATGGCCACTGGCCCATTTTAAACATGTTGACTTTTTGAAGACGTTATTCACAATAATACTGTTTTTTGTGTTTACAGTTTCTATAAATGCATTTGATTATCTGGGAGCAATCTTCAGCTATCTTATAATTGCCATTGCTGTGTTTGGTGGAATGTATGATAGCATGTCTGTAACTGAACTCAGTGCACAGATCAGTAGGGTATGTTGCTAGAAAATACTGCTACCACGCCTGTATTATTATTTCACCTGTAGATCCAATAAGTGCTACTGAGATCTATAAGTCGTTCAGCATATCCGTCAGACAGTATTTCAGTCAAGTCAGTCAGTCAGCCAGTCAGTCAGTAAGCCAGCTGGCCAGTTGGTCGTTAGGTTAGTCAGTTGGTTAGCCAGCCAGTGAGATAATCAATTGGTCAGGCAGGCAGTCGTCAATCAGTAAGCCAGACAGTCTGTTAGCTACTGAATTAATCAGAAAGCCTGCACAGTCTGTCAGTTACTCAGTTGGTCAGACAGCCTGTCAGTCATCCCGTTAGTCTGTAAGTTAGCTGGGCGGTCATTTAGTTGGTTGGTCAATCAGTTGGTAGGTCAGTCAGACAGTATTATCATACATGTACAGTATGTCTACAGCCGACCAGTTTGTCCATCAGTAAATCGTCATTCTATCGATAAGTAAGTGACGTGTTGCAATGATTTAAAGTTGACAATACGTAATTGTTTGTTATTCTTTGGAAGTATTTCTAAGTTCTTAACATCCTCATGTCCTTGTACACTTTCTTCAAAATATTCGCCTGTTTCTGGACACAGTTTCATAATAATGTAAACGGAGATTATCCATCTAGTAACTCCTCGAAAAAGAGATGTCTCTATAGTCACTTGGCTATTTGTGTCTTCGGATAGCGATGAACTCTTTTGCCATGTTTTAGAGTTCTACCCTCATGCCAAAGCAGCTAGGCTGCTGCTGCGTCACTGCCTGGAAATGAGGCTGTGATTGTAAATAAGCAAAATACAATAAATCGTGTATATTGCCTACTTCTTCCAAATTTGGTAAGTGCCATCTGGCTATGAAAAAATTTACCTGGGTATTAAAGCCAATCAAAAACGGCGAAATGTTTTAAATGGATAATAATTATCATTAATAGTCAACTGATTAATAAAGTTTACCCGGTTGAGATTTCTAAGGTTTATGCCAGCTTTTTAAATGGAGGGAGAGATGCTGGTAAAATTTAATTCAAAAGCCTTTTGTATTAAATTGTGCATTTTTTTCTTTATAAATTGTAGAACTCTTTTTTTGCCATGTACCTGATCAACTGCTGGACCCAGATCATTGATTTATCAAATGATATTTCTTCCATGGCTGGATATGTTCACAGGTAGTTATGGGAGGGAGCTAAACTACGTCAACTGGGAGTAAGGCCTTTTCCCTGTTATTACGCTTGCTTGCTTGACCATGGTCTCTGGCTTACCCAATCAAATTTGTATTGCTAAGAGTCTATTCTTAGACCTACAGAGACGATTTGTCCGAAAGGTTTTGTTTGGACTTAACCACTACCCAAGAATGCAAAAAGTCCACTTCCGGTTGACGTGCGTAGCTCAAACAAGATACGTACAAGAGAGAAAAAAGTGCAAATGTAGCTGTGATGTTAAGAGTTAAGAGTCCTATATTTTCCTTTTTGCTAATGGGTATAATTTGAAACCAAACTACGATTTTTATCGTCTATTTAGTAGACAACACAGTGTCACCACACTTCTTCAGATTATCGTAATGCGAATTGAACGTCCCTGAGACCGCCGATTAGTATACCAGAAAAGAAGGTCTGTATGCTTCTTCTTTTGTTTTGATTCATCCACTTTTTCTTTCGTTTGACAGAATTGGGCAGCTTCTAGAATACTTTGATGAAAGCGATAAACCGCAGCTTGAAAAAGAACATCAAGAATCTTTACGGTAAATATTCTTTCCCTTGTCTTGTTTTTTTTTGTCTGTGAGGATTAATTTAATTTCAGTCTTTTTGAGTTGGAGAGGTATTTCAAACATCTCTCGCTTTTTAGGGATGAGAATCTAGCTTCACATGGTGGCGATGGTGACACTGTATTCAAGCTCAGTTGCATATCATACTCCCCACCAAACTGTACGGACCCTCTTGTCAGAGGTAGGGTGTTAATTTTAGATTTTCGGATTAATTTCCCGTTAATGCCTTCTCTTCCTGCCTCAAAAGCTGAACCCCCAAATGGATTTTGTGCTGCACTGCCTCATCTCTGTGACAGGGCAACAACATAGACCAGTTCCGATTTATTCGAATTCATACTTGGCTGCAAGGCTTGGGGAATAAAACAAAAGAAATAATCTTGAGCCTCAATACTAAATAAAACATTTCTTTTGTTTTCATCCCTTCATGCAAGCCTTGGAGCCAAGTGTGAATTTTAATAGACCGAAAATGGTCTATTAGACTAATAGCCGCTTTGATCGAATAATAAAATCCATCATTAAATTCTGATGCAATAAATTTCCCCAGTAAAGGTGCGGCCCATGAAATGCACGAACAAATAAAAGTAGAAGATGCATAGGATGGGACACGGGGAGAAGGAGGAGTTGAAAGAAACCTTTTCACCGCCATCAAAGCTTTCTAAAGAGAGTTAAGAAATTGGGCGGGGGAAAAACGCTAGTGACAGAACTTTGCGGTCTCAGCGCGCTTATAATTTCCTCCTTTTCTTTGGAATACCTCAGCCTGGCTCGCAGGCTTCGCAATGATGAGCTGCCTTCTAAGCTACGGCTGGATTGAACTTTGATTTGCGCGGGCAAAGAGATTATTGGTTTGCAAATTCATCATTTTAACATAATGCACCTTGTCAAACTATTGTCTTTGATTTATCTTGTGATGACTGTAATACCCATAAGAAATTGGAAACAATGGAAATGCAGAATTTGGGGGGGGGGGGGGGTGGGGGCGAAACTGGTGAAGTAGTTGCTGCCTTTAGAAGGGTGAAGTGAAAGGGGTTGTTAAAGATCCCGTCATGGATGTGTCGTGCTTAAACGTGATAAGTTTTTTTCCCTTATTTTTGTAGATCTAGACTTAGAAATAAGTCATGGAAAGAATATCCTTATAACTGGATGTACAGGTAAACATTGATACAGAAATGTACGCCCAGATCATGAACTTTGAAATGATTTTTTTCTAAAATTCATAATTGCATTTTTCTTTGGAAGGAAGTGGGAAGAGTTCTTTGTTTAGAGTTCTTTGCGGCATATGGAAGCCTATTTCAGGTATGGTTTGTTCATCCAAACAAGCTCATTTCCGGTATAGACTTCAACAGCCAGTCTGTCGCTTTAGTTTAACTTCCTCTTTTACACCTACAATCATGGACAAAAGTCTTGGGACCTTTTTGCATTTCTGAGGCGTTTTCCAGTTCACACAGGCCCAACGTCCTCCCCTCACCCCACAGACAAAATTGGACGCGAGTATCCAAATTTTTTTCCTAGTTTCAACTTTGTATAAAGTGGGGGGGGGGGGGGGGGGAGGGAGAACTGCAAGAAAATTTAAAAAAGGATGGACGTTTTTTATGAGGGAAGCCAGAAATGACAGAAAAATATGAATACTGTATTACTGTCCCAAAGGCTCTAGTCCATGATTGTAGCTCACGTTAACCCTTTTAAGCCCTAAGAGTGATCAGGGTCATAATTCTCCTTGCTTTATGAAACAGAGTGGTACTGAGAAGTAACGATATGATCAGACAAGATGAAGTACACTGATACCTTATCAACCTCAGCCCACTACTTCTATAGGAAATGTTTAGAGACAATAAATGAAAGTTATGATATTATGGCTAAAAAGTCGAGAATATTCGTCACTCGAACTTTTGAACCTTTGCACGAACTCCTGTGTTATTACCATTCAAATGAGACTTCTGCAAAATTTTGCGTAGGATTTTACAAAACTAAATTTGTCTGTTTTGTTGTTTTATTCCTTCGGCCACTGGTATCAATGAAATAATAAGTAACATGTATTTGTAATTATCCTACAGGGGAGGTCTCGCGATTTCTTCCATTAAGCCCCAAAGCTGTTTTCTTCTTACCACAAAAGGCATTTATCACAGACGGTACATTGCGACAACAGGTAAAACAATCTTTTGCAGTAAAGGTATTTTGGTGTTGGATACTGTCTTGTAGTCAACTGTGTACGTTTCAATTCTTTCTTACTTTAGTCGAGTTTAAGGTCCGTACTTGGTAAACTACGCAGCGATTTCCCCCTTTCCCCCCAGATTTGTCGAGGTAAAAAGAAACTATAATCTGTAAATATCGGTGCGGACGAGGTTAAAACGACGTTTATCATATCTCTTTCTTTGGAGGAATAAGTGTATACCTGGGAGAGATTTTAAAAGCAAAAACAAACGAAACCAAAATAGAAACAACTGTATGACTGTTTCTGTGATTTGGGTCCGGTCAACCAACAAAAGGCGCAGAGTCAGATTTACAAGTTGAAAACAATACTCAGCAAGGTTACCTACTTTTCGGCATTGGTTTGAAGGGGAAGCAAAAAATCTTGCATTTAAGTCGCGTTCTTTCAGTATGCCACTGACCGAAAATTGTCAAATCACAATTTGAAAAATGACTTAATTAAATAAGGTAAGGCCTTTAGCATAGACAAACTTCGTTCCGTTTTGATTTTATGGACTGAAATCTTATTGGCTATTCGGAAGTTGCAAATGAGACTGAATCAGTAGTGCGTCGAATGTGACTGTAGGACTGTTTAGGAATGCGATTTCTTCTTATACGAAGTTGTGCAAGGAACTGGGTCAAAATTTGTCCTTAAAACAGTCCCATAGTGCAATTCGGTACAACACGAACCCAGTTTCACACGCGACCCCCAGATGGCCAATGGGGGCGTTTAAGTTATGATTACCAAACTTAGCGACTTTTCCTAAAAATTATCTGGGAACATTTTAAAGTCATCATGACTTGTACGTCAACATTAACGTTACCATGGCAACCAAGTTTTGGCAGCTATGTTTATGTCTTAAAAATAGGTTTTAAAATGTTATTGTCTCTGTTGGCAGATGCTGAGTTTAATTTTCAACAGTGTTCATTTCTCTCGGAATTGCATATTTTGCTGATTTTTTTTGCCTCCTATGCATCCTTCTATACTGAGATCAAGTTTTCTATCAAAAGGTCCTCGATTTATACGGGATTTGATACCCTGGTCCCAGAGTTACTCAGTCTTTGTCGCCGCTTCGCGGCTCGCTTACTCTTTTGAGAAAATTTTCAAGAAAAACCTCTGCGACCAGGGTAGGGTTTCAAGTAAAATGGAATACGTTCAAATAATTCAAAAGGGCGGATCCAAGATGGCGGATGTTTCCAGTTCCGTTTTTAGTCATAAATGACGTCATCATGACATCATTGCTATTGTTAAAGGTTATTTATATGTTAGCCAACTTCTTGATTTTATTTAACCCCTTACTATTTAAGTATCTTTCGCTTAATGTGTACTTGGAGAGAAATTTGGATTCTGCCGATAAATTCAACAATGTGACGTCATAATGACGTCTGATTACGTCATTTTTTCAATCAAGTTATCCCCAGAAGTTGGAAATGATGAGTACATTTTTTGTGGCCATAGCATGAGCAGTTTTGAAGTTATAGAGGGAGGGCCTCTGGAGCCCTCCCCCACCCCGTCGCGGGAAGCGAAAAAAGCCCGGTCTGCGGAGGGTTAAGTTATTCAAACACACACGTCATCTTCGACGCAAAAACTGTCGAAAATCTTCCGTCACGGAAGCATTGCCATGGAAGTTGTAACAACAGCCTTAAATTTGCAAAGTATGACATAACGTTCCGTTCTTATACCTGTTATCGTTGATACGAACAACTAATTCAGTTTTCCTTTTCAGCTAACATACCCCTTTGAAGACCATTTATTTGAATACAATTGCGAATCAGGTATGGGATGTGAAAACTGTTTGTTAACCACTTTTATTCAATAGAATGCTGAGCCTCTAGATCAGTTCTTTTGTTTTATTCCCCTACCCCCCGGCGCAGAGTATGAATTTTAATTTATCATATAAACACCAATGAAATAACAGGTGAGCTTTCGCGCGAAAACTTGATATCTTCGCATGAGAAAATAACATGTTATCTTCACATGTGAATATATCACCGTTGCTATGGCTACATAATTGATCGCGCCTTTCACACCAAAAAACTATTAAAGTGAAATGGTTTGGTAGTTCATTGGTATTTCTCGTGTTGAAAAAATATTTCACGAGTGAGCGTAGCGAACGAGTGAAATATTTTTCAACACTCGAAGAGAAATTTCGCATCTGCAAGCAGCCATGTAATATCCTCTATTTATCGAAATTTGTCTATTGTGACGGGATTAAAGAGTTACATAACCACGTGCGAGTGTTTCTCACAGTTTTTAACTGAATTTTCTTAGGTTTCTAATTTTCGTTTACTTAAAAGTGCGAGATACACTGAACAGTATGACCACGGATAACCACGTAAAATGGCGGTCCCGTCTTCAGTTGGAGACGTAAAATACAGAGGGCCACTAGGGAGAATACTTCATAGTAATAGGTGTCACCCTCTTAAAATAAAGGTTATTTATTTATCAATTAAGAACGACAGTTTGCTAGTTTATTTACTAAAATGTTTCGGAATTTTGGCGGGTCAGTGTGGATGGTAATGCTGAGGGGAGCTACATTGTAGGATAGGACAGATCAAATCCAGGTTCGAGGTCCGGGTTTGACCCTGGGTTGCGATCTTCTTTCCTTTTGATAGAAACACTTTCCATAACAGGTTAAAAAATTTCTAAGTGTCTCAAAAAATGATAGCGACCGTTTACCAAAGGGAAATTGGCTACGCCGGAACAAGGTCAAAATTCGGTCCAAAACGACGGCCTATTCCCTTAATTTGCTTCAAGTAGTGAAATTAGGAAATGTTTGTACGCAGGCTTCACGACAGTAATTTGTCGTTTAGCTTCTTTTATAGGCAACTTATGCTGTTAGTGTTAAGAATGCAATTTCCAAGTTTAAAAAAATCCCGCGCTTTAACAATGGGGCCAAGTACAATACTTTTCTTTTATCATTCATTTGCGCGTAGTACAAGGTTTTCATTGGTTGGGGTTTTGTACCGTATAACTGACTTGATTAATTTTGCAATCCTCTGGATCTTCTATCATATTTAGTTGGAGAAGAAAATGAACGACTTTTTGAGCTGCTGAATTGTGTTGGACTGGTAAGTTTTTTTTAGCGTCAGTATATAGATCATGTTGTCCCTAAAAGTTGTTTATATACTCTGAGTAGTGTAGTGCATACTGCGAAAATAGATATCAAACTATGTAACAAGTGGTCGCTTACAATAGGGTTAAAAACAATGGCAAATTATTACACCATCGCCCTAAAAAGTGGTCTCGCTCGCTCTCGAGATGTTCCAGCTACAAGGCTTTGACTGGGAAAGCTTTTGTGTTGTTTTTGATAAGTAGTCGCTTAGATTCGGTTGTTTAATGACGCCGCTTTGATTTAAAAGATGGATTTCTCGCCACTTCAAAAGGACATCCTTTGGATGCATTCATTTGGAATTACTGTCCCGACTTGCTGATGTCTTCAATTAGCGTTATGTGCTTTCTATGTGCGAGACATTTTGATAGTTAAATAAATAGCCATAAATTATTGTGATAGATGGATATGAAATACAATTGCATAAATTGCGTTCACAACTGTGAGGATCATTGTTCACTTGATTTCATTTCCGCAGTTTGATTTGATTTATTTCATATACATCTATCACATTCATCTCTTTCATGAGAACATATGAACACATAATTGACCAGCTCCCAACATCTGCGGTTTCATAGCTCAGTTAGTTAGAGCATTGCACCGGTATCATGAGGTCACGGGTTCAAATCCCGTTGAAGTCCTGAATTTTTTTCAGGCTTCTTACGTAGTTGCATAAAATGCGTTCTCACCTTCGGGGATCATTCTTCATTTGACTTTAAATAACCATATTGTTTTTCCCTGTCTTATAGTCGACTCTGTGCGATAGAGTTGGTGGTCTGGACAACCCGGTTGATTTCAACTGGTGAGTATACCTACGTGGTGGTATTTAACAATTATTGGATGATGCTGGGTGTGATCTAAAGAATTACGCGGCAGATCGAGGACAACGTTATCCGGCAAGGCCAAAGGCAGAGGCGCATAACACCCTCCGAGTTGTATTTTTGTGTTATTGCTGTGATTTTATAGGCAGTATTACGGCTAACTGTGTGAAACTTTTTCGCCTTTATTCGAGTTCTACCAAAACAACGCAACCTCGTCTGAAATTAGGAGGCGTAATCCGTCTGATGTACATTCAGAAAAATCCTAATTAGGCTTTCTTTAGGTCGCTAGAATCAAGGTAGTTGAGGCAATTTTGCCAAAAATTCTGGGAAAGATTCTGCTTCTTGTTTAAGTCAGTGTAGGTCAGAGAATTATTTGTCTTTTAGGCTTCCACTAGTCTCGTACCCAGATCTCTTGTCAACAAAACCGTGAACAAGAGATCTAAGTACGAGATTAGGCTTCCACAGCAAAGTGTTTTGATCCAAAACGATTTGTAGTCTATTAGTTTTTACCTTTCAAATGCCGTTAGGCTATTCATGTCCCGTATTAAATTAATAAACAAATAACGAAACATTACTTAATAACAACGATAATGAAGAGAAGAATTATTGTTATTTGCAACAAAAAAAAAAATGAAGAAAACATGAAACGCAGGGGAGGAAAATGTGTTTTTTGCCAGCTTAAAGTCAGGTAAAACTTAGTAAAGGAATCCTTATATCGCCAATGGTACGGTGGCAACGCTCATTTCTCTTTCTCTTTTGTTTAGGGAAGACATGCTTTCGCCTGGCGAAATGCAGAGGCTGTCTTTTGCTCGTTTGTTCCATCACCGCCCACTTGTAGCTCGTAAGTGGTCAATTTTTAGTTTTAAACTGACATTATCCTTATCACTTCAACTTGAAATCCTGTGGCGTGACCGTTCAGATAAAATGTACTGAACAGTACTTGTCTGTGGTACTGTTTTTTCCTAAAAAAAATGGACCATTTGGTAATGTATTTATTTATTTATATTTAATCTGGATGAAATCCTTCATTAGAATGAAAGCTACTGATCAGAACTCTGCTGTGCTGAATAAGTTGGTTCCCAGTTTTGAGTCTGTGGATGAATCTGAAAGTGTGACCATTCAAATGAAAGCTATTTAGGTGTACTTTCATTTGGTACTGTTTATTTCTTCATATCTTCCAAAGTGAATTTTAAATGATCGCTTTCCGGAGGAAAGAGATTTTAGAGACAACAAAACAATCTGATGGCAAACTGCTGGTCTTTATTCAAGGAAGAAACATGTCCATTAGTTCGTTAAAGAAAAATTCTAACAGTGGGAACTTCCACCAGATTGAGTGAAACATAAAAATAATCATTCAAAACATTAAAAGAAAGAAATGACATAGCAAAGACAAAAGTAGGCAATGATAGACAAACTTGACGAAGATTACAACAGGTTGAAATTGTGGGTTTTGAAAAACTTGTTAGCTGAAAACTTTTTTGAAAAAAGTTTCTTTTTTGTTGTTTGTAACGTTTGGTGTACTGCTTGGAAAGTATATTTGTCAAAAGAGAAGCTGTGATTTGTTGTTTGCATGTAGTGTCTTCGTTTACGTTAAGTTCCATAGGCCATAAGCGTTATTACCAGGAGAAAAATAACATTTTTTTATATTTTCCGTTGTTATCAGATTACATTTGTCTTTTTGGTTTGATAATCAGTTCTTGACGAGGCTACTAGTGCGTTAGATGAGCCCTCAGAGACAAGACTGTATTCAATGTGTAAGCAGTATGAAATCACTATTGTTAGTGTTGGCCACAGAGAATCACTGAAGCAGGTAAGCCGGCCTAGTGCCACAATTGAGATATTAAGTTCTGTGGGGTCCACTTTTCCGAAGGCTGATTAGAAATAACTGATGTTTAAATTTTACGTATGATTGGTTTATTGTTTTGTATGCTATAATATAATCAAGGTCTGTGTAAATCTTTTGTGATATCACAAAAACCGGTGGGGTCTAATCGTTTTATTGTTTATGTTTTGAAGAAATAACGACAAACTCACTGTCGCAATGAACAGTTTATTATTTTCCAAAAAGAATTTATACAGTGGAACCTCGATATAACGAAGGGCTAAGGGACTGACAATTTTGTCCACTATAACGAGGTTTAGTTATATCGAGGTTCTTGTCCATATATTTTGCTATCATTGGGGTAAAGAAATTGTTCGTCATACCGAGGAATTCGATGTATAGAGGTTCTTTATATCGATGTTCCACTGTATTGCTCTTAAGGCTGGTTTTCACTAGCGACGGAGTCGGAGTCGTAATCAGAAACGTAGAGCTTATGATCTAGTGAAAATAGCGTTACGATTCCGCTTACGACTCCGTCGCTTACGTTCCGCTTATGATCTAGTGAAAACCAGATTGTCGGAGTCAGAAGCGGAAGCAGAAGAACCAAACCAATCACAAAGCGTGGGAGCGTGCATAGTGATTTGTTTATCCTTCCGCTTCTGCTTCCGACTCCGATGATCTGCTAGCATGTAATCTGCAGGTCGCGCTGATTTCCAAAATTAACTGTAGTCTCTTAGCCAAGAGACTAAAGAGAGAATGAGTACAAACAACCATGCACCATTTTGGGCAAAACAAAGAAAACACGTTTCCGTGATATCACCAGTGTGTCTTTTCTCTAGTACATCAACGACCAATCACAACGTTCGTATTATTCACCAAATTTAGCCATAGCTCTCGACCAATTGTCGTGCAAGAAATCGACAACAACAATAGGGAAAATACACTGAAAATAGTGGAGCGGCAGCGATGTCCAGCAACAGACAAACGCGTTTTCAAATGTACTGTCATTTTATTTCCTCAGTTTCACGATTACAATTTGAAATTGGACGGTAAAGGAGGATGGGAGTATACCACGATCAAACAGGAATAAAAGTTATGAAAATTTGCGGGCTGTAAGTTTCGCGTTTGCTAAGTAATAAATTTGTGTAGCACAGTTCTGAGTACTAACCGCTTATCGGGAAGGAACGAAACCGGTCCCGTGAGAGCGTCGGAAATCTAGTCTGAAAAAAAGAGAACATTTACTCTTTTTAACCCTAAGATCAGAATTTGAATTCTCATTTGTTGCCCCTATTCATTTCCTACAGAAGTAGTGGGGAGAAGATGATAAAATTTCAAGGAAATTCAATTTGTGTGATCATGTCCGTAATTCTCATGACCATTCTGTTTAAGAAAGCATTGATATTACGAGGAGAAATTTGATGCTGATCACTCTTAGGGCTTTAAGGGTTAAATAGTACAAAATGAATTTAAAGGAGCTATATCACGTTGATACTGCTGTTTTAGATCAGTTCTGAGCTGAACTCATTTCTTAGTACCTTTACCCATTCATAAAATGCTCCTGTAGTAGTTATGAAAAAGATATCAAACCATAATATTTTTTGGTGATTTTTGCAGGCATTGCATAAACTTGAAATAGTTGCCCCAACGTTTTCCAAGTTTTAATCCATGTTAATAGTATATGACAAAGGCCTTGTGTATAGTGAGGTGCACCTAGCTGCCCTAGCTACAATAGTTCTCAAGCACGCCACTTAAATAATATGAAATTAAAAAAAGTGCAAATAGAACGCTGGATTCATAAAAAGAGACCAACTCGTAACTTGGCTATTTAGAAACCTGGCTGAGGATTTTAAACGAGGTGTAACAAGTAAATACACTCAAATAGATTTAAAATAGTATAAGTTTTTCACCCTTCCTTTACGTTAGCCATTTTGAGGTTGCATAAGAGACTGGTCCAGCTGCGAGTTTTGACTCGGATGTTACTGAAACGTAGAACGGGGAGCCGGGAGCGAGCAAGGGGAACGGGAAATAGAAAAATGGGAATAAAACAGAGAACTGGAAATGAAGTTACTGAAGGGCTAGGGTTTAACTTAGGTTTTTTTCCTATTTCTCATTTTCCGTTCCCCGTGCTTGTTTTCCGTTTACGTAACATCCCCTCTTTAGCTTGTATGTTTTGCTTTTCCAAGAAAAGAACACCTTTGTTCTTGATCACCAACATGGCCGCCGTGACGTCACATGCAAACCAGCAATTCGTGGTACTAGCCAATGAAAGATGTAATCATTTCCCCAAAACAGTTCCACAATGCACCTCGACACAACACCGACCCAGTCTCTGGCGCTGCCTCAAAATGGCGGTTTCATGAAATGTTGGAGGCTGAGAACGTGGGCAATTAGAGCCACCTTAAAGTTCCACCGCGGCCTAACTAGAAAAATTTGCAAAGCTTAACAAACTACTTCAAAGCTAAGGTTACTACTTTCACTGTTGAGGGTTTAAGAAAATACCAATCCGTTGCTAATTTAGTAAACTTTTTTGAAAATTTACTAACACAGTTTTAGTGTTTGTAAACTGAAACTGATATTATCGTGGGCGCCATTTGCCATCATAATTTTACTCGGGCGCAAAGCGTTTTCAACGCAAAAAAGCTCGAAATTTTGAGGAAAATGAAAAGGTAATTACGGTAACTAATTATTCTATACATCTTTGTTCTCAGCAAAAAAAATGTTTTTCCTTCTTAATATAACAAGTTTTCATCTTATGTAGAGTTAATGATCATTTGAAAAAACAATTTTAAATTGTGGTACAAATATCACTTGCTTTAATATAAAGAAAGATAAATCAATTTCAATTTTTTGTGTGGAATTTACACAGTAAATTTCTGCCGACCGTTCGAAAATTATTAAATAGCTATTTTACATCAAGTAATTTACGACGACAGTTTTGTGGAGTTCTCTTTCATGTCCAATTCTGGATAAAAAAAAAATCACCTTTTTTGCAAAGATGAATCGCTTTTATAGTTAGGCGCATATACGATTTTGTGTCATCCATACCCTTAGATAAGGTGGGGGAGGGGGGGGGGGGGGCCGGTCTCCCCCCCCAAAAAATTTCGGTCCTTCAGGCCTCAGTTTGGTATAAAAATAAGGAGGGCCCGGGCCCCTCCCCTAGATCCGCCACTGGTGGTAGTCTCGTATGTAATGAGCTTTTAAATAGAGTGGTAAAGAAGTGTGACGTCAAAGAAATTCAAATTTGTGAAATTATCGGATTGGTTGGTATATTCACAGGGTTCTCACGCACCTTGAAAGTCCTTGAATTTTAAAATAAATATTCAAGGCCTTGAAAATCCTTGAAAATTGCAGTCGGAGCTGGAAAGTCCTTGAATTTAGATGCTAACTTTGTCCAACCGGATTCGCAAGTACCTACACGAAGCAAACACAGAAAGACCTTCAGGATAAAATTGCTCATGTTGTGGAAGAACTAAAAAAGACAGACTCTAGGATTTTTTTAGCATTGAATGGAGTCCTTGAAAAGTGGGAAATGTGTCCTTGAAAGTCCTTGAATTTTTTTGTTCAGAAAAAAGTACGAACCCTGTATTCAGAAAAGACAAAATGAAAAAAGTCCTCTGGCCAAAAAAACAGCCTGTTAGTACAAATTGGAGAGTTATAAATACCGTTATGTTTTGATGACTCCTAGCCTGCGTGCAGACGATAACTAAACTCTGATTAGTACCGTCTGCGAAGCAGCGCAGAGAACCTTGTTCTGGACCCCCAACGGACTCAACGAATTACCGGAAGTGCGTTTCGAATTTCCCTTCAACCTGATTGGCGATCACGACAAACAAAACATAGACCTTTTTAACTGGCCAATCGTGGCGCGTACTCAAATCTGGGTACACAGCTGGAAGTCCAGAACAAGGATTTCGGCGCTGTTTCGCAGACGGAGTTAACCAGAGTTTAATTTCGTCTGCGCGCATGCTAGATGACTCGAGGCCTCTTATAGAAGGTTCTAAGGTTATGTGATGAGTTTTATAAATAATTCTATTGAGCCGTTTCTGGGATATAGGAAAAGCGTTAAAAACCAAGATTTGGCAAAAAGTTGCCTTGGAATGGTGTTTATAAAAAAGTTAGTTTCCAAGAAGAAGGAAAATGTACCAAAATTTCCCAGCATATTAGAATAACTTTACGCAGCATAACGATTGATTTATTTAGGATATCATTTTCGTCCATTTAGCACGACTATTGAAAATATAAGGTTTAAAATATGTTTGCGTTATATTTGAATTCAAACATAGGCATACTTTTTTGTTCTCACATAGTTTACTTGCCTAAACCACACTTTACGTTGCCGATGTTGAATTTTCAATGGCAGTTCGAGATGGCCTAAAATTCATATTTCGCTGATCTCAACGTTTTTTTGTTTATCGTTGTCATGGTAATATCGATTTTAGTTAAAACTTCATTTTTACGATCTGAAAATAGTGTTTCAATCTGAATTCAGTAATTAGTGAAATTTTATAACGATCGGACAAGGATAACCACTTTCAAGAGGGTGGTATGGGGGGGGGGGGGGGGGGGTATTGTTCACGTTTCATGGAAAATAAAATGGCCGTTTCACACTTCACGGACAATAAATTCGGCATTTCACGTTTCACGAGAAAAAAAAACGTTTTCATATGATCAGTTTTCCTTACTTTGGTTAAGAACTTCAGCCAAAGAACTGTCTTGTTCGATGTCCTCACCATTCTCCCGCTTCTTGTTCTTGGTGCTGTGAAAAGGAAACCGAGTTCTTTGTTTGGAAGTTGAGGCTCGACACCATCTTCTAATATAGAATCATTGTTATCAGAGGAGTCGTCATCGTATTTGGTCCAAGACAAATGGAGATAGGGCGTGGATACAGTCCAACTTTGTTGCTATCAGTCGGCCTGAATTTGTCGGGAATCAACGTGTGCACTACTTGTTGCTTGGTCTCTGATAACACCTTTAACACATCTGGGCTTGTCAATCTTACGATTGGCTCAATCGCCATTCTGTCTAGCACGAAGCTTTCGAAGTTGTGACTTGATATAGGGATCGCTATCTCCTCGAAGTGTGTGAATCACTAGGGCCATTTATACGAGAAAAAATAAGACGTGAACTGTACCATTTATACGAGCATGTCTTATCTAAGACGAGAACAGCTCGTATAAATGGTTCGCGTCTTATTTCTGTTCTTGACTCGTTTTCATGTGACTGTTGCCTGTAGCAACGGCAATCCAACGGCAATCCAAATTTTCCCGCCAAAAATTAACGCATGCGTACTATGCGTTCGCGTCTTATGTAAGACGCGAAGGTCATTTATACCAAGTTTTTCTCGTCTTAGCTAAGACGCGTCTTATCTAAGAACAGGTGTTAAGGGCTGTTCTAAAATAAGACGCGTCTTAGCTAAGTCGCGTCTTATTTTAGACGAAATGTGCCGTTTATACGGAAAGTTCACGTATAAATGGCCCTACTGTATCACTGCAAGTGTTAAACGGCTTTCAACCGGCAGCAGGCAGAACAAGTTGCTCAAACTACATTTGCAACTCTTCCCTACGTGCACTGCAGCTGGGATGTAAACACAATCTGGGGATCTGCTAAAGCAGCTTTCTGACATTGTCATAACAACTACATTGCTTAGTTTTCTGTTCCCCGTTTCGCAGTCAGAGGAAAAGGCAAGAATGGCAAGGTTTACGCATTGCACATTGTTAGTCAAACAGTTAGTGCAGGCTTGTAAGGCAGGAGAGTAGCTAACCTGACCGTTTTTTAAGCACTCGTCGCAGACCTGCTTTTGTTCCTAACAGAAAATTGTACATACACTTCACTAAAGAGAGATAAAAACAAACAAAAAGTTTTCAAATGTCTTGTTTCCGTCTGCTACAAATTTACTCATCAAAACAGTTATATTTGGTAGACTTGGCAGATTCTCGCGACCTTCTGCCATGTTGGCTGTCCCAGATTAACCGTTGCGGCCACGTGTCGAAGGCCCTGGCCCCTGGGTCGAGAATGACGTTTCAGTGACGCAATGTGTACCCAACGGTTGAAGTTATAATTTTTCTCGAAATAACATGAAAGAAAATCACAGTTCACGGTGAATTAAACACCCGATTCTCGTTTCACAGATAATTATTATCAAAAATCACGGCTCACGGCGATTACCAAAATCACGTTTCACGAGGAAAAGAAAGGTGATTCCACAATTCACGAGGGAATAAAACAAGCAATTCACGGTTCACGAAAATACCCTTTACCAGCCGCTTTAAAGGTGATTGAAAAATATCGACATGGTCACCGAAAAACTTACTGGAGTGATCAGTAGACGTACCCCTCTATCTACCCACCAATTTGCACCAACACGCTCATTTTTAGCAAGTGGACATTTTTCATCGCTTTCTTTCTTAATATGCCAACCTGTCCTATATTTTCACAAATCTAGCTTTTAAGGCATCATCACTTCTCTTCTCAAGTTAGCGAGCAAGAAACCGTACAAGTCCCGGATGTCTCGCGGCAATCCTGGCGATGTCTCTCTGGAGAGATCTGAGTATGAGATTAATGAGATTATTATCTATTTTCAGTTATAATTTGATAGTTAGTTTAATGTTAATCGTAACCAATAGTATTTAAGTAAATATTTAATTTTTTTACTTAGTGAAGTGTTCGATAAGAAAACATCATGTTATAAGAAGCAGTACATTAAAAAAGATAATAATAACAATAAACTTTGAAATGCTGCTCGCAATGCAACGAGTGGGAAAGCATTCCTAGGCGACACCTCATTCAGCTAGCATGTGACCCTTGGTTTAGAGAGCAGAGACGATGGAACCGTGTAGTCTTCGAAGGATGGGTTCTTCAGGTGCTCGGCTGAAACTGCCAATAAACCTAATAGTCTTTTAATTCATGTACTCCAGGTGATCTGTGACGTCATTGCGGGGACCTGGGGAAAGAAATTTTAATGCCGTATCCCATAAACCAACGCGCACACCAATTCAATTTAATTCAATCTGTTCCCGTCAGCTTTGGTTTATGGGATACGGCATTAAAATTTCTTTCCCCAGGCCCCCGCAATGACGTCACAGATCACCTGGCTATGTAGTAGAGCTGGCATCCAACTCTTCAACAGTTTCGCTCTTTGTATGGGCGAGCGCGACGCCAACAAAATGTCCTGAGAAGGGTGGAAAGATGCTGAAGACGTAGCCAAGAATGTCGCAGTAACCGTTTTGAAATTTGCGTTCTTGCCCCTACTTTCAGTGCGATGAAGTCTTATCTTCTGATGGATAGTGAGCTTATTTTTACGACTGTGACTGCTAAAAGAAGGTCAAAGAAAGCGGTTAATTCACACTGTAATACGCAAAAAGGGAACAACTTTGCAGGAGCATGACACATTTTTTTGCCGTTAGTATACGACTGCAATGCGAAATTTTAATAAAAGGACGTTTCAGAGAAAGACGTTAGCGCACCACGACTGCCGTCAATGATCGATTAAGCGCCGCGGCGCTTATTTCATTTTCCCCGTTATTGGTTCGGCGCTTATACGAGAGCGGCGCTTATTTCAACTTCGGGTAAAACACTGAGGGGAATATAGAGAGAATCCTTTTGGGTCTTCTTATTATTAATATATTCCTCCAATAGCATAATTCTTTACATGAAATATTTATAAAATGCCTTCTTACAACCCGCCATCCAGGCTCCGCTTAGCAAAAACAGAGTCTTCGAGGCGTTGTTTCTTTTCCGTCCATGTGCTAGGTATCCAAACTTTTTTCACTTAAAGAACAACTTCAAAACAACGTAGTGTGACGAAAACGATGCTAAGGACTTCCCTGAACACATTTGAAGGCACGGGAAAGAGCAGAGCAAATATCACTTGTCAACGATTTTGAACAATACTTTTCTAACATTGATACACAAAATTCTCGCTTCATTTCAGTCTTTGAACATTAAGAAGAAAACACGAAATTCAAATTAATTTTAAAAGTAATAAGATTTAACGAAAAAAAAAATGAATATTGGTTGTCTTTTCAAATTTTCAAAATGCTGTCCATAATTGTCGTCATGGTCTGTTGTTTAGGGTGTGAATTGTGACAATTATCAATTGTGGAAATAAACTCCTTTGTCGCTACGTCTTGCTTTAGCTTATCGCTTCCTAGGGGTCATTCCAATTAGGACATCAGCAAGTACCGCCTCCTGGTACAAAATCATTCTTTCCTGTTGCCTCGCTGTGTCTTTATTCCCAGCTGCTTCTCAAAGAATCGAGTTGTCATCAATTCGTTCGTAACTGGTTCGACGGCGGTAGGAGGAAATAAAACATCCCGTTGCTATGACAACAGCAAGACCTAGTACCACAATGCCAATGGCCCACGCCATGTTTTGTAGCACCAGTCTGTTGTAACTTTCTGTCGAAGCCTTCTGGTGGACGATTTCATCAGGGTCTTTTGGGTTGTAGTAGCACGTTAGTGATGCTCCAGTGGGATTGCCACACTGGGCTGACGTAACAAGTTTGTGCTTCTTTTCCTGTTTCACTCTGCATTCTTCCGGTTCATAGGTGCACTGGCAACAAATAAACAACAAGGAGTTGGTCAACAGCCATATTGATATACAACATTGTATTTACTGTCATCTCATGCTTGCCTGCCTCTCCAGGGATTTTCGAACATCTAAAAAATAGTATAATTGCTCATTTTTTACGGATTTTTACCCTAAAAAGGTCACCTAGAATTTTCGGGAGCCTTTTCTTCTGGCTGAAATTTTCGAAAAGGTAAGTTTTGATCCCTATAACTTTCGGATCACTAGACTTTCAGCTAGGAAATCCGAACAGATGAAAAATTTTTAGGGGATAAAAATATGCCTATATCTACCGTATACTAGAATACGTTCAACAATCCCATGTTTCAGTAGTTTTGAACTATATTCTCGATGGGTGCCCCTGATTAGCTCAGAGCCTACAATTAATTTTAGTTATCAGCTTAACATTCAGATTGGTCAAATATCTCCCAGCACAAAAGCGCCTTTTTGAAGGTGCCTGCGTGATTCACACTTGTTTCTCTGTGCACTTTCTTGACGTACTTTAAGATACCGGCTGTTTCGCAGTGTAACGTACTTTGTGTTGCCTGTTGTATACATTTTTTAAAAGTGAAAAATTACCAAAGGTTATTAATTACAAATACAATCAAGTGCCTCAACCACTTCGCAACTGGTTGTCGGTACATTATTCTACTTTGCAAGCAGATTCTTGTTATAGTACCGCAAAAGGAACTTTGCAATTAACGAGGACTTCGTTAATTAGAGGCTTGTTATATCGAGGTTTTACGTGCAACAAAGCAAGCTTGACCTTCGTTTGCAGAAATCCCAGTAAATCCAGATCGAACTTAAAATTTCGGCGGACCGAAGCCCTTAGCCAATAAAAATCAGGGAGTTAAAGGAGGAGTTATGTAAAGACAAAAAGTTGGAAGAATTAGGAATTGTCAGGGAGGGGAAAATAAGGAAAGGGGAGGATTCGTACTCTACGAGAGCCTTATTTTTCCTACCCTGAGATCAAGTACATCTCGGAGAGAGTATGGGGTATCGCTCTTTTCCTAACCCCTGCCCCCACCCCTCCCCCCCCCCCCCCCACCGAAAGCTTGCAGGCAGGTTAATATTTTGTCATGCGAAAGAAATCTCTAGATCAAGTATACAGTGACCCAAAGGAGATGTTTGCAGGAAGTTGGCCTTACTAAGCTGAAAAAAATGTATTGTTTTCCTATGGTCAAATGTGTCTTTTCCTGTTTTACTTTATCGGCCCGAATTGGCCAAAGGTTAAGACTATTGACTGTAAATATCACCTGTTTTTTATCAATTGTCATTAAAGGGCAATCCCGTTTGATTGTCATTATTAGAAAATAAATAGTGAAAACAGAGAACGTGTTTATTTTAAGACTGTTAACAGAAAAGCGAAGAAAAAGATTCGATGTCCATCAACAAGGAGTGGTTCAGTCAATCCACCGTTTGGTCTAACTGTTCATGTTTTTCTTAGCAGACTGCAAATTAAACGCGCGTTTAATATACAGAAAATAAGAGCCAAGGGAAGCAAATTTCTTGTAGTCTGTATGTCCATATATCTCGAATTACGTGCAAAAGCAGGTATCGATTGAGAAGCTCGAGTTTATTAAACACTTTGAGGACTTAAGACTTTTTTCAGCTCAATCCCCTTTCCTTTCGGGGGGGAGAGGGCGAAACAGGGGGGCTGGAGTGTTACGGGGGACGGGAGAGGAAAAGGTAGAAGGTGGGAGTTCTAAAAGGACGGGAAGTGAGAAAAATAGGGGGAAATGACGCAAAAATGCTTGATATTTTGCAATAGAAAAAGGGCTAAAGAGAGGAAGCAAAAAAAAATGTGGGAGCCGGTAATGGGAGGTACCAGCGGCGGGAATAACGCTTGCATGCTTGCATGACGCTTACGCGGGTGTTCTCTGGGTCCACGTCACTCCGGCTCCGGCAAGAGCGGCTGCGAAGATATGGATTTAACAATTTGGACGATTTAAATTACTTAAATTCAACCACAATGATTGAAGGACGGAAAAAATTCAAGTTCTTTCAATCTACTCTAAATGTGATATGATCTAAGACACAAGTAACAAAGAACAACGCAAAGAAACTTTTTGCATGCAGGCACTGTCACACGTAAGCTATCGCCTGTTCCAGGCTCCAAGATAATGGGGAAAATCTGAAAGCGGGCTTTTCAAGCAGTTTAGCGTAGGATGGCGAGGTTGTCATGAGTGGGATACTAAGGACCTCAAGAAACTACGACGGCGACGGCAACGGGAACGCCAAAAGAGCAATAAATTTAATGAGCAAAACAACTCTGCACGTGCATCATGCTTTTTTGTACATTTCTTTGCCGTCCCTGCACAACCACAACGTGAAATGACCAAATTTTGAGTTTGCTTGAGAACGGGAACGGCATTTTAATTAAGGCGATATATTTAACTTTCTCCCTCTAAACTCGGACGCGGTCCCCTCTCTTCAGTTCCAGCCTAACTTCCCTTCTTTCAAGTAACTGGGTGGTTTGGTAAAAGGGCGAAAAATTTTAAAGGGCGCGAAGTCTATTTTTCAGCAACGTTTTCATTGGCGTCCCCGTTGTCGGATCGTAAGGTCTCTATTTCTTGGCGGCGGAGCCGGCAGACGCGAGACGAGCGGCAAAGGCAGGCTAAATTTTCTCAACAAAAGGGTATGGAAATCAAAGGGTGTATCATTTACGGCAAATTGATCAGTGGGGGAAAGTTGCATGGGTTAGGTCTAGAATAGATTAGGGATTTTTGACGCGAAGCTCACATGTATAATACGATTGTAGCTAAATATTCGTACGAATACATGGTTTGTACAAAGAATACAAAGGCTTCGGAATTAAGGACCCAAGCGGCACACGATCTCACAAATAATCGTAGAATACCCCCTCCCGAGTATTATCCTAGGCAATTGGCGACTAAAACACTGGTTTACGCGATACATGGGCCGGCTGCAACGCGGGCTAAGAGACTACAAAGGTTACGGAATTAATGGTCCCAGCGGCACCCACCCCTAAAAATAATCATAAAGTACCCCCGGGTAATCTCCTACGCAATTGCGTCGTCGGTAATCAGGTATTTGGCAGGAATCGTGCTTAAGAAAATGATCCATTATTTTAACGTTCTGTACAAGAAACAAACATCCTTAAAAAGATCTAAACAGAAAATGATTCATTAAAACTTTCCATACAAGAACGAAACATCCCTTAAATGGTTTTAAAAACGTTCTAAAGGTTCTGTAGTAACAATATTTTAAAACTCCATACAATTAGACATGTACATGCACATCAAAGAACATACCTGTTTATGAAGACTGTGATAATTTCTTGCTAGCAAACGAGGCTTCTGCCGAGCAGTTTGTAACAGCATATTGCTGTCATTGCTTTCAGCTTTACTTCCACACACAACGTAAACCCTTAAACAGGAAAACTCTTTATTATCGTGTTTGTTTTTGGAACATTTAGCGCTCGCGTCCATGTTGCATGATTCAATTGTACAGTTTATTTCTTCAAATTTCTGTTCCTCTCGGGCCGGATAAATGTTATGGACTTCGACGGCAATTAGACAGGCCATACCCACAAGAAATACTCCAATCCCAGCTAAAAATGCGGCTTCGGTTTTTAAGCATTTCATTTTCTAAGTTAGTCTGAACCAAACTGAACGCAGTGACTGTTTGCGTTTCTTGCGGAAGACTCAATGTGGGCACGATATTGCATAAATTAGAACTTGACACCCTGCGTTCATTGCTAATTTGGTCACGAGAGGCGTGCGGTTTTCACACAAGATCACAGCTTGATGCTACTTTGACGCAAATCTGCAGATGGACACTTTTTTGCTTAATCATTTCAATTCCTCATTGATCTACTACTGTATACCAATAGACAGTAATTTAAAAGCGGAAACCTCAGACGAATGCTACAGTAACCCTCTAGTGTCTGCTTTAATACAGGCCGACTTGCGATAGGTAACATCGATAAATGGTGAAAACTCTTGGCTCGGGCGCGGGGGTGGGGGGGAGGTACTCCCTTATGTGGGCTATATAGGTATGTGCCACTGTGAAGGGTAGGGTTTTCAAGCAGTTTACTCTGGGTTGGGGTATATAAATCAGAGACTTACCTGCGATGTATTCCACACTGTTTTCACCAAAAAATCCAGGGAAACGACGAGCAAACACCAAAACAACGGTTGCCTGTAACGCTACACTTGATTGAGCGTCCAGCTCACGGGTCACGCGTCAGCGATGGTATGTAAATTACCTTACACCCTTTCCAAAATAACGTGAGTTTGGGCTTCCTGTGGGGATACTCCCAAGAGATACACTATTGGACGATAATACGTTTTTTAAAACATTTATTTCTTTCATTTTTGAAATTGTTGGTTTTCACATGACGTCACTAAGATTCAAACTAAAAAACTATCGATCCTACCGAGATTTTACTTTCACGATGCATTAGAGCAGCTGAAAACTAATTTTCATACAAATTTTCGCTTCAAAAGGGTTCTTGGTTTTGTGATAGAGGACGCTTGAATTTCTAAGTTTTTGCGTGACGCGGCATTTACATGACGGCCAAGAGAGCTGTCATGTAAATGACTTATTTCAGGAGATTTTGCTATTTAAACAGTTCATGTATAAGAAAAAGTGTTACTTTAATGTTTTCTGAGTTTCTTGAGGAATAAATTCACGCTTTTATAGCAAAACTCGGTAACAGATGTTTCTGTTGGTTTCCGTCCGCCATGTTGGAGCTCATCCAGGTGAGCACCAGCATGGCGTCTCCATACAAATCTCTATAAATTTGGGTAAAACATTTCTTCGGATATCTCGTATACGAAATATTCCTCTGACCTGAATCTTGGCAAGGGTCTTTGTACATGTAGCTCCTTTCATTTCCCTTATTCTGGACTTTATCTATTAGACGGTTTTGATTTTTATTTTGATCTATTTTGAATGGCGTGACACTGAAAACCAGCAATTGACAAATTGTGTAATAGGTTATACCTCAATCGCACGAGATCAAATAGCACCAGCTCTAAACAAACAAAACGAAAAGAGGAGCACAATAAAACTCAAGTCATTGTTTGCCAAGTCGCGTTTTTTTTTCTAGCATTTCCGGTACACAATAACATCTGTCCCGTCACGCGTGACTCGATCTCTACCCTGACTGAAAAACGTGTGTATCTACACAGCGGTGGGAGGCTGGAGGGGGAGGACTCGACAACAGTGGAACCTCGATGTAGCAAGAGGCCAAGGGACTGACAACATTTGTCGCTATAACGAGGTTTCGTTATATCGAGGTTCTTTTTCATATATTTTACTATTACTGAGACAAATTAAAGAAAATCTTTCGTAATACCGAGGACTTCGTTAAATGCAACCTTATTCCCATGGGTAGGAGAGAACCCTAGATCGTACCTGCGTAGCAGGTGCC
This sequence comes from Porites divaricata, assembly GCA_038088405.1. Taxonomy (NCBI): domain Eukaryota; kingdom Metazoa; phylum Cnidaria; class Anthozoa; order Scleractinia; family Poritidae; genus Porites; species Porites divaricata. The sequence continues at coordinate 20,977,533 of JBBMOI010000007.1, forward strand.
TGTTTGTCTTTTATAGCGAAGGAAGAAATCTCGAGGACGCGCGAGGGGAAAAAGAAGAGGCTGTGAGGCGCCTGCATCGGAGACCTTTGTTTTCCACTTACGCCCCCAATTTAATAACGTGACAGTGCTGCATCAACTGACAAAAAATTGAATGAAAGCAGGTCGTCTAACGATATGAAACTGACATCAGATAGCCTGCAAAGTCGTAAACGTTGAATTAGGACGACAACATATTAAGGTAATTTAACGTTTATTTAACATACATACTCAGCGATATATCGCTAAAGGAGAAGCAAACGGTAAATTCAGTATATATACTATAAAAAAAACAAAACAATCGGCCATACACAGAGATTGTGTGGGGACCCTGTAATCTGCATAAAACAAGCAGGCTTACCCAAGTCCCGCCCAGGCTTTCGTCAACTAAAGACGCTGCTATATTCGACTTGATCAATGATAGGGATTTTTATAATGAAATTCGTAAATCTTTTGTCCATCGTTGCTTCAGCTGATGCGAACGAAAAAAGGTCGAAAAATGGCCAATTTTGGACCAAAACCATGGACTAATCCAATTGGAAAAAAAAATCAAGTTTTCGACTTTATGAACTTAAATTTTTTATAGCCTAGAAAAGCGTTTTATCGGTCTAAACGCTTTCCATTCTATTTTCAGTTTTTCCATTTTACCAATTTTACGAATAAAAAGGGATATTTTATCGCTTTTAGAGGAATGATTCCGGGAAAACTTGCTTTTTAAGCCAGAAAGTCCGTTACAACACATCTGTTCCGTAAACTGTCAGCGTTTTCGATGCTTATAGCGTGAATTGCAATTAAAAAAGCAGTCCTCAAATCTTTCACTTTTGGAGGATAACCAATTTTGTGGATTTTTAATTCAGCGAAATACCCTGTAGTCAGCGGACACAGAAAAATCGTGCTATCTGTACACCCAAAAATTGCTATTTTGAGCGGACAACCAATTTTACTCCTCGTAAAATCACAATAATTAACACACACAATTAAGTAAATAATTTTTGCTTCCTACAAGGCTACGAAAGTATGTGTTAATCAAGGGCACCGAATTTCGGACCCTTGGTTGAGATAAATGACTTTAGATCAACGACCTACGGTTCGGAAAATCTTTTAAACGAGGGCTACGAAATTCGGACCCTTGGTTTGATTTTCCCACAAGGCTGCGAAAGTATGTGTTAATCAAGGGCACCGAATTTCGGACCCTTGGTTGAGAAAAATGACTTTAGATCAACGACCTACGGTTCGGAAAATCTTTTAAACGAGGGCTACGAAATTCGGACCCTTGGTTTGATTTTCCCACAAGGCTGCGAAAGTATGTGTTAATCAAGGGCACCGAATTTCGGACCCTTGGTTGAGAAAAATGACTTTAGATCAACGACCTACGGTTCGGAAAATCTTTTAAACAAGGGCTAGGAAAATCAGACCCTTGGTTTGATTTTGGGTCAACGACCTATGATGGTTGTTTCTACCACAGCCCACGCCACTTTTCGTAACGCTTCATAATTGTTTGTTATAGCCTCTACTTTTTGGTTAAGCAAACAGTCTGAAACTTTAAATTTTTAGTTGGTATAACCAAAATAAAAGGATAAATCAGTATTTTTCAACCCATACAGATAAGTCATAATAAACATTTTTAGTGGTGATGGTAAACAAGTTTTTTGGGTACCATTTAAAATAGTCAAGAGGTGGTAGCTTCAACCCTTCCACATGGGTTAGAAGTAACGGTTGTTTTAACTAATAGTAATGAATCAGTTATAGTCTTCGGAAACATTTTTAATGATTATGTTAACCGTTCTCTACAAACAACAACAACATAGTTGACCACTAACTTCATAGAAAAAGGTTATCAAATAACATTGCAAGTAAAAAATGTTTATGTTTTTAATACAAGGTCTTAAAGCAGGACAAGACATGACTAAACACTCAGCCCTGCTTCCTTAAACTATAACAAATTTAAATTTGGAATACTGCATGTCTCTCTCAAGACTGCAAAACAAGACTTTATACACATGATTGTAATGCACAAACATCCTAAGCAGAAACAATTCATGTAACTCCAGAATCAATAGTGAAACAGTATAGTTTGATTAAATTAGGCTCTTAAGGAAAGTGCCTTTTCTGCCGAAAATGCTTTGTCATGTAACCTTCTGTCTTTGGCTAAAGACTGAGGCGGAGCATAAGATCTAAAAACTACCAGAGCCCTTCATTGTTCTACAAACCAGGTTTATCTACTAGAAAGGAAAAAAAGGGTTTCCTGTTCCAAGCAGTGGCCCGTTGAGGGTAACTCATCATCAGGACTTGCCTTGCTTGTAATGAAAATATGGGTACTCGCAGAGCTGCATCATTCAAAGTTGTTTTATTCTCTCAGTCATTCAAATTTGGTAACATTTCTGAAATAAACGAAAATATTTCGTTTTCAAGTTCATTGGTTAACGCACGGAAAATTACAGTCATCGATACACGTGTGCTTAAGTTAAAATGAGGAACACGCACGCACGTGTGTGCGTGGTGATCGTGAGCACGCGCGACTCAAAGATGAATTATCAGAAAAGCTTTTGTAATAGCGTCTGATAGCTAACAGCAGTACAATACTGCAATTAAGATGGTAATCCGAAGAATGGAAAATCTGTGCGACTGTAATGAACATTTAGAAAACTTTATAAGGCCATACAAGTGCGTGGGGTTGTCTCAAAACGCGTCTATTTATTGCAAAACGTAAGCAATACATACCGGCCATGCTATTCCAGTGAAGGTCAGTGAAGCAAATCTTCGAGATTTTGCCTGTGTTCATTTATTTGCAGTCGATGGGGCAGATATTTTGCCTATCTCTTTCAGGCGGTCAACTGAAATTCTGCCATGATCTTCTTATCCTCCTTTGAATGAAAGGTTTGCAAGGTATTCTTAAGAATTGTGTACAAGTACTAAAGAACTGAAATTCAAGAGAGAGATCTATTTTGACGACGTTGTGTCCGGACTTGAATAAGTTTGAAATCACATAACCTTTTTACTTGCCACATCTCCATTGCTGTCGGTGACTAAGAAACGAGCTCACATCGACTTTTAAAATGTTTCTATTCGCAGCGATGAACCAAGAGCACTGAATTCCGCTTGGCGCAAGGCGATTAAATAAAGAAACTGAATTATGAGAGACGAATTTGGCATTGATTTTGAAATTACAAGTCTCTCATTGGCTAGCTAAGTAGATTAACGTCAAGATGTTAAGTAACATACTACAGTTGACAGGAAACAATGCAACATTTTCTGAAAACCATTTAGTTGTTTCTCGAGTAAAATCGCTTGACATGTTTCGAACCATGAAATAGTTTAAGCTTATAAAAGGGTTACCGAGTAAGATTTTTTTATTTACTGAGAACATTTAACGCCTTTTAGGGTTTGTGACTTGACGAAAAAGAGTTACTTTAGTTAAGACCGGAATACCGGGAACCCGCTGGAATTTTGTGACCGGTGAAAAAAACAATACGCGAGGATAGCTGTCGGCTTTTCTGGCTTTTCGAGGCGCTCAGCGTTGGTTTGATTGGCATAACCTGTAAATCGGTAACTCTCAGTTTCTTAAAAAAAGAAAGAACTTTGAATGTTAAAAAAGCGAAAAAAATTATCGGCAGTCAAAGGCATTATATACCCCGTGATATAAAAGAATATACATTTTTTCAGTTTCTTTCGTTATGTTAGGGATGGATGAAAACCCGTGGCATTGACAATTGTTCGGTTCAAGAACATTGTCTTCCAACAAAGACACTATAGATTTCTGCGTTTTATCTCAGTGATGAAGATCTCCTCGTTTTTACAGTAATCACCTTCACTTCCTACACAACTCTCTCCGAACTTTTAATTTCTCTTGAAACCACCTCCGATTTGGTTACACAAGCATTGATTTACGAAAAAGCCGCTGAGTGATCCATGATTGGTTTGCTCTGAACCACTAGGTTTATCTCCGGATGCGGACAAGGCTGCGGAACAACTCACTGCACTGAACAAAACTCAAGCAGATCTTAATTAGTCTTCTATGCATATCCAGCAGGGTTGATTACACATTGAAGATAAAATTTTCACTTTTTACATGCAGTATTAAGTTCTTTTCTTTTCTCCCTTTTGTTAGTACTTTCAGAAATCAGTTATCTAACATCGACATTCAGCCGAGTCCCCGGTCTATCTTATAATCGCATAACAGATACACGTCTTTTGATAGTTTTTCAAATCATCTGGTGGAATCTAAAGTAGTATGCAAAACCTGTCGAATATTTACCTGTAACGTCCGTAACACTCGAGTTTCAGTATTACTGGTACAACGTTTTTTTACTTCAGTCGGTTCATGAAGTATGTACGAAGGAAAAAAGACTGTAAAGTTGTGGCCTGAAATCCTTCTCTCATCGATTGCGGCCGATGTTTCTCGAAAAATACCAAGAGACGAGCTGGACGTGAACAGGCGGTGGATAGTGAAGGCTTTTTTGCAGAAGAGCCTGAATTTCAACTGTTTCAATGGAACCGAGGGTACATGGCTACGAACACCCTGCCACTTAGATGAAAAGCATTCGGCTGAAAAGTCCAACTTTAAGAAGCCCGGCTACAGTTTATTTCTTCGTTTGATAGAGCTTAAGGCTTAGATGGGCAGTTCTTCTACTTTGAAACTCAGAGGATGTGACTAGTTGGCTCCAGTTCACGGCAGTTGGTCCTTGTTACACGAAGAAGAAGGACATTCAATGACAAGTAGGTTACACCTTATTTTTGGTATCTCTCTTAACAATCAGTATAGGGGCATTTCTAAATGCCAGTAAAAGCGTAAAGACCATGGTGTGTTCTAAACAATGATTTTGATTCGTTTCATGTTCACGCGCGCAAATGATAAGTTGTCTAAGTTGAACTTACGTGACATCGATCATCCAGATAACGATTGCAGATTTCCTTTCGATTTAGTTCAGTGCCTTTAAAAGTGTAGCCTGCGTTGCAGCCGGCCCACGTATTCGTAAATATAGTCCGTCTATACATAAGGTTTAGAGCGTCTGCGACGCAGGCAATTAAAAGTGAAGACCTCACACTGCTTTTCACGCAATAATACATCTCCAAAAAAGAAAGAAAAGAATGGAAAGAAAAGAAGAAGATAAAGAAAAAAGATAGTTACAAAAAAAACTATCTAAGCGTATGAGGTTTCTTGATCATAACAAGATATCAGGAAAGAAAGTGTTGGTTGCGGTGAATTAGGCCGAACGCTGTGGCTATAAGGCCGGTAACCGGTCAAGGTGTTTGAAAATACTAAATGACCGGCAGTCCTATATTCTCAGTAAATTTAACAAAATCAAAAAATTCCAGCTAATCTAAACTATCATATGTCGACTAAGAAAAAGTCAAGCCGGACATCGATCCTGAAATACTTTCTAGATCCTAAGTCTAACGTTCGGTTTGGTTTACGCTGGGCTCAGAAGATGAAAACCATGTTTTGTGACACTTACAAGTTTTTTCATCTCGACTGCCGGTCAAGGTTTTCAAAACACTAAATGACCGGCAGTCCTGTCTTTTTATATAGTACGAGTAGTCCCAATTTTTCCTCAGGGACACTGAGTAGAGCGAGCGATTCGCGAGCGCGCGTGAAAATCACCCCACGCGAGAAAGGCGAGACGCGGCGGGGAGAGAGAGAATGAGCATTTTCTCTCTCCCTACCGCGTCTAGCCTTGTTTTTCACACGCGCTCGCGTTTCACTCGCTCTATTATCCCTGAGGAAAAATGGGGACCACTCGTGGTCTAGTCTTTTCAGTGAATTTTACTAATCGAACAAATCCAGCTAAACCAAACTATCATACGTCGATTAAGAAAAGTCAAGCGATCCTGAAATGCTTTATAGATCTCAAGAATAGGGTTAGGCCTACGCTCAGGAGACGAAACCATGCTTTGCGACACTTAGAACTTTTTTGGGCTCGACTGCCGGTCAGGTTTTCAAAACACTAAATGACCCGGGCAGTCCTATATGCTGCTCATTTAGTGTTTTCAACACCTTGACCGGCAGTCGAGCTGTACCGGTGGGCTACAAAACAAAGTTTTTGCTTTCGATAAATAAATCGTCTGTTAAAACGCAAATGCCGTTGAAAGAAATTTCAATAGGCATTATACTAATAATGGTAAAATTTTCTTTCTGATTATCTTCTGTAGGTGTGTGCTGGTCCCTATGAAAATCTCGTGTTTGTCAGTAGCGGTTAACGTTCAAGGATATTCTGATAATCTTTCTACTGCTGCGAATAACTAATATAAATATGTGGAGTCCTCTAATCGGTGTAGAGAGAAGGGCAAGATGAAAAAGGATTGCAAACTAAAAAGTAGACAAGATGTTTTTAAATAAAGCTAAGAATCAATTTTACTGGCCAACTGAACCGAAATCCTGCTCCGTGCATGGGTCCATTAAAATAAGGGTCCGAATTCTCGGATCCTTGATTACATGATATATTTGTGCTGTGATACTTGATAGCAAACACATTTAAATCGATAGGATCTGAAAATCGGACCCCTGGTTTCAAAGGATATCGAGTTGCAGTAGCACAAGCGAAGGGTCCGAAATTCGGACCCTTGGTTCAATGTTACGATTTTGAACAGTAGTGTGCATGAGCAATAAATCGCTACAAAAGAAGTTTATGTAGAGCTGTTTACAAAGTACAGCACCGAATTTCGGACCCTTCATTAAACGCTGCAGTGTAATGAGCAAATTCAGTTAAAACTGAGGAATACATCTTCGTTGAATGTGTATCATAAAGTGACGTCTCCTGAGGACAATAAAAAATACTACGCTTAAAACGACTATTTTAGTTGCTGTCTTTTTTTATTACGCAGAAACTAAATAAATATTTTGTTAAAGAATTGAAGTCCTCCAAAATGGGAGAAAAACCTGTTTTTTTCGTAAAATCGGGTAAAATGGAAAAACTGAAAATAGAATGGAAAGCGTTTCTAGAATATCATAAAGCACATCTTCCTGGCCTATTTTGCCTAAAAAAATATGGTGGACAAATGGCCCATTTTGGACCAAAACCATACAATAACCCCTTTGGAAAAATGTCAATTTTTCGACTTTTTGAACTTCTCTTATTTTATAGACTAGAAAGGCGTTTTTTCGTTCTAGAATATCATAAAACACATTTTCCTGGCCTATATTGCATTAAAAAACTGCTGGAAAAATGTCCAATTTTGGATCAAAACAAGGGACTAACCCCTTTGGAAAAATATCAGTTATTTGACTTTTTGAACATCTTGTTTTTATAAGCGCAGAAAAGCGTTTTTTCGTTCTAGAATATCACAAAAAACATTTTTCTTGGCTTTTAATGCCTAATGAAAAAGGTGGAAAAATGGCCAATTTTCGACCAAAACCATGGACTAAGCCCTTTGGAAGAATGTCAATATTTCGACTTTTTGAACTTCCTTTTATATAGCCTAGAAAGGTGTTTTTCCGTTCTAGAATATCATAAAACACATTTTCCTGGCCTATACTGCCTAAAAAAAAATGTGGAAAAATGGGAAATTTTGGACCAAAACCATTCACTAACCCCTTTAAGAAAATGTCCATTTTACGACTTTTTTAACTTCTTGTTTTTATAGCCTAGAAAGGAGTTTTTTTCAAGAATTTCGTAAAACACATTTTCCTGGCCTATATTACCCTCCCAAAAAAGGACGGAAAATGGCCAATTTTGGACCTAAACCATGCACTAACCCCTTTGGAAAAATGCCAATAATTCTTCTTTTTGAACTTCTTGTGTTGATAACCTTGAAAGTTGTTTCTTCGTTCGAGAATATCATAAAACACATTTTTCTGGCCTATATTGCCTAAAAAAATATGACGGAAAAATGGCCAATTTTGAACCAAAACCATGCACTAACCCCTTTGGAAAAATGTTAATTTTTCGACTTTTTTAACTTCTTGTTTTTATAGCCTAGAAAGGCGTTTTTTTCTTCTAGAATATCTTAAAAGGCATTTTTCTGGCCTATATTGCAGAAAAAAAAATGGCGGAAAAATGGACAATTTTGAACCAAAACCAATTGGACTAACCCCTTTGGAAAAGTGTCAATATTTCGACTTTTTTAGATTCTTGTTTTTTTACAACCTAGAAAGGCGTTTTTCGTTCTAGAATATCATAAAACACATTTTCCTGGCCTATATTGCCGAAAAACATATGGTAGAGAGATGGACAATTTTGGACCAAAACCAGTTGGACTAACCCCATTGGAAAAATCCCAATATTTCGACTTTTTGAACTTCTTGTTTTCATAGCGTAGAAAGGCGTTTTCTCGTTTTAGAATATCATAAAACACATTTTCCTGGCCTTTATTGCCTTAAAAAAAAAGGTGTAAAAATAGCCAATTTTGGACGAAAACTATGGACTAACCCCTTTAGAAAGATGTCAATACTTTGACTATTTGCAACTTGTTGTTTTTTATAACCTAGAAACGCTTTTGTTCGTTCTAGAATATCAAAAAATATTTTCCTGGCCTATATTGCCTAAAAAAAAGGTGAAGAAATGGGCGATTTTAGACCAAAACCATGGACCAACCCCTTTGGAAAAATGTCAATTTTTCGACTTTTTTAACTTCTTGTTTTTATAGCGTAGAAAGGCGTTTTTTTTTCTAGAATATCACAAAAACACATTTTCCTGGCCTACATTGCCTAAAAAAATATGGTGGAAAAATGGCTAGATTTGGACCAAAACCATGGATTAATAACTTTTGAAAAATGTCAATATTTCGAGTTTTTGAACTTGTTTTTTAAATAGCCTAAGAAAAGGTTTTTTGTTCTAGAATTATCATAAAAACGAATTTTTCTGGCCTATATTGCCTAAAACAATACGATGGAGAAATGGCCAATTTTGGCTCAAAACAATGAACTAACACCTTTGGAAAAAAGTCAATTTTTCGACTTTTTTTAACTTCCTTTTTTTGTAGGCTAGAAAAGCGTTTTTTTTTTCTAGAACATCATAAAACACATTTTCCTGGCCTATATAGCCATCCCCAAAAAGATGGGAAAACGGCCAATTTTGGACCAAAACCATGCACTAACCCCTTTGGAAATATATCAATATTTGGACTTTTTTAACTTCTTGTTTTTGTAGGCTAGAAAAGCGTTCTTTTTTTTCTAGAACATCATAAAACACATTTTCCTGGCCTATATTGCCAAAACACAAAAAGGTGGAAAAATTGCCATTTTTGGACCAAAACCATGGACTAACCCCTTTGGAAAAATGTTAATTTTTCGACTTTTTTAACTTCTATTTTTTATAGCCTAGAAAGGCGTTTTTTTCTTCTAGAATATCTTAAAAGGCATTTTTCTGTCCTATATTGCGAAAAAAAATATGGTGGAAAAAAGGACAATTTTGGACCAAAACCAATTGGACTAACCCCTTTGGAAAAATGTCAATATTTCCACTTATTGAACTTCTTTTTTGTTATAGCGTAGAAAGGCGTGTTTTCGTCTAGAATATCATAAAACACATTTTTCTGGCCTATATTGCCTAAAAGAAAAAGGTGAAAAAATGGGTAATTTTGGACCAAAACCATGGACTAACGTTTTTGGAAAATTGTCAATATACCGACCTTTTTAAATTGTTGTTTTTATTGCCTAGAAAGGCGTTTTTTTTCTACAATATCATAAAACACCTTTTCCTGGCCTTTATTGCCTTAAAAAACGGTGCAAAAATGGCCAATTTTGGACGAAAACTATGGACTAACCCCGTTAGGAAAATGTCTATATTTTGACTATTTGAAACTTGTTGTTTTCTTACAACCTAGAAAGGCTTTTTTTCGTTCTAGAATATCATAAAAAACATTTTCCTGGCCTATATTGCCTAAAAAAAGGTTAGAAAATGGGCCTATTTGGACCAAAACCATTGACTAACGTTTTTGGAAAATTGTCAATTTTTCGATCTTTTTAAATTGTTGTTTTTATTGCCTAGAAAGGCGTTTTTTTCTTCTAGAATATCATAAAACACATTTTTCCGGCCTATATTGCCTAAAAAAATATGGTGGAAAAATGGCCAATTTTGGACCAAAACCATGGATTAGCCCCTTTGGAAAAATGTCAGTTTTTCTTCTTTTTGAACTTCTTGTGTTTATAACCTTGAAAGTTGTTTCTTCGTTCGAGAATACCATAAAACACATTTGTCTAGCCTATATTGCCAAACAAAATAGGGCGGAAAAATGGCCAATTTTGGACCAAAACCATGCACTAACTCCTTTGGGAAAATGTCAATTTTTCGACATTTTTTAAATTCTTGTTTTTATAGCCTAGAAAGGCGTTTTTTTCTAGAATATCATAACAACACATTTTCCTGGCCTACATTGCCTAAAAAATATGTTGGATATCTTGCCAATTTTGGACAAAAACATGGATTAATAACTTTGGAAAAATGTCAATATTTCGACTTTTTAAACTTGTTTTTTAAATAGCCTAAATAGCGTTTTTTGTTCTAGAATTTAATAAAAACACATTTTCCTGGCCTATTGTTGGTTTTCACAAGACGTCACTAAATTTCAAACTAAAAAACTATCCATCCTACCGAGATTTTACTTTCACGATGCATTAGAGCGGCTGAAAACTAATTGTCAAACAAATTTTTACTTCAAAAGGGTTCTTGGTTTTGTGATAGAGTACGCTTTAATTTCTAAGCTTTTGCGTGACGCAGCATTTACATGACGGCCAAGAGAGTAGTCATGTAGGTTAAAAAAATGACTTATTTCAGGAAATTTTGCCATCTAAACAGTTCATGTACTGGAAAAAGTATTATTTTAATGTTTATGAGTTTCTCGAAGAATAAATTCACGCTTTTGTAGCAAAACTTGGTAACAGATGTTTCTGTTGGTTTCCGTCCGCCATGTTGGAGCTCATCCAGGTGAGCACCAGCATGGCGTCTCCGTACAAATCTCTATAAATTTGGGTAAAACATTTCTTCGGATATCTCGTATACGAAATATTCCTCTGACCTGAATCTTGGCGAGGGTCTTTGCTTATGTGCCTCCTTTCATTTCCCAGATTCTGCACTTTATCTATTAAATGCTTTTCATCTTTATTTTCATCTATTTTGAATGGCGTGTCACTGAAAACCAGCAATATTGTCTAAAACAATATGATGGAAAAATGGCCAATTTTGGACTAAAACCATGGATTAAAAACTTTGGAAAAATGTCAATTTTTCGACTTTTTTAACTTCTTGTTTTTACAGCGTAAAAATGCGTTTTTTTTCTCTAGCATATCACTAAAACACATTTTCCTGGCTTACATTGCCTAAAAAAAATATGGTGGAAAAATGGCTAATTTTGGACCAAAACCATGAATTAAAAACTTTTGAAAACTGTCAATATTTCGACTTTTTGAACTTGGTTTTTAAATAGCCTAAAAAAAGGTTTCTTTCTAGAATATCATATAAACACTTTTCCTGGCCTATATTGCCTTAAACAATATGATGGAAAAATGGCCAATTTTGGCTCAAAACAATGGACTAACACCTTTGGAAAAAGTCAATTATTTCACTTTTGTAACTTCTTTTTTTGTAGCCTAGAATGCGATTTTTTTCTAGACCATCATAAAACACATTTTCCTGGCCTATATTGCCAAAACACAGAAGGATGGAAAAATTGCCATTTTTGGACCAAAACAATGGGAAAATGTCAATTTTTCGACTTTTTTAACTTCTTGTTTTTATAGCCTAGAAAGGCGTTTTTTTCTTCTTGAATATCTTAAATGGCATTTTTCTGGCCTATATTGCCTAAAAAAATATGGCGGAAAAATGGCCAGTTTTGAACCAAAACCATGGACTAACCCCTTTCTAAATATGTCAATAATTCGACTTTTTGAAATTCTTGTCTTTTATAACCTAGCAAGGCGTTTTCTCATTCTAGGATATCATAAAACTCATTTTCCTGGCCTGTATTGCCTAAACACAAAAAGGTGGAAAAATTGCCATTTTTGGACCAAAACCATGGACTAACCCCTTTGGAAAAATGTCAATTTTTCCACTTTTTTAACTTCTTGTTTTTATAGCGTAGAAAGGCGTTTTTTTTTTCTAGAATATCACAAAAATAAATTTTCCTGGCCTATATTGCCTAAAAAAATATGGTGGAAAAATGGCTAATTTTAGACCAAAACCATGGATTAATAACTTTGGAAAAATGTTTCGACTTTTTGAACTTGTTTTTGAAATAGCCTAAAAAGCGTTTTTTGTTTTAGAATATCATATAAAAACATTTTCCTGGCCTTTAATGCCTAAAACAATATGATGGAAAAATGACCAATTTTGCACCAAAACCAATTGGACAAACCCCTTTGAAAAAAAGACAACTTTTCCACTTTTTTAACTTCTTTTTTTTGTAGGCTAGAATGCGATTTTTTTTCTACAATATCATATAAACACATTTTCCTGGCCTATATAGCCCTCCCCAAAAAAGTGAGAAAATGGTCAATTTTGGACCAAAACCATGGACTAACCCTTTTGGAAAAATGTCAATTTTTCAACTTTTTTAACTTGTTGTTTTTATAGCCTAGAAAGGCGTTTTTTTCTTCTAGAATATCTTAAAAGGCATTTTTCTGGCCTATATTGCGAAAAAAAAATATGGTGGAAAAATGGACAATTTTGGACCAAAACCAATTGGACTAACCCCTTTGGAAAAATGTCAATATTTCCACTTATTGAACTTCTTTTTTGTTATAGCGTAGAAAGGCGTGTTTTCGTCTAGAATATCAAAAAACACATTTTCCTGGCCTATATTGCCTAAAAAAAAGGTGAAAAAATGGGTAATTTTGGATCAAAACCAAGGACTAACGTTTTTGGAAAATTGTCAATATTTCGATCTTTCTAAATTGTTGTTTTTATTGCCTAGAAAGGCGTTGTTTTCTTCTAGAATATCATAAAACACTTTTTTTTGGCCTATTGTGCCTAAAAAAGTATGGTGGAAAAATGGCCAATTTTGGACGAAAACCATGGACTAGCTTTTTTGGAAAAATGTAAATTTTCTTCTTTTTAAACTTCTTGTGTTTATAACCTTGAAAGTTGTTTCTTCGTTCGAGAATATCATAAAACACATTTTTCTGGCCTATATTGCCTAAAAAAATATGGCGCAAAAATGGCCAGTTTTGAACCAAAACCATAGACTAACCCCTGTCTAAGAATGTCAATAATTCGACTTTTAGGAATTCTTGTTTCTTTATAACCTAGCAAGGCGTTTTTTCGTTCTAGGATATCATAAGACTCATTTTTCTGGCCTAAATTGCATAAAAAAATATGGCGGAAAAATGGCCAGTTTTGAACCAAAACCATGGACAAACCCCTTCCTAAAAATGTCAATAATTCGACTTTTTGAAATTCTTGTCTTTTATAACCTAGCAAGGCGTTTTTTCGTTCTAGGATATCATAAAACTCATTTTCCTGGCCTGTATTGCCTAAACACAAAAAGGTGGAAAAATTGCCATTTTTGGACAAAAACCATGCACTAACCCCTTTGAAAAAATGTCAATTTTTCGACTTTTTTAACTTCTTGATTTTATAGCGTAGAAAGGCGTTTTTTTTTTTTTTCTAGAATATTACAAAAAAAAACATTTTCCTGGCCTATATTGCCTAAAAAAATATGGTGGAAAAATGGCTAATTTTGGACCAAAACCATGGATTAATAAGTTTGGAAAAATGTTTCGACTTTTTGAACTTGTTTTTTAAATAGCCTAAAAAGCGTTTTTTGTTTTAGAATATCATATAAACACATTTTCCTGGCCTTTACTGCCTAAAACAATATAATGGAAAAATGGCCAATTTCGCACCAAAACCAATTGGACAAACCCCTTTGAAAAAAAGTCAACTTTTCCACTTTTTTAACTTCTTTTTTTTTGTAGGCTAGAATGCGATTTTTTTTCTAGAATATCATATAAACACATTTTCCTGGCCTATATAGCCCTACCCAAAAAGGTGGGAAAATGGTCAATTTTGGACCAAAACCATGGACTAACCCTTTTGGAAAAATGTCAATTTTTCGACTTTTTTAACTTCTTGTTTTTAAAGCGTAGAAAGGCGTTTTATTTCTAGAATATCACAAAAACACATTTTCCTGGCCTACATTGCCTAAAAACATATGGTGGAAAAATGCCTAATTTTGGACCAAAACCATGGATTAATAACTTTGGAAAAATGTCAATATTTCGACTTTTTGAACTTGGTTTTTAAATAGCCTAAAAAAAGGTTTTTTTCTAGAATATCATATAAACACATTTTCCTGGCCTATATAGCCCTCCCCAAAAAGGTGGGAAAATGTTTAATTTTGAACCAAAACCATGCACTAACCCCTTTGGAAAATATCACTATTTGGACTTTTTTAACTTCTTGTTTTTGTAGGCTAGAAAAGCGGTTTTTTTTCTAGAATATCATATAACACATTTTCCTGGCCTGTATTGCCAAAACACAAAAAGGTGGAAAAATTGCCATTTTTGGACCAGAACCATGGAAAACCTTTGGAAAAATGTCAATTGTTCGATTTTTTTAACTTGTTGTTTTTATAGCCTAGAAAGGCGTTTTCGTCTTCTAGAATATCTTAAAAGGCATTTTTCTGTCCTATAATGCGAAAAAAAATATGGTGGAAAAATGGACATATTTGGACCAAAACCAATTGGACTAACCCATTTGGAAAAATGTAAATTTTTTGACTTTGTTAACTTCTCGTTTTTAAAGCGTAGAAAGGCGTTTCATTTTTCTAGAATATCAAAAAAACAAATTTTCCTGGCCTACATTGCCTAAACAAATATGGTGGAAAAATGGCTAATTTTGGACCAAAACCATGGATCAATAACTTTGGAAAAATGTCAATATTTCGACTTTTTGAACTTGGTTTTTAAATAGCCTAAAAAAAGGTTTTCCTAGAATTATCAAAAAAACACATTTTCCTGACCTTCACTGCCTAAAACAATATGATGGAAAAATGGCCAATTTTGGACCATAACCAATTGGACTAACCCCTTTGGAAAGTGTAAACTTTTCCACTTTTTAACTTTTTTTTGTAAGCTAGAATGCGCCTTTTTTTCTAGAATATCATATAAACACATTTTCCTGGCCTGTATAACCCTCCCCAAAAAGGTTGGAGAATGGCCAATTTTGGACAAAAACCATGGACTAACCCTTTTGGAAAAATTTGAATTTTTCGACTTTTTTAACTTCTTGTTTTTAAAGCGTAGAAAGGCGTTTTTTTTCTAGAATATCATAAAAACACATTTTCCTGGCCTACATTTCCTAAAAACATATGGTGGAAAAATGGCTAATTTTGGACCAAAACCATGGATTAATAACTTTAGAAAAATGTCAATATTTCGACTTTTTGAACTTGGTTTTTAAATAGCCTAAAAAAAGGTTTTCTCTAGAATTATCAAAAAAAACATTTTCCTGACCTTTACTGCCTAAAACAATATGAAGGAAAAATGGCCAATTTTGGACCATAACCAATTGGACTAACCCCTTTGGAAAGTGTAAACTTTTCCACTTTTTAACTTTTTTTTGTAAGCTAGAATGCGCCTTTTTTTCTAGAATATCATATAAACACATTTTCCTGGCCTGTATAACCCTCCCCAAAAAGGTTGGAGAATGGCCAATTTTGGACAAAAACCATGGACTAACCCTTTTGGAAAAATTTGAATTTTTCGACTTTTTTAACTTCTTGTTTTTAAAGCGTAGAAAGGCGTTTTTTTTCTAGAATATCATAAAAACACATTTTCCTGGCCTACATTTCCTAAAAACATATGGTGGAAAAATGGCTAATTTTGGACCAAAACCATGGATTAATAACTTTAGAAAAATGTCAATATTTCGACTTTTTGAACTTGGTTTTTAAATAGCCTAAAAAAAGGTTTTCTCTAGAATTATCAAAAAAAAAATTTTCCTGACCTTTACTGCCTAAAAAAATATGAAGGAAAAATGGCCAATTTTGGACCATAACCAATTGGACTAACCCCTTTGGAAAATGTCAACTTTTCCACTTTCTAACTTCTTTTTTTTGTAGGCTAGAATGCGATTTTTGTTTCTAGAATATCATATAAACACATTTTCCTGGCCTATTTAGCCCTCCCCAAAAAGGTGGGAAAATGTTTAATTTTGGACCAAAACCATGGACTAACCCCTTTGGAAAAATATCAATATTTGGACTTTTTTAACTTCTTGTTTTTGTAGGTTAGAAAAGCGGTTTTTTTTCTAGAACATCATAAAACACATTTTCCTGGCCTATATTGCCAAAACACAAAAAGGTGGAAAAATTGCCATTTTTGGACCAGAACCATGGACTAACCCCTTTGGAAAAATGTCAATTTTTCGATTTTTTTAACTTGTTGTTTTTATAGCCTAGAAAGGCGTTTTTTACTTCTAGAATATCTTAAAAGGCATTTTTCTGGCCTATATTGCGAAAAAAAATATGGTGGAAAAATGGACAATTTTGGACCAAAACCAATTGGACTAACCCCTTTGGAAAAATGTCAATATTTCCACTTATTGAACTTCTTTTTTGTTATAGCGTAGAAAGGCGTGTTTTCGTCTAGAATATAAAAAAACACATTTTCCTGGCCTATATTGCCTAAAAAAAAGGTGAAAAAATGGGTAATTTTTGACCAAAACCATGGACTAACGTTTTTGGAAAATTGTCAATATTTCGATCTTTCTAAATTTTTTTTCTAGACCATCATAAAACGCATTTTCCTGGCCTATATTGCCAAAACACAGAAGGGTGGAAAAATTGCCATTTTTGGACCAAGACAATGGGAAAATGTCAATTTCTCGACTTTTTTAACTTCTTGTTTTTATAGCCTAGAAAGGCGTTTTTTTCTTCTTGAATATCTTAAATGGCATTTTTCTGGACTATATTGCCTAAAAACATATGGCGGAAACATGGCCAGTGTTGAACCAAAACCATAGACTAACCCCTTTCTAAAAATGTCAATAATTCGACTTTTTGAAATTCTTGTTTTTTTTATAACCTAGCAAGGCGTTTTTTCGCTCTAGGATATCATAAAACTCATTTTCCTGGCCTGTATTGCCTAAACACAAAAAGGTGGAAAAGTTGCCATTTTTGGACAAAAACCATGGACTAACCCCTTTGGAAAAATGTCAATTTTTCCACTTTATTAACTTCTTGTTTTTATAGCCTTGAAAGGCGTTTTTTTTTTCTAGAATATCACAAAAACACATTTTCCTGGCCTATATTGCCCAAAAAAATATGGTGGAAAAATGGCTAATTTTAGACCAAAATCATGGATTAATAACTTTGGAAAAATGTTTCGACTTTTGTAACTTGTTTTTTAAATAGCCTAAAAAGCGTTTTTTGTTTTAGAATATCATATAAACACATTTTCCTGGCCTTTACTGCCTAAAACAATATGATGAAAAAATGGCCAATTTTGCACCAAAACCAACTGGACAAACCCCTTTGGAAAAAAGTCAACTTTTCCACTTTTTTAACTTCTTTTTTTTGTAGGCTAGAATGCGATTTTTTTTCTAGAATATCATATAAACACATTTTCCTGGCCTATATAGCCCTCCCCAAAAAGGTGGGAAAATGGCCAATTTTGGACCAAAACCATGGACTAACCCATTTGGAAAAATGTCAATTTTTCCACTTTTTTAACTTCTTGTTTTTAAAGCGTAGAAAGGCGTTTTTTTTCTAGAATATCATAAAAACACATTTTCCTGGCCTACATTTCGTAAAAACATATGGTGGAAAAATGGCTAATTTTGGACCAAAACCATGGATCAATAACTTTGGAAAAATGTCAATATTTCGACTTTTTGAACTTGGTTTTTAAATAGCCTAAAAAAAGTTTTTTCTAGAATTATCAAAAAAACATATTTTTCTGACCTTTACTGCCTAAAACAATATGATGGAAAACTGGCCAATTTTGGACCATGACCAATTGGACTAACCCCTTTGGAAAATGTCAACTTTTCCACTTTTTAACTTCTTTTTTTTGTAGGGTAGAATGCGATTTTTTTCTAGAATATCATTTTAACACATTTTCCTGGCCTGTATTGCCAAAACACAAAAAGGTGGAAAAATTGCCATTTTTGGACCAGAACCATGGACTAACCCCTTTGGAAAAATGTCAATTGTTCGAATTTTTTAACTTGTTGTTTTCATAGCCTAGAAAGGCGTTTTCTTCTTCTAGAATATCTTAAAAGGCATTTTTCGGTCCTATAATGCGAAAAAAAATATGGTGGAAAAATGGACATATTTGGACCAAAACCAATTGCCATTTTTTTTCTAGAATGTCATATAAACACATTTTCCTGGCCTATATAGCCCTCCCCAAAAAGGTGGGAAAATGGCCAATTTTGGACCAAAACCATGGACTAACCCCTTTGGAAAACTTTCAATTTTTCCACTTTTTTAACTTCTTGTTTTTAAAGCGTAGAAAGGCGTTTTTTTTCTAGAATATCACAAAATCACATTTTCCTGGCCTACATTGCCTAAAAGCATATGGTGCAAAAATGTCTAATTTTGGACCAAAACCATGGATTAATAACTTTGGAAAAATGTCAATATTTTGACTTTTTGAACTTGGTTTTTAAATAGCCTAAAAAAAGGTTTTCCTAGAATTATCAAAAAAACACATTTTCCTGACCTTTACTGCCTAAAACAATATGATGGAAAACTGGCCAATTTTGGACCATGACCAATTGGACTAACCCCTTTGGAAAATGTCAACTTTTCCACTTTTTAACTTCTTTTTTTTGTAGGGTAGAATGCGATTTTTTTCTAGAATATCATTTTAACACATTTTCCTGGCCTGTATTGCCAAAACACAAAAAGGTGGAAAAATTGCCATTTTTGGACCAGAACCATGGACTAACCCCTTTGGAAAAATGTCAATTGTTCGAATTTTTTAACTTGTTGTTTTTATAGCCTAGAAAGGCGTTTTCTTCTTCTAGAATATCTTAAAAGGCATTTTTCGGTCCTATAATGCGAAAAAAAATATGGTGGAAAAATGGACATATTTGGACCAAAACCAATTGGACTAACCCCTTTGGAAAAATGTCAATATTTCCAGTTTTTGAACTTCTTTTTTGTTATAGCGTAGAAAGGCGTTTTTTTTTTAATATCACAAAAACACATTTTGCTGGCCTACATTGCCTAAACAAATATGGTGGAAAAATGGCTAATTTTGGACCAAAACCATGGATTTATAACTTTGGAAAAATGTCAATATTTCGACTTTTTGAACTTGGTTTTTAAATAGCCTAAGAAAAGGTTTTTTTCTAGAATTATCATAAAAACACATTTTCCTGGCCTTTACTGCCTAAAATAATATGATGGAAAAATGGCCAATTTTGGACCAAAATCAATTGGACTAACCCCTTTGGAAAAAAGTCAACTTTTCCACTTTTTTAACTTCTTTTTTTTGTAGGCTACAATGCGATTTCTTTTCTAGAATATCATATAAACACATTTTCCTGGCCTATATAGCCCTCCCCAAAAAGGTGGGAAAATGGCCAATCTCGGACCAAAACCATGCACTAACCCCTTTGGAAAAATATCAATATTTGGACTTTTTTAACTTCTTGTTTTTGTAGGTTAGAAAAGCGGTTTTTTTTCTAGAACATCATAAAACACATTTTCCTGGCCTATATTGCCAAAACACAAAAAGGTGGAAAAATTGCATTTTTGGACCAGAACCATGGACTAACCCCTTTAGAAAAATGTCAATGGTTCGACTTTTTTAACTTGTTGTTTTTATAGCCTAGAAAGGCGTTTTTTTCTTCTTGAATATCTTAAAAGGCATGTTTCTGGCCTATATTGCCAAAAGGAATATGGTGGAAAAATGGACATTTTTGGACCAAAACCAATTGGACTAGCCCCTTTGGAAAAATGTCAGTTTTTCTTTTTTTTGAACTTCTTGTGTTTATAACCTTGAAAGTTGTTTCTTCGTTCGAGAATATCATAAAACACATTTTTCTGGCCTATATTGCCAAACAAAATATGGCGGGAAAACGGCCAATTTTGGACCAAAACCATGCACGAACCCCTTTGGACAAATGTTAATATTTCGACCTTTGAACGTCTCCTTTTTGGAGCCTAGAAAAGCGTTTTTCTGTTCTAGAATATCATTAAACGTATTTTCCTGGCCTATATTGCCTAAAATTATATGGTGGTAAAATGGCCAATTTTTGACCAAAACCACGGACTAAGCCCTTTTGAAAAATGCCAGTTTTTCAATTTTTTTAGTCCTTGTTTTTATAGCCTAGAAAGTCGTTTTTGTTCCTAGAATCTAACCAAAGATTTTTTCTTGCATATTATGACCGAAACCATTAACTAACCCTGTTGGAAAAATGTCAATTTTTTAATTTTTTTTAAGGCGTTTTTTTTCTAGAATATCACCAAATTAAAGACTTTTTTCTTGGTTTTGCCTACTTTGCAAAAAATATAAAGGTGAAAAAAGATCTGTTTTTTTTACCAAGACCATGTACTGACCCCTTTTGAAAAATGCTAATTTCTCGATATTTTTTTTTACTTCTTGTTTTTAGACTAAAAAGGCCGTTTTTTTCTTTTTTGAATATCACCAAGCCTATTTTCCCAAAAATAAAAAGAGGGAAAAAATCAAATTTTTCTTATTAAAACCATAGACTATAACCCTTTTGAAAAAATGCCAATGTTTCGAATTTTTAATTTCTTGTTTTGATTGTCTAGAATGGCCTTTTTCTATCCAGAACATCTGCCAAACATCTTCATCCTAAAATAAAGAGGTGGAGAAATTGAATTTTTTGACCAAAACCACGGACTAGCCCCTTTATAAATGCCACTTTTTCTAATAGTTTTACTCTTTGATTTCATAGTCTAGGAAGGGCTTTTTGTTATTATCTAGATTATCTCCAGAAATTGAAGAAAGAAAAAATTGTAATTTGACCTAAATCATACTTTAACAACCCTGTTGAAAAAATCCGATCTTTTAAGTTTTTGAAAGATGGTCATTTTTGTTAGTTTAAAAGGGAATTGTTTTTGATTTTCAACAACATTTTACATTATTTCTGTGTTTTATTTTCGTCAAAACTTGATGAAAGAAAAAATAGAATTTTTTTGACCGAAATTATGGGTCCCCTCCTCTATAAAAATACGTTATCTTGAGACTTTGAAACATGGACATTGCTGTTGGTGTGAAAAGGCTCTTTCTTTTTCTACAATAACATCTTATATGATTTCTGGCTTCTATTCAACAGAAATTTATTAAAGAAAAAATAGAATTTTTTGACCAAAGTTACGGGTTAACCGCTTTGGAAAATTACCCTTTTTTTGAGACTTTGAAAACAATTGAACTTTTTGTTACTCTAAAAAGGTTTGTTCTTGATCTAAAACAATTTTTCAATAATTTCTTGCTTTTTTTGCCAAAAATTGAATTTTTTTGGACCAGAATTATGAGTTAATCCCTTTGGAAGAATCCGATCTTTAAGGACTTTGAGTAATGGACATTTTTGTTAGTCTTGGACTTTAAAAGGTGGACTTTATTGTTAGCCTAAAAATGGCTTGTTCTTGATCTACAACAACATTTTACATTCTTTCTGCCTTTTTTTTTTTACCAAAAATTGATGAAAGAAAAAATTGAATTTTTTGACCAAAATTATGGGTTTACCCCTTTGAGAAAATACGATTTTTGACTCTTTGAAAAATGGACAATTTTGTTAGTCTAAAAAGGGTTCATCTTGATCTACAACAACATTTTACATAACTTCTGGCTTTTTTTCACCAAAATTGAGAAAATTGAATTTTTTGACCAAAATCATGGTGAACTCCGTTGGAAAAATCTGATTTTTGGGTCTCTGAAAAATTAACGTTTCTTACCTATTGTGCAGAAAGATTTTTTTTTATCTAGAACAAAATTTAACATTTAAGGCTGCTTGCAGACGGACGCAACATTGTTGGCCATCAACTCCCAACATTGTTGGATGGTACATGTTGCGTCTGTTTGCACACCCTGTTGCATGCTGTTGGATGTTGTTGCGTGTTGTGGCGCAACGTTTGAAACCGGTCATACTTTTATTAGCCCCGCGCAAACGGACGCATTATTGTTGGCTAACAACTCCCAAAATTGTTGGGAGTTGTTGCGTCCGTTTGCAGTAGCCTAACGTTAGCTGTAAGGGACCTTACGAAACCACGACGACGACGGCAACGGGAACGTCGAAAAAGCAATATGTTTAATGAGAAAAACAACAACTCTGCACGTGCATTACGCTCTTTTGTACTTTTCTTTGCTGTCCCTGCACAACTACGACGTGAAATGACCAAATTATAAGTTTACTTGGGAACGGGAACGGCAAGGCGATAAATTCTACCATTTCTGTCCGAACTTGAGCGTGTTCCTCTCTCTTCTGCTCCAGCCAAAATCCTCTTCTTTTAAGTAACAGGGCGAATTGGGATAATCGCGAAGAAGTTTAAACTGATCTCAAGTCTATTTTTCTCCGACGTTTTCATGGACGTCGCCGTTGTCGGATCGTAAGGCCCCTATTGGTTTTGCAGCACGTCGCCGTTGTTCAAACTAAGTTGGTGAAGAACACAACTCCCACAGACAAAATCAATGTAATCCGTAGTGAATACGATTCAGGTAAAACTCGCAAAATATACTCCGTTACCAGAGTCATTTTAGAATTCGAGTGAAAAAAACACTGAACAAATTAATGACAGAACCCCTACGTTTTTTTTCGTTTTTGCAACCTTTGCCAAGTATAAATATAGAAATATGTGTTACATGCCAGACCCTTTACGCAGTTTTTCAACTCCTCAATGGCTTTTACCACAAGCTCTTTTCATTTTTCCGCCTCGTATTTCACGCCTTGAAGTTACGATACAAAACGTCTTCTGCAAGTCGCCGGGCTTGTTTAAAATTGAACGCCGCGTCAGGAATCATTTTATAGGAGTTTTCCGGGAACGGAATTGAGGTGTTGCTAATGTGTGCTTATCGTCGACTTCCATGGGGTTAAGGATAGAGGGTGTTTGTAAAGTCGTCAGTGTTCGACGGCGCGAAAGGGTTTCCGGTTTTCTCAGTACTCTTCGTTGCTGGCGGTGTCTATATAGACGTGCTTGCAGAGCTTGTAATTGCTAATCTATAGTTCTGCATAAGCCGTTTTGCCCCAACCTCAGACAATATGAACACTTTAGAGGTATTGCTAGATTTTCTAAAAAAATTGCCGCTTCCGAAAGCAAAGGGCCTTCATTTCGGATCGTCAATTAACTGAAAAAACAAGCCTCTTGTCAAATGCTAAGTTGTGTGGTAAATACAACAATGAGCGACTTTAATTGAAACTTGATAAATGAATCATTTGTTCGCTAAGTGGCTTTCATTTGAATGGACGCACTTCGTTTATTTGTACTGTTAACAGATATAAATCAAGGGCAAACTGAGCTACAGCATTCGTTCATGAGACCTAACAGTATTCTGCGCGGAAAATAAGTCGCTGAAACATTAGATATAAACCTTTCGTAAAGAAAAAAGAAAAAGGAGTTTATTAAACCAAGATATCCTAAGATGAGAACTATCATGTTCTAGTTGACAAAATATTTTGCGTCCCCTTCATATGACAAACCAAAGAAACCAACACGCAATTTATTTGAAGCCCAAGACAGTACACTTTATTGGCAAGAAATACATTAAGAATACATGTATCATAAAAAAATCAAAATGAAAATACGAGAACACCACAGCGAGACACGTAAACCCCGAAAAACCAATTTTGGCAAAATGGGGACCGTGTACCTCCAACCAGTGCTATGGTGCTGCCTTTGGTGTTTTAAGGCCTGCTAGCTTATATAAATACGAGAAAATATTAAACTTCAAGTTAATAGAAATAACGTCGTAGCTTACCTAGGCTAAAAGAAAGGAAAAAACCGTTTGCTCGCTGAGTTGTCGAGTCGGCAAGGCTGACCCCAGAATAGCGCGCGCGACTTAATCATCTCACTACTG
This sequence comes from Porites divaricata, assembly GCA_038088405.1. Classification (NCBI taxonomy): domain Eukaryota; kingdom Metazoa; phylum Cnidaria; class Anthozoa; order Scleractinia; family Poritidae; genus Porites; species Porites divaricata. Next base: position 21,001,495 of record JBBMOI010000007.1, read on the forward strand.
TCGCCGTTTCAAAGTGCGAAAGCAATGATATCAAAGCGCTTTATGAGCGCATTAACCTGAATATCTCTTTTTGTGCCTGCAGAACTGAATTAAATTAACATGTTCATCGAATAAATGTAAAGTTTTGAAAGCTAGATAGCAGACAGCCACTATAACATTTTATTTTTATTATTTTTTGTTCCGGCAAATTCAGATCAGCCAAAACATTTCCTTGGAACCGCTAAAAATCTTCATGCATTATAAGGTTATTGCTGGTTATGTTACCTGTTAAGCTATGGAATCAGCGAAGTCGGTAGCATTAATTAAGAAGAACTCAGAAGTTCCAAGTAACGCTGTTATGTTCTTAGCCGAATTGATAAATTCTACATCTCTCTGAAATATCTTGCCAATTGTAAAATAGCTTTCTCACTTTACATCATGGTTCTCACACTATTTGTTACATATTGACCTCATTCCATGTTCATTTAGCACTAAACCAATACTGATAAGTACAAATAATCTACGGATTTTCATTATTCCATTTGCTATAACAGCCTTTTAAGAATCCCAAACCCAATTTATGAACATCTATTTACTAGTATCTTGCTTTCCAGTTCGTAAAATCCTGAAACATTGTTATATTACTACTAGGAACACTAACAAACACAACTTCTTTATTTTTACAAATACTTTGGAAGAGTTCAGTTCGTACAGACCGCGCGTTAAACCGTTATGATTCATCGACCGGGAATATAAAAATGATATTGCTACTTCTTTCTCAGAACATAGGCCCAAGTTCAAACTCGCTGCTGTTTAGAACTGATGGCCGGTTTACAAAGTAAAATATATGGGATAAAAGCTTGGTAGAAGAACAATTTGTCGATTTTTAACCTTATAGAATTGGCTGAATCCGTTTTCTTCAACGATCAGTGTTTGCTGGCGAAACTGCAAGGGAGAGCGGTGCGAAAAGCAGTTTCCCTTACTTAAATATTATAGAGGCTATCGTAGCTTTAAGTTCATCTTTGCTTGGTTTCTCCTCCACGTGGGGTGGTAGAGTCGTGCAAGTACATCCACAATCTTCCTCCAACATGAAATTTGGACTCTTAAATTGCACTCTTTTTCTCATTGGTGCTGTTGGGACAAAACAGTTTGGTATCACCTCTTTCAATTTTTAAATAAGAATCACCCAGGTTTATTTTACTATAGCTATGGATTATTTTCGTGGTGTATTTTGTTTTAAAAAAATTCAACTAGTGATCTATTATGAATGCTGCGTTTTGATTGGTTGAGAAACTACTAGGCTATATTTTTAAGCCCAAAAATCGCTGACTTTGAAACAAAAACAATGGCGGCTGAATGGCGTTTTGCTAGCAAAGTTGTTTTATCTCGATATTTTTGTCCAACTAGTTGGATTTTACTAAAACAATTATTCCTCTCGCCCTCATGGCCTCCGAGTCAATAGCTTATTCGGCCTTCGGCCTCATGGGCTATTGACTCAGCGAGGAGTAATTGTTAAATACGCTAAATTTTATTATAGGGGAAGATACTTTCAATGACATTTCTAGTTTCAGTTATAGGTCTTTGCCTCTACTCTTATGAAGCTGACTCGTTCTCAGCCTTCTCTTTTGACTCTTTTGGTCAGGGAATGGTCAGGTGAGACTATTTTTTAATACGGCATCTGAGCGGGAAGAGAGGTGACTAGAGATCGAGTCAGCAATTGAAGAAGGAAAAAGGTGCTCACCAGGTGAAGACGCCATGGCCATTTACTGAGTTTTGGGGTTTCTTCATCTAAATACAAGAACATAAGCATTATTATCATCATCATCATCATCATCGCAAGCATCATTGACATCGTTAGCGTCATCAGCTAAATCGTCAGCATCACTATCATCATCATCATCATCATCATCGTCACCATCGTCATCATCATTGTCGTCAACATCATGAGCATAATCTTCAGCATTCGCCATATCATCATCATCGTGATCATCAACATTACTATCGTCATTATCGTCGTCAGAGTCATCGTCATTGTTGGCGTCATCAGCATCATCGTTAGCATTTTCAGCCGTCTTTGTCATCATCTTCATCATCATCATCCTCTTTCTTAGCGCGTCAGCATCATCACCACAATCTTCATCTTTGTCAGTATAAGTCAGCATCATCAGCATCATCATTGTCGTCCTCGTCATCATCAATGTAATAGGCAGCACATCGCAATGCCACATCAGGTTGCTTAGCTTGTCCTTCACTGCTCCTAAATCTCTCAATACCAAGTCAAGACCACACGTTTAACTGAACCAGAAACTCATAAGGAGTTGAAACGTGCAACTCTCATATGTTTGCTTTGACCTATGCTCGTGATTATTCATTTTCGAAAGTACCATATTTGGAACGAGAAGAAAAGAAAATGACCAATCAAACTTCGTAAACGACGTGACGTAATTTTAATTCACGTTCCCGCGTCCGCTTCAAAAAATACCCGACAAAACCCGGGCCAAAACCAACATTATGAAACTTAATTCTTCATAATTTACGGGCCATGTTGCCACATTTGGGCAACTTTTAGGCTACGCGAAAGTCACGCAACGAGGGTTTCCAAATATGGTTAAAATGAATATTTACGAGCATTGAACGCGAGTTACACGTTTCAACCCCATATGGGTTTCTGACTGAACTTATTATGAAAGCTTACTAGCCCCCCGCCCCCCACTCCTTCATTGAGTCCTCTCGTTTAATCATCCATGATAACAAAACAGCAAAGACAAAAGCTATATTGCGTTTCCAGATATTTCCGATAGCCAGGTCGTGTTTATATAGTATGATTGCGACATAGTTGGAAATTTGATACAATTGTTTAAAACTTAAAAATAATATAGGTCAATAGGGATAAATCTTGAAAATAATGACTTGCTCGCAAAAGAACAAAGAGAAAAAAGGTCAAAAAAGTAAATAACTTTAAAGATGTAACAAAAATGAACTAACTTTGAAATAATACTTAGTAAATTGAGTTAATAAAATATATTCAAATAGTGACAATAATGATCGTATATAATGACTGTAATAGGAAAGGATAAGCGTTTAACTTAATACTTCTAGCTGAATTTTTGAAAGGTAACTGCAGTTACGTTGTCAAAAATCAGTCTAGTTTTTTGTTGTTGCAGCTGCTTGTTAAATCCTTTTCTATTATTATTGTCATTATCGTGATCATTATCAATATCCCTATTTTTATTCATTTGTCTTTATATTTAGTATTATTATTATAGGACATTTTATTATTTATTATTTTATTACTATTTATCTATCTGTTTTTTCTTTTCTTTTATTCATATGTCATTTTGAATTCATTTCTGCTTCATTTTCCTACATTTATTCCCTCTTTTGACCTTTTTCGTTTCTTTACTTTCGTGATTCCAATTAGTCCACCCACATTTTAATTAATATTTCAAATGTTATCCCTACTGGCCTTAAAATCCTCCGAGAAGAACACCTAGATCATCTGAAGTATCGAGAGAACTCATGTCGCTTTTGTCGTTGCTGTTGTGTTAATCACAGTTCTATCGTCTTAGTTAAAATAACTGCATTTGGACGTCGTCTAAATTACTAAAGTTTCAATGGACAATTTCCCCTGTTGAAGAAAGACATGGCATCTCCATCATCGTCGTTGTTTGACATCATTACCATTATCGTGGTCGTCCTCATCATCATCATTGCAATCAATAAGATAATTAGCAATTATTGGATGTGGTTTTAGTTATATTCGGAATAATCAAGGTCGATTTCCAAAATTAGCTGTAGGCTCTTAGCCAGTGAATAGACAGGTAATGAGTACAATGTACAATAATCATCATAATTGATGCAATAGGGTCAGCCATTTACCTTACTTACCCTCTAATCACTGACGTTGCCTCGTCAGACCGCCCATAAATCTCGCGAGAAAAAAACTTACAGCGGCAAGCAAATCTAGTGATACTTCGGACAGAATAAATGTTTAGCGAAGCACTTGAAGGTACTCCTTGATCATTGCAGTTTTAGCATATGTTTAGTCCAGTTTATTCCATAAAAAACGTAAAATTTCCGCACAGTTTGGATCCCAGCCTAATTTCTTTTAAGTATATTCTTTGCAAATTAGATGGAGAAAGATTGTACTTGCCTCTGTCGCAAGGCTCCTTCACATAATTTTCGAGCCACTGACTGCAGGCCAGACGAGGCACGACATCTGAAATCTTCTGGATCTGTATAAAATAGATCTCAAGAACAAGATATTAAGCTTATCAAAGGCCGGATGTTTGTTACTGAGCGACTAAGATTACATATTTCGCTCTTCTTAGTTAAGAAGGCCCAGATTTGAATCCCACTAACACCTTGTATTTGTTTGAAGTAGCGTCACAGTTGAGCAAAGTTCATCGATTGGAACTCCATTGAAGGAGAAGAAGTGTTTAGGGACCTTCAAATGAAAGTTACGATTTCACTCTCGGGAATTCAATTAACAGCTACATGCAGCCAGCCACTCTTCTTGTTGAGGGTCCTTGTTCTCTATTTTCCAATATGCAGTTTTAGTAGACTTAGTTGTGACTTAGTTCACAACTTGAGAAGATGCACATGGTGAGTTCTTTTATTATCAATTTTCGTTCCTGGTATTTTTTGGGAGGCAAGGTTGGGTTGAACGTTTTCATATTTTTTCGTCTGTACTTACCTATGATCTATCTGCCAGGTTGGTCGTTCCAATCACTTTCTATGTTAGTAGACGTCAAAGACTTCCAGGTTGCTTTTCCGCTCGCTAACTTCTATCAGCAATTTTCCGACCTAAATGCAAAGTTTCTCAAGAACATGAACCAAGAATGTTTTCCATTGTCTTTAAAAAATTAATTCTGTCACTAAATCGTTTTAATCATTGGATGTTCTTCCTTTGCGTTTTGGTCTACCTGAGTAGTAACCAAACCGCTGTGTCGGATATAACCTCTTGGCATGGATTTGCATTCCATTTAAAAGTGACATTTTTAATTATCTTGATAGAGGTTCGAATACGATGAATATAAGAGTCAAATTCATGGCTTGAAATGGTAATCAAAAGCTTCATTTCCTTTCCTTTTCTTGGGTAAAATTATCCGAGGATAAGTGCATTTACCTTTCCAATACTTACCTCGCATCTCGTAGATGGGGTAACCTGTCCCAATGTCCATGCCGGTTACGACAGTAGGTTGGAAACAACTTCTTGAATTGCACAGACCTGAACAAAAAGCTTCTTAAAAAGAGATTATCAAAGCAACAGTTTTAACATGGAAGTTGATGAATTTTAAAGTATACAGCTTCTCTCAGACACCGTGGTGATTGAGTCTCATTAACGCTTCATGTGGATTTGCTTACTGATGAAGCAATGTCTATGGGTTGGAATCCCTGACTGGGAAAGAGTATTTACCTATAAAGTTCCGACTTTTGCTGCAGTAGGAGCACAATTGCCTAAAAGTCTCTTTTCTTAAATGACCCTGCCATTTTGTGGGTACGCTTCTTTAACCTCTTGGAGACGAAGGATTTCCTATATTCTTGTACTTACAGGTTGCACGTCACTGCTGATGGGCAATATCACTGCTGGACGTCTCCGACCTAAATGAAATATTTCTTAAAAACAGAATCAATAAATAACATCAAAACACTGGCTTTGCTGCACACTTGGAAACCAATCGCAGACTCCATTTGCTACTGTCAGCTGTGATCAAACAAATTCCAATTCAGCCGAACATCATTTGGAATTCCAAGTCTTAAAAATTGCATTCTTTGGTACACTAGTAGCACCAGTAAATAAACAAATGTCGTAGGTTTGAATCCTACTTGGGTGTGTACCAATAAATTTTAGTATCATTCGAGCATAAGTGCATGTATCAGCACAATCAGATTTAACGTACTCACTGTCCGTTTCCTTCTTCCTTGCCTCTTAGACGCTGCTGTCGAACGCTAACTTCAGGCACTAAATCTGAAACCCAAAGAGATAATCTAATAGTTAGAGCGTAAAAAGATATCTGTCTCACCTTGGGAGCTTTGACTTCTTTTCCAGTCGTAATCAGCATCGACATGCGTTTCTTCAGGAACGCAGCCAGAAAACTTTCAAATGAGCTTCTAGAGAGCATGCGTTACATGCATTCAGTTTGCTGTGGTCGGTCTTCAGAGGGCGCGCCCAAAAAGACGTCTTCGAGGCGGCGATGTTAGAGCAAAAAAGATTTGAAAAAACGACGTACGATGTTCCTGAAATGAAACTTTTTAGCTATTTATTATAGTTTTTAAGAAAAAATACAATGATGAAACGGCAATGTCTTGGTCACACTTTATTATTTTCCTGAGAAGCAACTCCGTTACAACATAATCTAATTTATCTATAAATTTGTTAGCGCTGGTTTAATTAGGAAAAAAAACAAACAAACAAGCTGATGCCTTTCGTTTGTTAAACTTTATTTTTCATCAACTTTTAATTACGTACAATTCAAGCACATTAACCTTCAATATTAATGTTCCTGCCTTTCCTTCAGCACCTCACGTGCGACTTTCAAAAAAGGTGGTGCCATGCGCTTCTTCAAGAACGCATCCAAAACGCAGTACAATGGTCGGAAAAAAGTCATCTAGAGAGGGCGCGCCCAAAAAATGTGAGTCCATTCACCCTGGGAAAAAGTAGTGGAGGAGTCCAAAAACGAGAAACTTATTGATTTTCGACGCACCTGAAATTAAATAAGTTAGTTATTTGTGTTTAATAGCGAGCACACTGATGCCACAGTCAGCGTCACTCAATGTGAGTAGTTAAAAGACAACACACTCACAACTCAGTGTTTTATTTTTGTTTTATTCATTAATTTTTTTTCGCCGTTATTACATCAAGTGTTTTTGTAATATCCCTGCAAATTAAATCATCTTTAGTACTTATTTATAATTAATTACCTAAAGATTTAGCTTGAAAGCAAAAGAAAAAACCACACAGACAACACATTAGATTAAGTGTTTTTATTCAATCGAGTTTGCTGTTCACAAAAATGTCAGTCCATTCACCCTGGAAAAAAGTAGCGGAGGAGTCCAAAAACGATAAACTTATTGATTTCCGAAGCACCTGAAATTAAATGAGTTAGTTATTTTTGTTTTTATAGCGAGCACACTGATGCCACTTTCAGTGTCACTCAATGTGCGTAGTTAAAAGACAACACACACACAACTCAGTGTTTTATTTTTGTTTTATTCATTTTTTTTTTTTTTGCCGTTATTACATCAAGTGTTTTGTAATATCCCTGCAAATTAAAGCAGCATTAGTACTTATAATTAATTACCTAAAGATTTAGCTTAAAGCAAAAGAAAAAACCACACAGACAACACATTAGATGAAGTGTTTTTATTTAATTGAGTTGGCTATTTACAGGAATTAAGTAGTCTACATAGATGGGATGCGCTTCTAAGAATTTGACGTCCGAGCAAGACCGAGGACTGTGACATGCGTCCATAAAACCTCGACACCTCGAATGAAACACACCAGGGTCTCCCGGACGGTACGCAGGGATATTGGGCGGCTTGCTATGGAAACTTTGTCTATACCAAGCCTTCATAGTTTTTGAAGCCGAATACGGAATTAGATCAAAAATCGAATCGAACACCGAAAAAAGACGAATGGACCGAACCGAAAATCTAATCGCCTAAAATATGAAAAAAATCCACATACCTTGTGCCACATTGGATTTTTACTTGGGCTGATTGATGTGGTGCAAAGTTTACATAAGCTACGAACCTTAGCCTCTTACAAACAAAGCGTTACGAGGAAATTCAATGAGCGACCGATTTTTCTGTTTAAGACCGAACGAGTCAGCTTTGCGTAAAATTTGTACCAGCATAAATCAGCCCTACCTTATATGGGCTGCTGTACACTGTCATGTTCCTTCCTCCACCAACAGACCAAGGAGACTGGGAACGACAATCCAAAAAAAGGCGTAGGTATTGGGAAAAAACGAAGAAGTCGTAGAGATCCATGATGAGGTGAAGTTGACCAAAGGTGAAGTTCGGCCGGCCAATTAAATTTTAATTATAAAATATTGGTGGCTGTCTCAACTAACATTGGACTATGCGAGTTTAACAACCGCGGAACAAGGTTTCAGAACCAACGAAAATTATATTCAACTAATTTCAGAATTACGGTGACTAAGAATTTTTATGAAAAATTGAAAAGAGTTGGGGGAGTGGACATGAGCCATTACAGATATCAACGTTAGTTAAGACAGCTCATTAATTTAAAGTTATTGCTATATGCTGTCTGCTCTGTCTTTACCTTGCCTTCCTAATGATGAAGTCGTTTTCACTATGATGTCATCGGCTTCTGTTTGCAAAATAGCCAGCTGAAGTTACATTTTAGCATGATTTTATTCAGTTCCATAATATTATGACCCTAAAACAACGGCAAATAAAATAGCTTTAGTAGAAGCAGAATGACGTCTTTGTGCAAACGATCATCATCATCATAGTCGTCGTCAGCATCATCGCCATCATCATCATCATTGTCTGGTTTGATCCTATGCTTTTCTTCTCAATTCATCGCCGCAAAGGCAGCTACCTCGCCTACTTAATCAGCTGGACTATCTTTCTGTACATCTGGAAGTTCTTTGTTCTTCTTTCTTCGGCCGACCTCTTCCCTTGATGTAGCAATGGACCCACAATTCAATCACACAATACGATCAAGTATACGATCAAAAGCATTTTATTCATATTTACAAAAGCAACTATTTCTTGTTACAAGATTCACGGGAAAAAGTAAATAGATAGCGTACTGCTTTAGGATTCACTCCCAGTCATGAAGTACTTCAAGAGTTGTCGAGGGTAGAACGCTGTAAGCCACACTCTGATGAAGACTAAGAAAGCAATAGCCACGAACGGTCGACGTGAAGACTACGTACGCCTACCATTTGTAGACGATCTGTGCCTGCGTAGTGCAATGCAGGTCTTCCTAAGAAGAAAACTCTCCAGCAAGGAAAAATTAACAAGAAGACAAAACTAAATTGTCTTTATGTTAACGATGCCACGCCAGAGTATCCTCTCCTGCTAAGCCTGTGGCCTCTGGAGAACTATCTATAACCTGCGAAGATTTCACCTGAATGCCATTCAGGGACACGCATATCAAGGTATGGTGGGCCTTCACATGTGTTTCCCCGAGATATTCGGCCTAGTAGCATTCTGGTAATTGCTTCGCAGGCTACTAACGCTGCTAAATGACGATCGGCTTGTTTGTGCTCCTCCAGCGATTAAACTGCGTCGTAGATTGGTCTCGAAGACTTCCTACGCTTACGATTTGTAAACGATCTAGCCTGTGGTGCGTGGATTGTCCCATGTTGCCCTGGCAACCTGCAACAAGGTGTTGGCTCTTCGCGAGAAGAAACGCCTGATTGCAGATTACCTTCTCTGTAAGACTAAACCTGTCAACTGATCTACTCTCACAAGTTCGAAGTCTGAAAACAAACGCGCATCAAAAATGTTCGCTTCGCATTCGCACTGTTTAACATGAAAAGTCAAATTGGTATAAGTAGGAGCAGACTCGAATTTGCGAGACTAACCTGACTATCTACCTGTAACCAGAGAGACCGTTGAGCCTGTAAGTGGAGACCAAATGAGGTCCTCTCACTGCAGCAGCTGAATGGTCCGATGTCTCTAGTTTACTAAAGTTACTTCTTAAAATAGTAACTGTCTGGTTGAACCTTGCGAGTGAATGCTTCACTTGCTCAGTGCAGTGACTATCAAGTGAAGTGTGATGAATTAAATTTGGCGCAACTAAGCGGGAGAGTGTAGTGATGACGATGATGACAAAAAAATGGCGGTGAATCCATCCGAAAAAGATGAAAAAACGCAGTCGAACCGCTTCTTAGAAGCCAAGCCGAATCCTAAAAGCCGAACTTATGTCGCTGACCGAACACCTGCAAAGGAACCCATCCTATCAAAAAGGGCAGGGGAGACCCTTACCAGCCCGGGGAGCCCCGCTAACTGATCTAACTACAGTTAAGTTAAGCCGAAAAAGATGTCGAAAAACTTCAGGCCGAACGTGTGTGGAAAGTATGCTTTGCAAGGTTCATCCAGAGCTCTATATACCCCCCTTGACCCAACCCACAAACAATGCACCTAACCTGTACCATTTCACGAGGTTTGCTGTGCTGATTTGAAGTGGAGCAGTCATGAATGGTAGTCTATGGGCTGATCTGATCTGGTGGCCTGGTCTGACGATGGTTATGTGTGGGAGTTGGTGGAAGGTCTGTTCTGTGGTCGGATATGAGACTCATCTGATTGTCTGGTGTGGTTGTCTGATCTTGGGCGGATCGTAAGGACGGCCGTTGTGGTCTGGTTCTATGGCCTAATCTGGAGGACTGACTGAGGAAGATGGTCTGCTCTGACGGGTTAAAATTAAAAATATGGTAAGATGATGTAATAGTGGTGAAAATGCTTTAAACGCTTCAGAGAGCCACGCAAAGAAAAATGAAGAAAAAATACGAAAATACTTTATTTTTCAAATTCAGTTGTAATTGAATACTCTCATGCCCTGGAAAGGTTTGCAAAGACTCAATCAAACTAATATAGGGCTGTGCTGACGATCTTTTCGAATCTTTTCTATTTGCATTAAGAATCATAAAGTGCAATGTTCGTAACCATGGTAACAATCCAGGTTCGGCTGCAATATATTTGCGCGAGAGATTGCGCGTGATTCAGTGACACCATATGAGGTGGGAAAAGGTTTTATTGCAAATGGTTGGTACAAACCGGTTTTTACCATAGCAATTAAGCCGAAATCTCGCCAAATATAATGAAAACTAACTGACTTATGTGGAAACTGATCCCTAGTTTACAACTTTACATGGTCAGTCAAAAGTCATTATTGATTCTAATCTATTTAAATATCGTAATTTGTCTAATTGTAAATCGTATGTAACGGTAAGTTGCATGTATGCATATCTTGTTTTGTCAATTCACTTATTTAACTGCGGTTCGTTTTTTACACGACCCTGTTTGCGGAATGTAAGGGCATCTCATTCAACGTAAGACAGTAAGAAATTAATAATTTCAGAAAGACATCAATAAATTTCAGTAACATATCAATAAATTTCATCTACTCTTTAGTAGTTGCACAAGAGGAAGCTAAAACTCAAGTAGCGGGTTTACAAAAAGAATTGTTCAGAACTGCCCAACTTAATAACGTTGCCAAGCAAAGTACTAACTGATGAAGTCACATTTTCCCATCTTCACTAATCATGCAAGTTTACTGTGCAAGGTCTTTTAATAAACAAGTGTTTGTTCAAATTCTTCTATTCAGGAGCACCTAACGACGGTTCCCTCCCAATGCATTGAAAACACTTTTTTGAGACTATTTAGAGTACTTTTAGACCTTTACAAATGCATTATAAGCGGCGCTATATCAATTTGTATCTGTTTGGTCATCCTAGGGGAACAATTTTAAGGGCTTTAGTATTATTGTCCCAAAAATTTCAGGTGCAATTTAACGCATTACAAAGTGAAAATTTTTTTGATTCCTCTCTCCATCACATTTTTGAATCCGAAAATTTTAGGTTTCCTTTTTCCTGCGAAAAATAGTCTAGCCTGAGATATGAAATGTGAAAAATTAAACTTCAGAAAATCGTAGGGAATTTATTAGATAAGCTTTGAAAATTGTACATGAATGCAACGGTCATCTAGAAATTATCACCTGTCCGCAAGTAATAAAAACCTCTAGGCAATATTTGCTTCCAGGACAGATATTTTACAGAAAACAGTCGTCGGGCGCTTCTGTTTAATATTTGTCTCTGATATCATTTAAAGCAGGAACGATGGCCTTATTTTGCCGGCGAGGTAATAAAACGTCATCAGAATATTGTTGTCATGTTGCCGAGAAAACCAGGGAGAGACAATAGGGCCATTTATACGAGAAAAAATAAGACGCGTCTTGCATAAGAAGCGTCTTAAATAAGACGTGAACTTTCCGTATAAACGGCACATTTCGTCAAAAATAAGACGCGACTTAGCTAAGACGCGTCTTATTTTAGAACAGCCCTTAACACCTGTTCTTAGATAAGACGCGTCTTAGCTAAGACGAGAAAAACTTCGAAAAATGACCTTCGCGTCTTACGTAAGACGCGAACGCATAGTACTCATGCGTTAATTTTTGGCGGGAAAATTTGGATTGCCGTTGGATTGCCGTTGCTGCGGGCAACATTCACATGAAAACGAGTCAAGAACAGAAATAAGACGCGAACCATTTATACGAGCTGTTTTCGTCTTAAATAAGACATGCTCGTATAAATGGTCCAGTTCGCGTCTTATGTAAGACGCGTCTTATTTTTTCTCGTATAAATGGCCCTAATGTTCCAAATTGGCCGTTGTTTATGGTGAATTATTGTCTGTGTCACCAATATGAAATTGCATGAATAGCAAAATATAATTTGTTAGGTACTTTCTTTATCAAAGACACCACTGAGCTTAGGCCCGTTTCAAACGTCGTGCTACTGCCGTGCCGAACTAAATTGATCGAATTAAATTCGACTTTAGCACGGCAGTAGCTCGACTTGGTTTCAAACGTCGCGCTACTGCCGTGCCGAACTCAATTCATAAATTATAGATACAATAGAATACATTCAAAAGTTTCCTGAACTGTTTCTTTATCTTTGTGTTTTGTTTTCGGTAACAGCCGTTCTATTTGACTGAATTAAATTCGACTTCTGAAACCAAGTCGCGCTAGTGTCGTGCTACAGTCGAGCTACAGTCGAGCCAGCTTCGCACGGCAGTAGCACGACGTTTGAAACGGGCCTTTGCTTGTATATTAGACGGCCACGTGTTCGACATGTACGAACTACACAGGGCTTTCAAAATAAAAATAAAAACTAATAAATTTTACTGAGTGAGCATTTGGCTTCGTTTCTCTTTAGTACTCGCTATTTCTCCTGTGATAACAAATAAGTTTAAAACAAGAACATTCGACAACGGAAATAATTTAATTTTAAGTTGGACTCGTCGGAACACAAATTTCAATCGTACTGACGATAAATTTAACAAGACAAGAAGTATAATTTACCTCGTGCGCTGGTTTTAACATCCCAGACTGCTTCGTTCGTAGTTAGCTTTCTTTGTAAAGCTGAGAAAGACGACTAGGCAGTTTAAACGAGGGCGTCTTGTTTCTCCTTTGTGAGCAAACTTCGCCAGCACTCACAACTGAAGTTACCAATTTTTGAATGTGGCGCGGACCAACGTTTTGATTTGAATAATAATTTCTGATTGGATTTTCTTACTGCACGTGTCAATATAGCAAGCCAACAAGGATTGTTTAGCATATACGCCTCTAGGCAATCCATTTGGGACTTGTGAGGTTAATTAACATTTCAAATAAATTCTTTAAAAAGGTCTTGGGAGAGTAAACCATTTTAAAGGCGGAAAAATCGGTTAAATTATTTGGTCGGAAAGGAATAACTTGCAAAGTAGTGACATTTTGCTCCTGTGTATACGTTGTAAACGAACGGCTTGACAAATGTACGTTTTCTTGGGAAAATAATTGCAAAGATTTCCCATTTAATACAGGAGTTTGCGGTCTTTTGATGCAGCTCAACGTAAAACTTTACCCAGGGTTTTCAAAATCAATTATTAATATAAGAAATCTCAAAGGTGAAAGCATTGTGATACAACAGCGACAACAATAAGGCCCGTTTCAAACGTCGTGCTACTGCCGTGCCGAACTCAATTGATCGAATTAAATTCGACTTTAGCACGGCAGTAGCGCGACGTTTGAAACCAAGTCGAGCTGCTGCCGTGTAGCACGGCAAGCCTTGCCGTGCTACACGGCAGTAGCTCGACTTGGTTTCAAACGTCGTGCTACCGCCGTGCCGAAATCAATTCATAAATTATAAATACATTAAAACACATTTAAAAGTTTAATAAATCGTTTTTTTGTTTTTGTGTTTTGTTTTCGGCAACAGCCGTTCTATTCGACTGAATTAAATTCGACGTCTGAAACCAAGCCGTGCTAGTGTCGTGCTACAGTCGAGCAACTGTCGAGCCAGCTTAGCACGGCAGTAGCACGACGTTTGAAACAGGCCTAAGCTTACCAGAGCAGGGCGGTCTCAGTTCGTTCCATTTAAACTTTCTTTACTCGGTATGACAAAGTTTTCGCTGTCAACGTGGCGTGTGCTTCACATTTTTAGCGCCAAACAAGCCGTTGTTTGGTTGGATGAAAGATTCGACAGCTGTTTATGGCGTTCCGTTGCGGACAAAATTATACCGATAGTAAAAACATGTTGAAAACATAATACTTAAGTCGAAACTTGTAAAATACATCGAATACAGTAAAAAATATGAGTCGAGATTTGCAAAATATATGTTCACGAACGAAAAAAAAAAACGGGTCGAAATTTTGAAATTTGAGTCGAAAAAAAAAATTCGAGTCGAGTTGAAAAAAAAAACGCGAGTCGAGAAAGAGAGAACGCTGACCAGTTGTGTTGTCAATCGATGTCTTCACTCCACCGATACGAGTCTTTGTTCCAAAGTAGTGGTTTGTTGGCTACCAAATATTGTAGATTTTTTCTTCTCCCTTGGTAGACTTATCGAGGACTTGGAAAGGCAGCTTAGTTCAGCTTCATATGAACCAAGCTTGGTTTCATATGACAGTTCAGAATTCTTATTTTGGCGCCGTGACGAGTACAAAAGGACACTTGCAACTCTGTCGTCAGGATACTGTGAGACTTATATTACGGTACGGTTGTTTAGAAATAGGGAAGTTCATCCGTGTCTACTGTAGTGATTCCCTTGACCGCTTGATGTCGATGCCGCGAGCCAGTGTTTTGCTGTAATTCTTTTTAATGCTTGTCGGTCCTTGCGTGACAGGTTTTGGCTTTATTATTTGTATCTCTGCCAGTTGTAACCTCTCGCGAGGGCTCCGATTTATCTTGACGACAGAGTTGCAAGTGTCCTTTTGTACTCGTCACGGCGCCGAAATAAGAATTCTGAACTGTCATATGAAGCTGAACTAAGCTACCTTTCCAAGTCCTCGATAAATCTACCAAGGGAGAAGAAAAAATCTACAATATTTGGTAGCCAACAAACCACTACTTTGGAACAAAGACTCGTATCGGTGAAGTGAAGACATCGATTGACAACACAACTAGTCAGCGTTCTCTCTTTCTCGACTCGCCTTTTTTTTTTTTCAACTCGACTCGAATTTTTTTTTTCGACTCATATTTCAAAATTTCGACTCGTGTTTTTTTTCGTTCGTGAACATATATTTTGCAAATGTCGACTCGTATTTTTACTGTATTCGATGTATTTTACAAGTTTCGACTTAAGTATTATGTTTTCAACATGTTTTTACTATCGGTATAATTTTGTCCGCAACGGAACGCCATAGCTGTTTTACCGCCTGTTATCGGAATCAGTTGTTTTTGTTTGTTGTGGCCTCGATATATGGCGTATTTTATGAGTAGTTTCAGGGGCTGTTTTACATGGAGGTGGGGGACCCCAGGTAGGTGATCGACGTAACCCCCTTAGGTGGGGTAACCCGCCTGTCCATATAATCTCTCATTTTAATTTGATCATGTTTATATGATAGGTGGGGTGACCCGCCACATGTTACCTCACCTATCTGGGGTCTTCCAAATCCATGTAAACAGGTATTTAGTGGTTCTTTACTGGACAGTTACACGTACCATGTCTGCTTTTTTGTCAGTTTCGCCTATAAAGTTACACAACGGCCACCCTGGGGAAAGAAAGTGGCCGATACAAAGAAGTTTTTCCGTTGATCATTTTTTAGTCTAAAAAGGCTTCTTTTTGATCTACAACATTATTCAATATTTTTTCTGGCCTTATTCTCAAGAACAATTTATAAAGGAAAAATTTGATTTTTCAGTACCGAAATCATGGGTGAACCCCTTTGGAAAAATCGATTTTTGGGACTTTGAAACAGTTAAAAAGTTAAGTAACCGTTATAGAAATGAGGTTGTGGAACAACAGCTGGGTGACAACCCTTGGTCGTCGCTTCCAGGCTCTCTCGGGTGGAGAGAAGCGACGTGACTAAGTCCGCCCTATCCCAGTTTGAAGGTAATACGTAGTAACCGTGACTCTCGTGTGAGCCTCTCACACGGGGTTCACCTTGTTGACAGAGCAATGACACAGGAGCCTCGGTCCGAAACAGGAGCCAATAACCCGAAGCGAGCAACTTCCATGTCTCGTCTCATGGCGTTTTCACCAAACAGTTCATTTTTAGAACAATTTTGGCGTGAATTTAGAATATCTTTTTGGTCTCACAAACCACTCTGCAAAACCAAAAGACCTGAAAATGATACTTTCGAACTTTTAACGACGTTTAGTTTTCATTTGTCATACCTTATACTCCTAATTGTGAGCTCATGAACGGAGCGAAGCTCCAATGTTCGAGGGAAAAAGATCTTTAAAATGTATCTTAAAATAACCAAATTAAGCACTGAAGCACACTTGCCAACTCCGAGGTATGGCCAGTACCTTACGCATGCACACAAACTGGTCCGTGACAGAAAACGTCGTGACATGGGCCTGGTAAAGGAGTTGCTCTCTTGGGTTATGGGCTCCTGAGCTGGTATAAATAAGTGACATTTATCTTTTAAATGAGCTGATTACTTTCTGCTTGCTATATATTCAAATTTCATATGTGTAACGTTTATCGATCTTGTATCTGTCTTCATTTTTCTATTTTAGCCTCCGTCAAAGGTTTGTATTGCAAACCGAAATTTCGGGCAAATACACTTTACTATTCGCCACCTTAGTAACGAGAGGGGGACTGGAACCGAAATGTGTCCCGTAATTGTTTCTGGGATTGTTACTGGTAACACGCCGGTCAGCTATTGGCCACCTTCTTCCCTGTCCCTAGCATCACTCCCAGAAATCTTTGCAAAAGTTTACTCGGCCCAGTTTCCTCTCGTTTGTAAAGTGGCAATTTAACTTGTCTTTATTTTTTTTTTCGCAGTTGCCGTAGGGATCAGTTAACCTTTTTTTTCTACTTGGTATTCGAGACTTTTACCTATCCAGTTCTACACATGAGACTTCCCTCGTTATTTTGTTGCTGTGGTTTTGCTTTTATTAGTGTTTTTGATATAGGTAATATCAAGTTCCTAAGGAACTGCTTTTGCTTTAAGGACTTTTTAGCGCCAACTGCAGTTTTCAAGTTGCGTGCGAACCCCGCATCTCTTGCTCTTTTAGCGAAAAACAAACTTGGAAGAAATTTTAAATTTTTGACCAAGATCGTGGGTAATTATAAACCCCTTTGCAAAAATGATTTTTTTACTATGTTCAAATCACAGTGGTTACCAATAACACGCGCCTTCAAAGGGTTTTTTGTTCGGTTCAAACCTGCAATTTGGTGGACGTCAATCAACCGTTATGGTTTTCACGCGTTGGCCAACAGTAGATTCTTTCTGCGTTTCTCGAGCACTTGGACGAACATGTCGGCGTTTAAGCCGTTTTTGTAATATTTTGCTACAAGATCTGACACTGCTTCGTGTCCAGTTTACGAGGAGTACGAATTATTTGCTGAGTGTTTGTCGGAGGAAACTCAAATTATCGACTTATTTACACACTGTAAGTTACAACCATGTAAGCTTTCTCAATACACGCTCTCAACTCGTCTGAGTTCTTGCGTAGTACTGGATTGTATTCGATTATATGAAGAATGATAGGTAGGCCTTCAGGTTACAAAATTCATTTTCGAAAACAGCCTCCATTCAGGGGAAACTTTTTTTTTCCTTGTCGATGTGATATCTTTCTTTTCTTTGAATTTCTACTCCTTGGCAATTCATACACCGCTCTCGTGTTTTCATACAATCAAATAAATGAACAACCTGACAACTTTTACGTAAACTATAGAGAGTGTTTCGGCTATTTCACTCAGCTCGCCGAGACCTCGTTGTTCATCTTAAAAAAGACTTTAAAAATGCCCCCGTCATTCGAAATTGTTCTTGTAAGTCGTCGCCCTTCATTTAGCGATGAGGGAACCTTCTCTGTAACTGTCAGATCGCGTGAGAAAACCATGGAAACAATTGATTGACGTCCACGAAACTCAGGTTTCAACAGAGACAAAAAACCTTTGAGGGCGCGTGTTAGTGGTAACCGCTGTAACTTTTTATAGGCTAAGTAAAAGCCTTTTTTTTATCTAAAACATCATTAAACAATATATTCCAGCCTTTCTAGAAGAAAAGCTAAATTGAACATGATTTCCAATTTTTGACAAAAATCACGGGTTAACCCCTTTGGAAAAAATGCAAATGTTTTGACTACGTTAAAATGATAATTTTATAATAAGGAAAGCCCTTCATTTTAATCTAGATTATCATTAAACAATTTATTTCCTTTTTAAAAGAAACTTGGAAGAAATAAGCAAGTCTTTCAGACGATCTGTGTTCCTCCTTTTGAAGTTAAAGCCCATCATAGAGGTAAGATTTGAGGTTTGTGATTGCTCTGCAGTAGTTGGGAATCTGAAGACGATCATCTCACTGGTTGTCGACAATGTTATCAACAGCCCTATTCAGGACTACACTCATCTGGACGATCACATACTGCTTATTTATAGTTGAGTTTAATATTGGGAGTGTTTAGCATATTTTATTCTTGAGTTGCTCTTAGCAGTTTTAGAACACAGCATTTTCGTGGCACAATGTGTAGAACCTTAGTCTGGGTTCGAGGCAGAGCAGGAGTACGCGTTTAGCTAAAAAAAAAATACACAGCAAGTGCAAACAGAAGAGCGGTTCAGTCATTTTTCACTTAAAAGGCTTACAAATACCATCCTTTTTTTCTTCTAAGAAACAATTCCTAGTCGAATTTAAGGCATCCCTTCTGATGCTTACAGACCACAGACTCTCAGCGATCTACGTGTCAGTCCTATAGCCTTCTGTGACGTTTCTTGGTATCGACAGCGTAGTAGCAATTCAGTTTACTATGTTTGTAGAAACAAAACTGGCATTTCCATAATTTACAACTAACTGGAGTTATTCCAACAACAGTTTCACTTGTCATCTGCTTCCATTTCCTCAACTTCGTTCAGAATTGGAGACCCTTGTTCTTCTTCAACTTCATTTGAAACTTCAGTGTCTTTGTCTCCTGTTTCTTGTCCGGTCTCAGTTTCCTCAGTCTCTTTGCTCGTCTTTTCTTCCTCTGGGGCCTTCGGAATACTGGCCATGTACTAAAAATTAAATCGGCAAACAGCGTCACAGCGGACAGATATCCTTACGTGCGCAAGTCAGGTGACTTTTTGCTGGGTTTTTGCATTCATTCAAGAGTTATTTCAGTGTAAATTCAGCCCATTTAAACAAACCCACCATGTTGGTCCGACATCGTCCAAAAATGTGATGAATCCATTTTATTACCAAAACAGCTGAGCCACCGCGCCTCTGTTTATGGGTAATGTCAGTCAGACCCTGTTTCAGTCTACTATTGAACAATTGACGTCAATAATAAAACAAAATCAATTCTATCAAATTTGGTCAACGCCGACTGGGGGAGTTAATAAGAAAAAGAAATTTAAGTGAGTACCAACGTGTGATGTTGGACAAAACGTTGGCACTGTTCAAACGGGCTGAAGTGTTGAAAAGCAGCACTTTTTTCCTTAAACCTGCCCAAGAAAACAGCTCGTATTTTGTTTAAATTGATGGTTTCAATTGGTTTAAGAATGAAAGTCTAACTCACCTCTTGTTGGGCTCTCAAAGACTGAACATAATGACCATAGAAATCAAACACGAAGCGATGCATTTGAGACATGTCTTCAACAACAAAAGGTGCTTCTGCAGGGGGAGCTCCTCGCTAAAAAAGAAAACAACATTGATAGAATTCACGAAAAAGGAAGAAAAATTACTGAATAAATTATTTAATGAAGAGAGGCCATAATGATTTGACGCTGCGAGGGAAACCTTTAGAAAGTGTAAATAATAAGTGGAAAGAGAGTGAGAAATCGGACAATGACCATGGGAAATCGAGGCAGGGCCTCCCGAATTTGACGACCGACCTCGACCATCCCACCAAAACATAGGGGACCGTGGACGCTGTTAACCAGTAAAGAGAGAATTGTTAAGTGCAACGAAAGCTTCTGAGTAGTATGTTCGAGTGCCACGGCTATGTTAAAGGTGGTTCTGATACGTCTGTGCAGAGTAAAAGTTGATTACGATGCAGTAATTTTTGTTATTGTTTTACAGAAATGACGACATGAATAGTGAAACTCACCGGTCGGCATGGAGGATATCTCTCACTGGGCGCCAGGTAGAGCTTTAGTGGTCTGCTGGTCAACTAAATATACACACGAGAAGGAATTTTTCAAAGTTTTTCAAAAACACTTTTAAAAAATTCGCTTACGCCGGGGGCAGTTTTTGTTGTCCGGATGTAAACGGATGTAAAATAAATTACTCCTAGAGTGTTTTAAAACCTCCAAAAGGAGCAATAATTCTTGAGAAAAAAATCGTGGAGATCAAAATAAACTTTACAAACTTTCTTCACGTTCGCTTTTTCTTCGTGAATTGAAGTTCGACAATAATAACCAAAGATTAGCCTTTTCATTTCATTATTACTGTTGTTATTATGTTTTTACGGGGCGGGAACGGAGAATAGAGGAAAAGAATTCTTTCTAGGAAGAAAGCTAGAGATTAGGGAGAGAGCGGGAAGAGATCTCAGGCTAAGATGAAAGGTATCATTCAGTATACCAAAGATGTGCTGAACAAATTGGCAAAGGAAAAAAAAGGTCTCCAGATGTAAGTGCTAAATAAAATGAAATGGTTCTAGAGAGTAAGCACAGCACAGGCTAGCGAGAAGGCTCATCATTCTGCTTAGTATTTTTTACCTGAGAGAAGGCAGGTCTGAGTTCAAAGCAGTTCTGAAATAAGCTGACACGTGCTAGTACATACAGTCCAAGGCGAGCACGTGACATGGCAACAACCAATCGGCGGACGTCTCTAATATGACCCACAGTCTTGGTGCGAACAAGCGATAAGATTATGTAATCATTCTGTTGACCCTGGTACCGATCCACCGTGGTCACCTGATCATAACAAAGCGGTTGAAAACAGGCTTTAGCTACAAAGTTTCTGGTTAAAACTGGATTGCTACAGAGCCGTTCTTCTTGTCGTCGCGCAACGCTTGTGGGCAGGAGCGTTGCGTGACGACAAAGAACGGCTGTGTAGCAAACTAGGGTAGAGGTTAGAACACGCAGTATGTAAACTAACTTGTTGTTACCCTCACTCTCCTTCGGGACATACTTAGAACTACGGTAATGCCCGAATAGTGATTTTGCTAACCTTTCGTCCTGCATCTCTGATGCATTAAAATCCCACCACGTTTTATGTAAAGATTGTTTTTGTAGAATTTCCTGTTTGTACTATTTTTGTCTGTCATAAAACGTACTTGGTGGCCGCTTAAACCTACTTCACGCTACGGACCTATAGTGTAACTGACAGTTACTGAGAGGGTCATTAAAATGTTGCTGTTTTTTCGGAAAACGATGCACATTTCATTTATATTTCATAGATTGTATTTGAGTTTCAGTACACTGTAATGCAAACTTTTTCTATTAATAAATGTATTTCAGATTAAATGCCTAGCTACCTAGAGGTTTAAACATTTTCCTTAATCAAAATCAAAGGAATCAATGGTTTTTGGACTGGGACTCGTTGGTTTTGGACTGAAACTTAAAATTTTTCATAAGGTGAAGACCAGGATCACTCTTGCTATTGGAAACAAAGCCACTAAATGGGTCACTTAATACCTCACAACGCAACCACTTAATGATTCCAAGTTACCTTGCTCGGCTGTCCAATTAGCGGATTGTTCGCGCATCTCTGTTTGATGACGTCTCTAATAAGATGTTTCTGCCCGTTGTACGTTGTTAAAATGGCGATCTTGTCAGCGGGATACCCAAGAAGGCGCATGTACATGAAAATAGCGACTGCGTATTCAGCTTCACCGAGATTCTACAAGAACAAACAAGACAAAGAATGAAGAAACTGCTTCAGTAATACTGGTTTTACTGACTTCAGGGTGCGTTTCATTACAATAAGCCAAATCCAGATCTTGTTAAGTCATTCGAAAACGGATATTTGCTTCTTCACTGAAATCCACATAACAGGATTATTGATCCAAATGACTTATGCAGAAGGTGGATTATTTGGATCTTACCTAACACCGGGTTCTTTGGGAACATGATCCGAAGCATTTCTGTACCCCGGATCTTTAAAGAGTGATTATATGATCAAGTTCAACACGTCTATCTCCTATTTGACTTTATAAAATAACTAAGATAGTACGCTCTTTCTGATTGGTTAAAAACCTATGGTTTATTGTGCCGGTAAACTCATAGAAAACTTAAAGTTATTTCATAAAAGCAATAGACCACACTTTCTATGGGTTTACCGGCGAGATAACCCAATTGGGATGTTGGGAGAACACTCGAGAAGCTTGTAAATCACTCGCCTTCGGCTCGTGATTTACAAGCTTTTCTCGTGTTCTCCCAACATCCCGCGTGGGTTATCACGCCGGTAAACCCATAGCAGGTGTGGTCTATTGCTTAAATATGCTGCCCATCGTTGCAGCCACTTTGAAACCCCAAACATGGATTAAAGGATGAACTAGTTGACAAGAACAAAACCACTACACAACTTTGGCAGGGCCTCTAACAAGACATTGCATATTCCAAGACTAGTTTTCAGGCGGTCCGTCTAAAGATACACCCTTTAGCTAAATAACGAAAGATCAGTAACTCGAATCATTAGCTGCGGCCGTGTAATTCTTTCGCCGAAATCCATATATATATTGTGAGTGGTTTCAAGGGATAAGAATAGAAAATAATCCGGTTTTAGGTGCATTGTTTCTTTTCCAACCGAAAAATTTGAGTTTTTGATCAAATCTCGGATTTTAGCACAAAGAAACGCACCCTAAGTTGTAAAGTAAGTCGAAAGACTGCTAAAGTCACGGCTTCTTGGCAAGAGAGAATTGCTTATCTGCCGTGACAAGCCGCAAAACAAAGACACTTTTCGTCACACTTTTTTACCTGGTAAAAGTAAGGATTTGGCTCCGACTCTCCCACTCCGTTAAAATCGGGTACATCAATGAGCTGGTAGTCAAAAAAGAAACCTGGATTCTCCACACAGTACTCGGGCCACGTCTGAACATGAGGAAGATCACCAAGCTTGGTGTAACGCCAGTTGTAGAGGCCACATAAGCTACAATGGAACGTTAAATCAATACAGTCCTACCAAGACCTCATATAATTATCCTGAACGCCTTCGTTGTTGGTGATGTCATCGTAACCTACGTAGCTGGCGGTTTCGCTCGTTTGCGCGCGCTTTACCAGACAAAACCACCAGCTAAGCAGGCTAACGTCATCGTGGATAAACACCCAAAGAAATAACAACAAATTGTTTGAAATTTGAGCCCAGTCAGTGATTCAAAATCCTTATCGGGCAAGGCTCACAAAATACATTTTTCTTCACACATTTTTGTCACTGCTACCTAGTTCATTAAGCGAATCCTTATTCGTGTGAATGACAAAATCAGAGCTTTGTGTCAAACAAATAAGTCTCCAAAACAATACATAAAACGTTACAAACAACAGGATGAACTTTGAAAAAACTGTTAGACTGATACGTTTGGAAAAAAAACATAATTGCAAATCCGCTTCAATTTTCTTCAACTTTGTCCATCCGTACCTCCTTTTGTATTTACTGTGTTATATATACATACTCTTTAAGTAGTGAGTAGTTAGTTTTTCGTTTCATTCAACTTGGTGGCATTTCTCACTATTTACATAGCCCCTTTAATACCATTTAGGAAAGAGCAAAAGACAGCGAAAACGACTGTACATAAGTACCCAGATCTCGCTCGGCCCTGAGCATCGAGTTCAACTGTAGGAACACCAAGCCGCACAAATCTAGTGAACAGAGATTGTTCCATGTTGGAAAACTTCTGGAACGCCATATTCTTTATCACAGGAGGTAACTAAGATGAAACAAAAACACAAATTCATGTATCATCATGTTAGTCACCAGCGTTCAGTTCAGTTATAAGCAGCCCGCGAAGTATAATTGCATGCAATACTTGTAAATTAAAACAAACAAACAAACAAACAAACTGTGCGTGTTTTGATTGAAAAAAACATCGACTTAATAGGGACTTTAAGATCCAACGACGCGACGGCCACGAGAACTTCGCTTAAAAAAGTGTATTTGTGTTCTTTCAGTCTTTATAGGGATTATTCGTACCCAATTACTTTGTCAAGTGTAGGCGAGCCCTCCTGAAGCTGAATTTCAAGGGACCATATCCAAGCTCAGAAAGAGAAATAAAATTTCGTCGTTGCTTGTTTACGTCCTCCATAAAACACGAAATTAGGCATTTTCACGTCGTAGTCGTGCAAAAACGGGAAAGAAATGGACAAAAAAAGTGTGATGCACGTGCAAAGCTGTTGTTTTGCCTATAAAACCTATTGTTTTTTTGACGTTCTCGTCGCCGTCCGCGTCGTTGGATCTTAAAGTCCCTAATAGGGAGTTCTCAGCTACGCGGTCAGCAACTATGCAAATTTATTGAAACAATAGAAAGGTTTTACATAGGGACCTATAGAGTGTTTTCACTCACGTGACCAGCATCTATGCAAATTTATTGGAACAAAAGAAAGCGTTTGCATAAGAAAAGAGTTCAACTCCCACAGGATTGGTTTGGGACACCAACATGGCCGCCGTTTCATTGTTTTGGGACACCAATATGGCCGCAGTGACGTCATGTGAAAACACTCTATTCGAAAAATAGTTTGTGATTGGCTGGGAAAACAAGAGGGATTGCAACATAACAATGTCCTGATCCCTGAAACCAATGGAAGTACAGATTAAAGGGGACCAATGAAATAAGAGATTTTGAACGGTGCAGGTCAACCGTTTACATAAGAGAAATGTTTTAACTCCCAAAGGACTGGTTTGAGACATTAACATGGCCGCTGTTTAAGGACACCAATGTGGCGTTTTTTTTATGCATGACGGAATGACGTTGAAGATGGTGAGTCGAGGTTCGGGTTTCTCCTTACAGTAGAAGAAAAAAATATAGCGAACTAACCTGGTGATGATCACCAATTAGAATGACCCTCTTCATTCGATTGTATCCATCTTCAGGATTCTACGCTCCGGTGAAAGCAAAGAAAAATCGTTTAGCAAATCAGTAAGAAAAGAATAGTAAATTTCTATTAGAATACAAAAGTCGCCAAACTTAAACATAACCACATAATCAATAACGGTGAGTTTTTTGTATCTCCTCTAACCACGATAAAAAAAAATGGTATCTCCCTTTGCTGTCTGTTTGACAATGCAAGATAAAATTTCGTCTATCGGTGGTCACTTAAAATGGTGACAACTAGTTGAAGTTTCTAAAAACGTCTATTTTTGAACAAACATTCATCTTGTGTAATGATAATAATAATAATAATAATAATAATAATAATAATAGTAATAATAATAGTAATAATGATAAAGATAATAATAAGTTTTTCACAAACTGTCCTTTATTGATAACAACACTAACTATTAAAATCTATTTACAATTAATTTTTTTTTAAACTATTCAGTCAAAGCACTATTTACCATTAATTTCGATTAAAAAAATATTTTCAAGCTCAATCATATCGTAACTAAAAACTAAATAATAATAATAATAATAATAATGTATAACGTATTCTAAAGACTACCATCAACGTCTTACTTTGGAAAGCTGGTTCACTAACTTAGAACAAAACGCCACTGAATCGTAGCCAGCGCCGTACAAACGACTTATTGACGAGATGAAGCGAAACTAACTACGAGAGATCGACTGGAGAACTGACAATTTGACTAACAATAGACGACTGCTTAACTGTGACTCACAATAGACGGATCGAAACGCACCAATTACTGATTACGAGTCTTCATAGCCAATAACACCACGGCTTAACTGACAGACGACCAATAACATCTTGACTTTATTGACCAATCAGATCAATAACCAGAGTATATAATACCATCTACTGACGTGATACAACTCACTTTGACTCTGAAGATGACTACCGCACAGGTTGTCGAAACGTCAGTCACTGTCAACAACAACAGTCCTATTCAGGACTACGTTCACCCAGACGATCAAACTCAACCTACTTTTGAAATGACTCCTGGGTTCAAACCTTTCACAATAAATACTTAATTATCCTCTGACCTTGTGGATGGTTATTGACAAGGAAATTAAACTCGGGGCCTTCGGATTACAAGTCCAGCGTTCTAACCGTTTGGCCACGCTGCCTTCTACTTACATATATCACTCGATAAATGTGTAGCAAAACGGCCGGCCTCGTATTTTTTAGAGAGCAACCACTATAGGCCAGTTCACATGAAGGTGAGGGACCCCAGGTAGGTGAGGTAACATGAGGCGGGTCACCCCACCTATCATGTAAACGTGATCACATTTAAATGACAGATTATATGGACAGGCGGGTTACCGCACCCAAGCGGGATACCTCACCTACCTGGGGTCTCCCACCTCGATGAAAACAAGCTCTGTCATCTTGATTTATTCCCAGATATATTCCATTCTATTGCAAGTATCTTAATTTGTGAGATGTTACTTAAAAGTGCCCTCCGGGCTCTCTTTCATTTTAAGCTCCTAGTGGTTTGACTTTCACTGATGCTAAAAACACTTGTCTATTCCAACAAGTGAAACAAGAAGGTTTATCGCCCAGTAGATGAACATGTATTTGTGGAAAACACCATAAAACAATGTCGGAAAAAAGGAGAGAATGGTGAACTAGCTTACCTGGAGCAAAAGTGGAATGAACGTCTCAATCTCTAGGATTTGTGCTGCCTCTTCCATCAAAACATTGTCATACTAAGAACAGAAATACTTTTACTTATGAACAATTACTAAAATATTGCGCTTATAGACTGGTACAAAAAAGGCCAGTTTTAATATATTGGTGGACAATTACACGCAGTTGGGGTGAGATCAAGAATCTACGTTGGCGCGTTATTGGCGTAATATTGGTGGCGCACGTCTAAGAATTATTTACATTCAGTAAACTTCCACCATAATCTGAAGTGAATGAAGTAAGCAACCACCATTATCTGATTCAATGAATTGCAAGAAAACTACACACTACAAAGGCATGAGCATACCGCTGGCACTACTTGCCTTAAATCCGAGTTCAACCAGATCTCGTCTCTTGAGAGCAGCATGAGTACAGGTCATAGCAATGATCTTAGCTTCTTTCACCAAAAGATAGTTTGTTCTGTCGCGTCCTGTGATTAAGAAAGGAAAATATAATAAGAGGGGAGGAAAGAAAGAAGAAAGAGGGATAGTGCTTCTGTCGTACAAGCCCTGCAATAGGTTTAGGAAGTTTCTCCGATATGATACAGCAAGGAAAGGACTTAAATTCCCGACCATTGCATACTACATGTATTGTGACACCCGCAGATGAATTGCACTAAAACACACTTACCGCTACGAAGAAGTTCAAATGCACGAAACTCCTACAAAAAAAAAACAGGTCAAATGTGCTTATAGAGTGTTTTCACTCACGTGATCAGCATCTATGCAAATTTATTGGAACAAAAGAAAGTGTTTACATAAGAAAAGAGTTCAACTCCACAGGACTGGTTTGGGACTCAACATGGCCGCCGTTTTATTGCTTTGGAACACCAACCTGATTTTGAGATAAAAGAAGCGATAGCGCCCCCAAAACAGTCCCATGGTGCAATGCGAGTTGACACTGACAAAGTCTCAGCAGGGCATATGCACTCCACATAAAACGAAACCGGTTTTTAAAACCAGTCAGTTTCGACTTCAAATATGGTCGCAGGCTACACAAAAAAACTCGTTGAAGGCCCTCAGAGGTCTCTCTCCTTTCTCTCCCTTGCCGTGTGAGACTTCTGCTAGCAAGGAATCTGTTAGCAACGTTAATATCTCATCCGACTTAGCTGCCGATGCAGGGTCTCCGAGGGTTGTGGTATTCCTAGCACAGCGTATTCACTCTTGGGAAACTTCACAAGTTTAAAATTGTAACAAGAGGCTTGATGGAGAAAAAAAAATTATGTTGTTTTCTGTTTTAAAACGTTTAGTGCGTAGAAACCTGATGGGGAGATTTTCTTCGGGACCTTTTTGTCCAAGACAACGGAACAGTTTGACAAAATACTCCGGAAGTAAACAAAAATGCACTGTTGTTACCTCTAACTGTTGAAAGATCTTCTTAATGTATCTGTAACAACCCTTTAAACAAACAAAGACAACAAATTATTTCATATAATACACATGTTCCTGAACCAAGTAGGTTTTGAGCAAAAGGTAGAGCAAATATTCTTTATTTTCACAGAGGCCATAATGCGCCTTGTTTTCACCCCAAAATATTGCATTGCCTTCTATTTCTCTTGGGACTACCGTGACACCAAGGAGAAATTGGAAACAATGTTATATAATTTTTTTTTGGGGGGGGGGGGGGGATAAACAAGGTGCATTATGATCTCTGTGAAAATAGCGAATGATACAAAAGCCTGCCTTCGGAAAAATACATATTAAAAAGCTTTTTAAGAAGATGGGTCCAAGGGCAAAACGTAAAAATAAAATTCCAAAAATTTCACTTTGTAAAATGCTGAAAAATAAAAAGTACCACGTGAAAATGTTACCAAAGAGGTGTCATTTGAATGATCACACTGCATGATTTGATTTTGTCCACATATTTTTGTCTAAAGGGGCCAAAGAAAGAATTTCATTCAAAAAATTCTACATTTCCCTTTGTGAAATGCTGAAAAAATAATAGTACAATGTGAAAGTACCACTAATGAGGTTTCATTTGGATGGTAATACCACAGGATTTTGTCCACATACTAAAAGAAAGTTACAACCACCTTGCAAACTCCATCATGTACTTTGGCAGTTTAAGGGTTTACGTCTCGTTTCCAAGTACATGTAGCCTTAGAAGCGTCACAAAGATTGAATGAAAAAAAAACAAGAACGCTCTTAGTAGCGTTGAGTCTCGCGTGCTTGGAGTAAAGCAACCAGGGCTGTTATACTACTTTTTCGTTTGGAATACAAAACGAGTGTTGTATGTCATAATGTATATACTCAAAAAGTAGAAAAAATTGCAAGGAGAGACAGGCCGCACATCTTAGCCTCAAACCGGTGTGAAGCCTTTGAAAACCTTCTACATATTGATATTGCTCCATTGAGGAGTACTCTTTCAGGGATTTTACACTCGAAAAATTGAACGATGATTTTTATCGGTATCAGGGGCCCATGACTCTGTCAGTATAAATATACATAGCTTCTTTGTACCGGACCAAGAAACGGCTCGGTACAGTATATGTTCAGCACAGGAAAAAAGTGTAAGTTTAACAGAACCTTATACAACACACAGTTAATTCAGTTCGCGCGTATTCCTGCTGAATTTGTTGTCCGTTTTATAAAATATCAATATCGCGTGAAAGTAATGACATTTTCCATAGCTGCTTAGTATCTACTTTTAATGTCTCCGTACAGTCTCAGAGTACATTGTTTAGAGTTGTACACAGCATTCATTTTAGATAGATAGATAGACAGACAGACAGATAGATAGATAGGCAGATAGACAGATAGATAGGCAGACAGATAGACAGATAGATAGACAGACAGACAGATAGATAGATAGATAGATAGATAGATAGATAGATAGATAGATAGATAGATAGATAGACAGATGGATATATAGGTAGGTGGGTAGCTAAGAACCGTAGTTTACGGCACGATAAAAAGATCAGCATTGCTGGTGGGGTCATGCATACAACAATTACAAGAAAAATAAGGAGTACTGAAAGCAAATGTACACTTAAAAATTAAAAACTGTTAAAGTTTTTTCTTGTATTACAGTATCACCGGGATAAAGCGTTTCATTTTCCAGGAAAAGTTCTCTTTCTCGACAAAACAATCACTGACTCAGACAGACTCGGATTAGTTTACTTGAATTTAGTGTTCAGTACAGAGAACGAGGTTATGTTCTGTGAAATTTATCTACAGTCTGTGGCCCACATCACCACTGATCCACGATTTATTTATTTATTTTATTTTCAAGTTCTTTTTAACCAATCCTCGATCCCTGATTTCTCGATCCTCGATCCTGATTTTCCAGTAAACCTTGAAGTTTTGCTCATTAAGATTATTCTTTTTTTTTTCGACCACTGAAGTGATCAGTTGTTCCAAAATAATCAACACTTTCAAGCTATAGAATTCTTGGATCAACCCGTTCCGGAAAAGCTCGATATGGGATTTCTATTCTGTGGACATGAAGTGCTGCGAGACCCGTATAAACACATCCGTGACACGTTAGGGTGGATTTCCACTGATGCGTTTTTGGCTCCGCACGTTAACGTACGTTAATTTTAATCACGTAAATCAAATAGAGGTATGACATAAAGTACTGAGATTAAACGTCAAATTAAGCGAGATTCTACTTTTACGCTTACATAATTGTACGTGCGGCCTTTCATACATTGCCTTTATTTTATTTGCGAACGCACTACGCACGTGCGCACGTAAAAATTACATGACAGTGGATACTTGACATTTCAAGTATTTATGAAGTCCAGCGCGACTTAACATCTTAACAACTGCGAAAATCTATCAATTAAATACATAAAACAAAGTTAATCTATTTAACTGTACATTTCCTGTAATTGCGACAACATAAACAGAAACGTAACGCAAGCCACAAAATCCTGAGGATTTCCCAGCTATAATATTTTTTCATCCTGCTTGGGGATATTTCCTTTTTAAAGTGCCTGCATGTCGTGCATAATTACACGAAAATCAAGGACCTCCATTCGAGGATAATTACATCATTGCCAAACTTGTACGCGTCATTTCAGTCATCGCCGAAAATAAACCGCATTCTCATCACGAGATCATTTCCATACAATGAAAGTCGTCACGATTCTTATTCCCAGTTTCCACGGTTTTCGCAAGGAACGCGAGGCCTACAAACTAGGTCCGACAAAAAAAAAACGGCTGCATTTTAAGAGTCTCGCGCTGCTCAAGACCACGCTCGACTAAAAACTTACCTCAGCTATTTCCATATCCTCCTCGCACGTTTGTCCTTTGAATAAAGGCTGCGGAGAAAAAAAGAGGTAAAATCAACGAAGTGAGATCAAATGATTATCGTCACGAAACTGAAAATTGCCTAATCATTGCAAACCATTTCAGGGCTTGAAATAATTTTCGAAGTGTCTCAGGACACGATGACCGGCCAAATTCATTTTAGTTCGGTCAGTCACGGATCGTTTCTTGCCAGTCAAATTTATAAGATAGAGCGATTTTCGTATGACCTTGAAAAATGGTTTCGGTAAGTGTTTGTTTTTTGTTTAATCAGCCAATGGATGGAAAGAACAAAACATGGACTCTTCGTTTTCCCGCCAAAGAAAACCCTAATATGGAGAAGGCATTGTTTGATTGACCAATCGTGTTGCAGTATGACGTCAAACCACTTTATAGAAAGTTCTTCGGGCATGAAGTTTGTTTACCCGAGCGTTCGCTAAGCCAATCAAAAGCCAGGTACGTTTGTATCCGTTCGATACACCAATCAAATCGCTCTATTTCCGTTCGTTTGTTGTTTCTGTTTTGTTCGCGCGTTTTCATTTCAAGGTCATACGAAAATCGCTCTAAATAACTCTTAAAACAGGGGCTCATGAACCAAAACTGACATTGTATATTTCCAAAAAAGTTGTTGGTTAGAGCTTATAGCACTTAAAACAATCATTGTCAACAATAAAAATAAATTATCGTACACATCACATTTGTCCGGTGCCTCCAAATATAAAGATTTCTGGTGTACGTATCACGGTGTGAGATCTTGATCCTAAAACTCCGACAGTAATCCATGTTACTCCCCATTACAAGGGATGAAAATTTGTATTCATCGAGAAAATTAACTGATAAAAGTGAAAATATTTTTAATTTTGTGAGTGGAAGTGCGTGAACCCCAATGTCTGTTTCAATGCGCGAATTGTAAACAACGGTTCTAGTTGCATTTCACTCAAGATTTCAGATCAAAGTTCCGTAATACACAGGGACTCGCTACATACTGATAACAACTGAAACAACTGAACAGCAAGGAAATTTTGTTTTATTTCATTTACAATACGATCGAACGCGACCGGTCAACATGACTGGCAAGACGAAAGGCTAACCGGTCAACTCCCCAATCAGTCCGGACATTGTCCGTTGACCGGCTGTTATTTCAAGCCCTGCATTTAACAACGTCAAATAAAGTAACTTGGTTTCAAATTCGGTTTTATGCGACTTAAAACTTACTTGTGGTGCATTTTCGAAGAATTTTGTATAAGGGAAAAGTTCCGATATGGCAGCAACCTCTCCTTTCTAAAAAGAGTAAAAATGCAGATTAACAAAGTTTACAGCATACCTACAGACTACAGTGGCACAAAAATAGTCTATTCTGAGTTCTTGGCCTAATGCGGGGGTAGTGTTTAGAGGTAGCATAAAAATACCTTGGACCCAAATGTTTTAGTTCAAAATGTAGATTTATTAATAAATAAAGGGGGAAAGGTTGGGAGAAGCCGGTTATACGCCAATCGCCAGTGGTGAGTGACTACATATCTATGAAACGACAGAGAAATAAAGAAAGTAACGTAAACAAAGAAAAATTCACAGATAGACGGAAAAAACGTACAGACAACAGGCACAAATTGTTACCTTTGTTCTTAACTTTGCCATGTACTCTTCCCAGCGAGAAACAACCTAGAAAACAACGATAATATAAGTTAACACTCACTTGAATTCAGTGAGACAAGACGCCTTAGAGACCGGTACGAATTCAGATCGGCATAACTTATAAGGCATCACACTAACCAGAGCATCCGGCTTTAAAAGAGTGAAAAATAGGGGCGGAGGACGAAGAGCCGGAACGTCTCTCTCCTCCACTTCCCTCTTTGCGTTTTCAAATCTACCCTCTCCTATCTCCTAAGAAAGAACTGATACTCAGGTTAACCCACTAATGCTTGCGTTTGGCCACATACAACGTCCTAACAACCCTGTAGCGCACGAGTAATTTTGGGACTATCAAGTGCTCAGTATTTCCTGCAGTCGCCATGTTCAATTCTTAAAAAAAACGGTGGACTGGTGAGACTAGAAAATGCGGTCACTGGGAGGGCATTAGGCGAAAGGTTGAAGTCGGGAGAGGGGAGGGGAGAGGAAGAAAATCTATCTTCCCCATCCACCCGCCTTCGTCCCCTTCCTTTCCTTATGCAACAAAACCTGTGCAAACTCTTTTGCCCTTACACCCTCCTCTGCCACTGCACGACCTCCCCTCCCCCAACAAACTAAAAAGACTGCGGGTTGACTGCGGTGTTATCTTGTGGTGGGAACTCACCCGATAAAACATTTTTTTTTAATTTTCCAAAAGTTTTGTTTTAGTCTGATGTACACTAAACAAACTGAAGCTTTATTTACGGTACCTGATAAAGGTAAAAATACCCCGCCGTCTCGCAAGTATAGGACACGTCGCCATGAACGTTTAGACTTTCCTACAAAGAGATAAGCCGCCAAATCACAGGTTAGACCATTTTAAAAATTTAACAGTTATGCGTTTGCTATCGCCTAAATTATTTTCAGCAAAAAACAGCCAATTTATCAATCACGAGGCTGTTTTGTCCAATACACTAACTTCCGGCTTCCTGCCTCCGGTACAACTAAGAATGAGTGTGGTACAGTGAAAGGACGAAAAAAATCAAATAAGATTCTGGATAAAAAAAAAAAGGAGTTTTCAGGAGGCTATAAAAAGAAAATTGTCTCTTACTAACTTAAACCAATTATAGAAAGTACCTTTCAAAAAAACACTGAACAAGAAAGAAAAAACAGTGATTTGGCACATTTGCAACCTACAAATGACTACCACTTTGAATTCTACAATCAAAATCAGTTTTGACGCTCAAAATATAAAAGAACAAAAAAATAGCTGCCCACTGACCTGGAGGCGTTGCACTTCCTTTAACAGGTCAAGCCTGCTCGCAAGAACAAAGTTTACTCGACCGTACCTAGTGAAAAGAGGAAACAACGACCGTTCACTTATCGCTAAAAACGTGCATTCACCGGTGCGTTCGACACCAAACCAGGGTTAACAACTGCGTCGCTTAGTGAAGGCGGGTGCCCGGGATGTCCAGGGGCTTCCACCTATGGCACAGCCAGCCCCTCGACAGAGTTACGCCCCCATGGCTGGCAAACCCGCGCCCTCCAGCCATGAGCCCCTACGCCAATGGAACCAGGCACCCGTCAAACTGATTTAACAGTGGAAAAATAAAGTGGGGGAGGGATGGGGGTAAAAGAATGATCCAAAGGCTAAACGAAGAGAATGGCCACCAGGAAATCACTGTACTGAGCACATGGAGGTGATGCAAGCACGGCTGACCACGCTTGCGCCAAACGGCTGACCGCTGACCACACCCGCGCTCCTTGTTGTTAACTGTGTTAATATTTATTTAACCTCATTTAAATGCTTTCTAGCCTGTGTAGCAGGCGCCGGTTTTTTTTTTAGTGCGAAGAAAGAAATTTCGAGATGGCTTTCCCGAGCTTGCAACCAGCTGCATGTTCTTCCCGCAGCGCTACACGACGTTTGTAAGTTTGGCGACCTGTTAACTGAATCCACTAGCCCGGGAAAACAGCAGACATTTCGCGATGTGAACTAAGTTTCCTTTCCCTTGATCAAAAGGTCACTGCAATTTGCCCCGATAACTCGAATTTTAGTTCTTTGAACTCAACCCGGATGCCATCCATTAGCTCTTCATGTTGTAAAAAGGTAAAACACACAGATTGAGTTGAGGTAGATTGATTTGTCGCTACGTCTGTGGATGAGACCCTGGTGTTACCGTTCAAATGACACCTCTTTGGTTTAAAATTTCAAGAAAGTTTTTAACTTTAACCATTATAATCAGTGAAAGGGCTAACGAATTCTTACAAACCTGCTGAAATCTTTTTCTGTCTCCAGAGCTTCTTCTCCGTGTCCCAGACGAAGTAAGTGACGCTCTTCGATGTCCAAGGCCATGATTTTTTCAAACAGTTGATTCAAGGCCTTAACAAATATTAAAATAGGAGTTTTGATCAACAGCGATTTAGTGAAACAGAGCAAGTAAAAAAGAACGTAAAAAGTTGACGTTTCGGCACGAGGATATTTTCCAGTGCTAAGTTCATTACTTAGTGCCTTTATCCATACACAATTCGCCACTTTGGGGTTGCGCGGGAGACCGTGTCGAGATGGTTGTCAAAGTGCATTGTGGGACTGTTTTGGGGGACGAATTTGCCGCCATGTTGAAAATACGTCCCCCAAAACAGTCCCACAATGCACTTGACAGCCATCTCGACCCGGTCTCCCACGCAACCTCAAAGTGACCAATATGTGTAGCGTTAACCTGGCGTGCCGATACAGTCGTCATACATTTCACTTTAAACGGGGGCGAAGAGGAGTTACATAACCTGAGAGTTCTACATTTTCATTCTACTCTTTGACCTCCAAACGATAATTTGCAACAGCTAAAATAACCTCACCTGATTAGAGTGAGTAACAAGCAGCGTTCTTTGCTCGGGAAAGTTATGATAAATATTGGAAATGATTTGCACAGCCACATCTGTTTTACCAGTTCCTGGAGGTCCCACAACCTAACAGAAGACAACGCGAATCCTCTAATAAGACCCCTCTCCAATTATACTCAATTTCCAGGGGCCCGTTTCTCAAAAGGCCCGGTACCTTTTCGGGTCCAAACTTCAAAGGCAAATTTTGAAATCAAAACCTGCTGAATAGTAGCACAGTTCCTAGCTCACAAACCAGTCAATTTTGCCTCGTTAACTGATAGTTTCGTTGTATCATTTTCAAATTTATTGAAACTACGATTTTGAATGCAAACAAGACAAGTATAAAACAGGTTTTCGGGCCCGAAAAGTAATCGGGGCTTTCGATAAAGGACCCCAGGGCCGAAAAAAAAAAAAATAAGCCCCCTAACCCTCCCCCAACTTCCCTCTTCCTTTAATCATCGCCACCAAATTAATAAATGATAGCCGTTATTAATTAATCATGACTGTTGCAATTCATGTGGACTGATCCAGTATTGTTTATTCACAAGATTCATGTGCTGCAAGTTCAGATTTCTTTTTGATCTTCGGCTGCAGGACGTCCAACCTCGTATACTTGAGCTTTTTCAGTTTGTATTCTAGTTCTTTATTGAAAATCGGTACCATCTTCCGGTTGTTTGAAAAGCAGTATAGCGCCCCATTTCGCTGAATGAAATGAGTCCCTCCCCTCCCTTCTCAAACGCGGGGGGGGGCGGGGGGTGGGCTTAATAGAGGATTCAAACAGATTACAGACTTGTAATAAACACGAGCTAGTCCCTGAAATCTGATTGCCTCAAACAATACCCAAACTCAAGTCCGTACACCAAGTGAATTAGAGGTGGTTTCTTGGATGCTTCATTATATTAGATTCAACCGTGGATTAAACGAAAGTGCGGGAATTGATGACCAGTTATCACACTTGCGTTCCTTACCCCCAAAGTAACATAATTGACTGAACCCTTCACAAAACAAACGTTCATATAATATTCCAGAAACATACCATAGTGAGTCCAGGCTGCATACCAGCTCTGATGGCTTCCACTTGAGTTGGAGTAAATGGAACAGCATTCCTGGAAAAAAACGAAGTGACACATAGAGCGATTTTCGTATGACCTTGAAATGAAAACGCGCGAACAAAACAGAAACAACAAACGAACGGAAATAGAGCGATTTGATTGGTGTATCGAACGGATACAAACGCACCTGGCTTTTGGTTGGCTAAGCGAACGCTCGGGTAAACAAACTTCATGCCCGAAGAACTTTCTAGAAATTGCTTTGACGTCATACTGCAACACGATTGGTCAATCAAACAATGCCTTCTCCATATTAGGGTTTTCTTTGGCGGGAAAACGAAGAGTCCATGTTTTGATCTTTTCATCCATTGGCTTATGAAACAGATGACGAACACTTACCGAAACCATTTTTCAAGGTCATACGAAAATCGCTCTATCATTTGTGAGAACACGATACAAATGTTTCGTCATAACAGAGCAGGTGATGTAGGGTCAAAGGGCAGAATTTTAGCGGCAGACGTGAATTGCAAAATCGGACTTCGCGACTGGTCTACGAACTGAAGTGTTCTTGTGCTAGCAAAACCCGGCAAATGTCCTGTTTTTCTTTGCTTGTTTGTTTGCCTACCAACGAGACACTTTGGGGTTCTTAAGTAAGAACTTGTTTGAATGTTTCCGTGCGTTTCAGATCGAATTGAAAATTGGAACTGTTGGTTTTTTAGGAGAGTACCAGGAGAAAATCCTTTTGGAGCAAGAACGAGAACCAACAACAAACTAATCCCACACATGGCGTCGACGCCGGGAATCAAACCCGCGCCAAACTGGTGGGAGGCGAGTGCTTTCATCACTATGCCACCCTTGCTCCACCCCCACCACCTCCCGTGTGTTAACATTTGTGCTTCACTCGTTCGGGGACGCTACCCACGCGGGCTATGTCTTCGCAGCGTGCAAGACAACGTGTTAGAAAAAATCCATCGCAGTGAAATTAAAAGTTTAGAGCATCTATTGCGAGACCTTACTTTTTAGGCTGATTGAAGGGATAAGGTCCACGGTTGGGTACTACAAACGGTTCCACGAGAAGCTCCTGTTTTGTGTCTTTTGGATCCTCTTCATCGTGTTTCCGTTTCTTACTGTCCGGTGACTCAGGAAATGTTATTCTGAAGGGAGACGAAAAGATAAGACACCGCTTTCTGCAAACAATTTTCCGGGAAAGATTTTTCAGAGCAAAATGTTGAAGTGCAGCTCTCCTGGAATTTTAGGGACAATATCCCTAACTAAAATAGGTTTCTGGGAAACTGCCCACCTACCCCTCCCCTAAGTCAACATTAACACATACTTCTCACTTAGGACAAAAGTTGGGTTAGGGGAGGGGTAGGTGGGCAGTTTCCCAGGAACCTAAATTGATAAATACGTCGCCATTTACAAGACCATCAAAAAACTTTCCATTGAAGCCGCTTGACCTGAGCTTTGATTATTTTACCGTCATTTCTACGGTCTATAAAGGCTGGTTTACATTAGCGATGGAGTCGTATGCAGAGTCTGGTAACGCACTTATGACCAAATGAAAAACCAAAATCGGAGTCGTAAGCGGAGAGACAAGCGCGACAGAACAGCGTCGGAACAATCAGAGCGTTTTCATTTACTTCCGCTCCTTACGATCTATTGAAAACCAAATTTGTCGCAGTCGGAAGTAGAAGCAAAAGGATAAACCACTCACAATGCTCGTTCCCCATGCTTTGCAACTAGTTTAGTTCTTCCGTTGCCTGCTTGCCACTCAGTCAACCTACTTTATACATTAGATCATAAGCTAAGGACTTGTAAGTGGAATCAAAACGCTGTTTTCACAAGATTAAAACGCTTTGCACTTAATTTTTCTGATTACGACTCCCACCCCGACAACGTCGCTACTTAGAAAGCAGCCTTAAGAGTGCAGACAATGGAAAGTTTTTGTCTGTTTGTTCAGAAACGATCGAACCTCAAACGAGTATAGCCAGCAGTCAGGGCGAGAGAGCCTGAGTGCCTGAGCTTCAGCTACGCTTAATGATTGGCGCAAAAACGGCGCGCTACGTTGTTAACAATCCATAGGGAGAAGTCAAAACTAACGACAACATCATCATCATCATCATCGCACATTTTTTTCAAGTTCTCAAAGTTTTGTTTTGTCATATATGCCTTTTGTATGATGCAATTACAGCTCACTCTTAAGAACTGAACAACTTGGCACGTAACAGTACAAAATACACCTTACATGAAGGGTGGTACTTGTTCAGCGGGATTGTCCGTTGTGCACTAAAAACATGAAAGACAAACTGTTATTACTTTCCGTCCTTTTCTGCTTTAAACCAAAATCCAAAACAAAGGAACATAAACTTACTTTTATTGAGTATTGTGGAAAACACGTCTTCAGATGCTCAAAATCAAGAAAAGTGTCGTTGAAATTCAGTTTTCGGATCTGGTTTGGCATTCTATGGAAAGATTAGCAGCACATTTAGCCAGCAATACAGCGCCGCTTCTCATTAGTTCCTGTCGCGGCTGTATTCACAGTCTACAGCACAATAATAGATTGATACATTCCAGGTGATCTGTGACGTCATTGCGGGGGCCTGGGGAAAGAAATTTTAATGCCGTATCCCATAAACCAACGCGCGCACCAATTCAATTCAATTCAATCTGTTCCCGTCAGCTTTGGTTTATGGGATACGGCATTAAAATTTCTTTCCCCAGGCCCCCGCAATGACGTCACAGATCACCTGGTTGACTGGAATGGTCTGAAAATGACGTTCTAACGGTACCTGGCATAATGGGCTGCACCCGGGTCGTCATAACCAAGAAATATGTCGTGTAACCAGTCAGGGACAATACACGAGGTGTTCATCAAATCCCGAATGGTCTCTAACACGGCCTACACAGAACAAAAATGGTCTTAGTCAAGTTTGTTGGTATATATCCAAGTGACAATATCTTTCATTACGTGTAAGATTCGATTGTGAGATGCGTATTGGCCTTAAGACACAGACGTTAGTTAAGAGTTAATTTTCATGTTTTTCTTTATCAAAACTAACCTTAAAATTGTTCTCTTTTGGTTTACGTCTTAAAAGGATGTTGAAGGTCTCGTACACATCCTGTAGAGAACAGTTTGAATAAGTATTCCAATAAAACAAATATGCATAACATTAGAGGGCACTCGGCAAAATAACGAAAAACAACAGAAGCAAGGAGGCAGCGCCGTGACCGAGTGGTCAGCGCGTCGGACTCGCCATTCGGAGACCCCGGGCTCGAGTCCCGCACTGACCACTAGCTGGCTTTGTTCTCGGTCGTCTCGAGTTCAAATCCTCGGCCACAATTGTAAATAGCCAACTGGTTGCCTTCTGCCAGTTGAGGTTTTTAATCCTTTTGTGTTATATTGGAATTATTTGTTTCTAAGTATTTGAGTAGAGTGCCTATAAAATAGCTACATAAGCTAAGTGCACTTTCCACTATATACATTTGGTAATTGCGCATCTTTATCTGTGGGAGCTCACGATTTCAATTCCAAGGTGGAGCCTCGAATCTAACGGGGCACTGATGGAGCGAGCGAGAGGGGGATTGGGTTGAACTGAGCGCACCTTCGGCCTCGGGTGTAAAAATGGAAGATGACATTTCGAGTTACTCACGTAAAAGAAGGATCCTTTTATCTATTTTCCCTTCAGGAAACAACAAAAACATGAAACCTTTCATAAAAAAGCACTTTATTTGAGTGTCATTGTATTTAGCACGAAAGTAGTAACTGGGGACACTATTTTCACGTCTCCAGCTGGAGAAGGGACCGCCATTTTAAGAGGTCATCCGAGCCACGCGAAGGTCTAGCTTTTTGCAGTGTAAAGGTAGTACCTTCATTTCTCAGTTATTTTAAGACCCTGAGTATTGGTCCGGACCCAGGAATCGAATCCGCGACCTCCCGCTCTGCAGTCAAGCGCTCTACGTTTGTTGTCAAAATGTTATGGTGTGAGCATTCAAATGAAACTTTTCAGCAGTACCTAATAATGGTAATATTCATTTCTCAGAATGTTTATTTCTAGCAACCTTAATTTCTGACTAA
Organism: Porites divaricata; assembly: GCA_038088405.1. Taxonomy (NCBI): domain Eukaryota; kingdom Metazoa; phylum Cnidaria; class Anthozoa; order Scleractinia; family Poritidae; genus Porites; species Porites divaricata. Next base: position 21,042,175 of record JBBMOI010000007.1, read on the forward strand.
TTAGTTTTGGAGGTACTACGCAGTTAGTGAGACTTGAACTCGCCTCTGATCCATGCACAGTCTCGGCCATGTCCTGTTGATATTGATTTGTATCAAGCCACAAGCGGAACGTTCTTTCATCTCCTTTAAATTCGGGTTTTGGTTCAGGACCTAAAGTGAGCCAGCAGTAAATAACAAGTTCCACACGGCATTCTTAAGAGCATAATTTACTACTAAGTAAAGTCCCATGCAAACGGACGCAACATAGTTGGCCAAAAATTCCCAACATTGTTGGATGTTACATGTTGCGTCCGTTTTTACACCTTGTTGCATCTTGTTGCGTGTTGTTACGAGTTGTCGTATCCGTTTGCACACCACTGCCAACACGGAAGCAACAACTCCCAACACTGTTGGTGTACGTAGCTTAAAAGGAACGAAACAACAGAGAAGTTGAAAATGTAGCCTGAGCAAACAGCCGACATTTCGCCTCGCCATCGGTGATTCTGATTGTTTGGAAATCTGCTTCATCCAGTCAGAAGCACTACCCAGATCTGGGTAGTGAGACGTCATCAGTATGGAATTTCTGCGTTCGTTCCTCAGACGTCATTTTGCGGGGAAAACACCGATGGCGCGGCGAAATGTCGGCTGTTTTCCCAGGCTATTGAAAATAGGAAACTTTAGCAACGAAGATGACAACGGCAGCGAAAACGTCTCCCAAAAAGTGAGTTCGCACTCCTTCAAACTTCATCACTCTTATTGCAACTCCTTTAATTTGTGACGAAATGTTGGCGATTTTTTCAAGAGTTGAATAGGCCATTTCCGAGTTCCCCCGGGCCTCTGTATCAAAACGAGGTTAGGTGCTCAACCTTTGATATGGAAATGATTTTTCATTCTCATGCAAATAAAACTCATTTCCACAAGAAAGGTTGAGCACCTAACCTCGTTTTGATACAGAGGCCCGGGGGAACTCGGAAATGGCCTATTCTAAAGAACTCAATCTGAGTTCACAAAAAGCAAAAGAAAAACGTTGTCATCATGTGTTCCCAGCCTCCAAAAAACGTGAAATTAGGACGTGTCATGTCGTAGTCGTGCAGTGATGGCAAAGAAATGTACAAAAAGGCATGATGCACGTGCAGAGTTGTTGTTTTGCCAATCTTAACCTATTACTTTTTAGTCGCTCTCGTTGCCGTTGCCGTTACCGTCGCCGTCGCTTAAGCTCCTTTATGTAACATTAATGAAAACGGAGACGTTTACAGACAGGACATAACAAAGGATGGAGATGGCAAAATTTTAGCAAGGGATACTTAAAATCACAAAAACAAAAACAAAAGCATTACGACACCCCTCAGTAGAAGTTCGTTATTTGCCCCTTCTTTAGTACAACCTTAATAAAGAACTCGAATACTTAAAAAAAAAAGGCACATATACAGTTGAGTTTAAAACTTTTGGAGACAACTTCAGGGAACCTCGGGTTCCGCAGCTTAACTTGCAGAGAACTGACAGGATTAATTCAGGAACCGTTACGGAACGGTTCCGAAAACTGTAAGAAAGCTACAACATTTGATCGATTTTAAGATATGTTCTTCGCACCTTCTTCAATGACCTTTCCTTGTTCGTCTAACATCCCTTCTATTTCAGCCCCGCGTACATAGTCAACTCCAAACTAAAAGCAAAAATCAGTACATTCACATAGAAGCTATCTACAAAGTTGATTATACTGTCAACTCTCTCTCAACGGACACGTCTATAAAGACGGACATTTTGGTAAAACGGACACCTAGAGTTGGTCATCGCCCTTTTTTACTGTCTCTATTTGACTCTCTATAAGACCTCCCTCGTCCCCAGTCGCGAAACGCGGGGACGAAGGGAGTGGTGCTCGCATGTTCCCCAATACCCAACTTAGACTTGGGAAAGCCTGTGGAGGATGCAGTTATAAGAAGGGAATCTCTCTAAAGGTGGACTACCACTGTCGCGTAATTTTTACGTGCGTACGCGCGTAAATTAAATAGAGACATTGTATGGAGGCCACGCGTAAACGTAAAAGTTGAACCTCGCTCAACTCTCACGTTTACGCGTGGCCTTTCATACATTGCCTCTATTTCATTTACGCGCGTAAACAGTGGAAATCAACCTTAAGACGGATAATTAGTGCCTGCCCCGGTTTTAAGTGTCCGTCTTGGAGGGAGTTGTCTGCATCACATATAGACAGATTTAGTAAAGACAGTCAGATGAGAATGAGAAGGTGCACGGAGAGGACTGAGCGCGACTTCCGGTGCATAATTTGTCGCTCTGCCATTAGTTGAGCCGGTTTTTAGATCAACATCGCCATGTTGTCTTTCCCAAAACTGCGGGCAATACGTCCACCCCTCCGCTACAAATGTTTTCATGTTTGGTGAAAGGACACTATTGCTAGCCTGAAATTCATCCGATTGCTTCGAGTCGTTTTCTCCTCTCAACAACGTCTGAATCGACCAGCCGTTAATGCCGTCCAGTGACGTCACTCGCTACCCGAAAACCGGGTAGTGATTTTGATTGGTTGATTGTCTAAACATTCGCATAATTATGTATAATTATGAAAAATTTTAGCGGGATTGTCGCGTGATATTCAACGGATCGCATCCCTGGCATTCTTTTGTGTAGTTCAAACATTTCGATAAGCTTAATCTTTATCTTAAACAGCAAAATTGCCCTTGTCTTCGAAACTGAAATGCTAAATTGAACTGCGAATGAAGAATCATTGCGGAGAATCGGTAGGTTTTTCATTTAGAGCCGTTTTGTGGTTTTGGCGGTCGGTGATTTTGTTTACGCGAGATCTAGCTAGATCTGAATGTTATAATTCGACCTTCTTGCTATTTTTACCGTCAAGTGTAATGATTCTGTTAGCTTTTCTTTCTTGTTTCCTTGTTTTCTTCTTTGTTAAGGACCGAATAGCTTCTTTTCAACTAAAGCACACAAAGCTCTTCATAATTCCTCACCTACGTATATTTCTAGTATTTTTAATGAGCGCAAATCTAAATATAACTTACGTGGTGAAAGGGCCCTTAATATACCATCTGTTAATACCACAAAATATGGTCTTCATTCCATAAGATACTTTGGCCCTAAGTTATGGAATTCTATATCAAATGATCTACATAAGTTAAATCTGAAAGAATTTACATTAGCTATAAGAAATTTAACTTTCTCATCTTACTGCTGCTCCTTTTGTAATACCTAGTGTTGTTATAATTTTAAATATGGGTTCAGAAATTGACTCTATCTAGTTATTAATATCATCTTCATTGTATTTTACTTCTGTAAATTGAAATTGTATAGCTTATTTAATTTTGTGGAATTACCACTATTGTTATTATTTTATGCTAACTTATTGTAATACTTACTGTTATATATATACTATTATCTTGTACATATTTTCTTCGAAGATATTAGCATGTATTTGCTATCGTAAATTCGAAGTCAAATAAAGTTTATTGTCATTGTCATTGTCATTGTCAAGCAAATGATTTGAAATCAATGTGTTTTTGAACTAAGTGTTCCGTGTGTGTGTTTATTTCATTGCGTGATTGCGACCGAGTTTGATTATAGAATTCAGTACAACCGGTTCAGAGTTGTGTAGTTGATAGTTTGAACTTTGAACATGAATTACGATCGAAAAAGATAAGCAATTCTGGATCATGCAGACATTTCCAAACGATATTTCTCGGTTTGCCACTTGAAAACCGAGTTTTACTTTTTGCATGAATTAAAGCAAAGGTCAAAGAGTAGTGACGTCACTGGACGGCATTAACGGCCGGTCGATTCAGACGTTACTGAGGGAGTAATCACGACTCGAAGTAATCGGATGAAATTCAGGCTACGCTATTACTGGTCACACATTTGGTAAGGAAAATCACTATTTATGTCTGCCAACGTACCAACGCCCCCCCCCCCTCTCCCCAGGGTACCAAAAGAGCAGAGCAAAGAGAGAGATTTCTAGCAGTCTTGATCTTGAAGCTACAATAGTGGTAAATGCTTAACCTCATAGTTGTTAGAGAATTGACTACTTACCCAGTCACCTTAAAAATATCAGTTTGTCATACCTGTTCCCTAAACGGTTTTGTTCGGTCATATTTGATGGGCCCATTATGAGTTGGACGAACGGTGACAAGAAATACCACATCGTGTTTCCTTAAGACTAACAACAATAACAACAAAAAAAATAAATTAAATTTGTTATTATTTTTCAATTAACTGATTAATTAATTAATCAATAGTGTGTTAAGGTTTTCTAAAGCGTCTTTTTATGTCCTGGCATCTTCATTCATGACACTTTAAAACTTCGTCGCCATCTTGACACTGAGACGTACGGAAGGTTGCCATGGCAATTTTGTAATTTCACATGTGAAATTTTAAATTATCGCTGAAATTTCGCGCCAAAATTAAGGAGTAATTCGCCACCTATGATATTAATTAAGTAATTAATTCACAGTTTGAGTTTGAGCAACCACACCGTTTCTAATCAAATGGCATACTTGTGAAACCAGGAAATAATTTCACTTGAGTTTTGTGGGTGAAATTATTTCTTAATTTCATTCGTCATTCATTTGATTACACAGACTAACTTATTTTTTATTTAAAGTAAATGTAAAACAAAGTATGATCGTACCTTCCCACTCTTCTTTCACGATATCTCTCATGTTCAAGTTGATGGTGACATCAGCTCGCACCCGAGATGGGCGTGTTTCACCGATATTGGGCTTTGACACCTAATAACAAATGGAATAGTAAATTTATAAAATTTGAAAAATTTTATTCGCGTTAAAGATCACGTTACAGCGCAGTGAAAAAAATGGCAAACTTTTTAGCCTGCGAGAAGGTTCAATTGTGCGATTTCTGGGAAAATTTTGAAGCGGGGCCGCAAGCCGGCGAGACGAATGAGGCAAGAAAAAGTGACTTGTCACTTTTACACGGCTTATCCGCCAGTTTGCGTTGACGCTTCCGCTACGAAAATTTTCCCCGAACTCAGACAGGATACAAGCTTATGGTTACCTCGAATCGATTCATACAGTCTTAATGGTTCGCTTTACGCAGTTCATGGCGTGACGAGAAAATAACTGATAGTCATATCAAATAACAATTTCACCTACCTCAATTACACTGAAATTGATTATTTTCTAGTAAAAAAGGAGAAAAAGAAAACAAGAGCTTTTTTTAATTTGAATAAGGAACCAACAAGAACAGAAACGAATGAAATGTTCCACTTTTATCTTTGAACCGACATGGATAGAGGTTTAATTTTTTAACTTTATAATTTCATTAAACTTTCCGCCTATATTATACAACTGGGTGAAGAGACAAAGTGGAGCTAAATTTCTTGCTAAATAAAGAAACAACACGACGGCAAGGTTCCAACTCAGATCTACAGTTCCAACGTTCGACCTGTCAACAACTCGGCCACTACGTCTCCTATACACGGCAAGTATAAAATAATCTGCCCAATTTGCATTAAAATATGCCCGCTCTCTTTGGGTGACGTAGTTTCCGAGGTGCCCTTTCCAGAATGTTGAGCGAATTTAAGCTACGCCGTAGATTAAAAATCAAAACGTTTAAGCAGGGCTCGAAGTCAACTTTTGAGTGCACTTGCAAAGTTTTGGTAGTAAGATTTTTTTGCCACCAGCAAACTGGTGAGACCACCAGCAAATTCTTTCCCTTTGTTTAGGAGACATGAATCATTCTAATTCGCAAACGTTTGCTAGTGCATTGTTTTCACTCGCATATTATCAAAATCACCTGCATTTTGCGACTTTGCGAGCGTTAATTTCGAGCCCTGTATAAGCCTTACAGTGCCCATTCTTGCCCATCCAGCAAACTCTGTTTGTCCCACTTCGTTTTGCCTATTAGACAACAAAACATATTGTTATTGATATAATTATTATTGAAGAGTTCCGATCTATTTTAGCGAATGCAAAGCACCAATGTAAGTCATGTGCTTGGAACTTGAGCATTTGGTAAACTTTGCCTTAAAATCTTAAGACTTTAAAAATGTCTGCGCTAAAATTTTTATCTGGGCGTTTTTTTTTAGAGAGAAAGATCCGGCCGATAAGGGGTAGGACGAATAACATGCTTGTTCGAAAAATCGCGCCCAAAAAATTGTATCGTGTAAACCGCGGTTTCAACTCCCCCTCCCCTCCCCCAAAGTGCAGTTTCCATCTGATTGTTCCTCATACAGCCCGTGTACAGCCATCCCCTTCCCTAAAAAAAAGTCGGTTTTATATGAGGCGAAGGAGTGGCTGTGCACAGGCTATAGCTAATACTAAACCTTACACTTCAACAATAACAAATTTAATTTTCTTTTTTGATATACCAGGGTCTCATTCTTGCGATTACATCTTCCATGTCCTGACGAATCTCATCTGTTGAGCAAACGTAAATATAGTGAATATTTCGGGGATCCATACAATGTACCAAAGTGATAACCATGTCATCTACATGGTGATCTCACAGACAAACTTTTTGTGCTGCTGTCATGATGTGTGGTTTTATGCACCTATCAATGTTAAGCCCCAGGGGGGGGGGGGGGGGTGGCGGGCAGACCCAGGGGAATTTGACATTTTAATGGCAGCCAGAGTCAAATTCCACACCCCCAGACACCTACTAAATGTCAATTTCCCGCCCCTCTGGGGTAACTTTTTCTAACAGAGTCAGGACTTAATACAGGGTTCGTACCGGTTTTTGAACAAAAAATTCAAGGACTTTTCAAGGACTTTCAAGGACACATTTCCCATATTTCAAGGACTCTATTCAATTCAAAAAGAGCCTTAATTCTATGTCTTTTTTTAGTGCTTCCACAACATAGGTAATTTTATCTCGAAGGTCTCTCTGTGTTTGCTCCTTTTCCTTTGGAGTTCTACTTAAATTATAAAGTTCGCATCGAAATTCAAGGACTTTCCAGCACCGACCGCAATTTTCAAAGACTTTCAAGGCCTTGAACTTGAACTTAAAATTCAAGGATTTTTAAGGACTTTCAAGTTGTGTGCGAACCCTGTTAATAATTGACAGGTTGGAAAGGATATGTCTTTTACAACCTCACATAGAAACAGAAACAGAAGGAACGAAGACTCTTCTATTTATAAACATTCGATCGTACAATGAAAGAAGTGATGGCTCATATATATACCGAAAAATAAAACAGATTTCCTCACCTTTCTTTCGCTCATGTTGTCTTGTTACTTTCAAGAAAAGCAGAGGTCATTTACCTCTGGTGACTTCTGGGTATTACCAAGATGGCAGGTCACTCATTTCCAGTTTCTCTCGGTCTTCCAAGATGGCGGCCATGTCAAATTCCCGACCCTGGGGCAACGCTTAAATGTCAAAATCCCTACCCAGGGGAAGGCACGCTCAGTCAATTTCCCGTGGGTAGCCCGCCCCCCCCCCCCCCCCCCCACCCTGGGGCTTAAAATTGATAGGTGCATTAGCTTTAGGGTCTAAGGATGAAACTCTACAACGTTACCAGTAAAAATCAATGCTACTTAGCAGTACTTTCCTGTGATCTAACTCTTCAGTCTGTGTAAGAAATACTTCACTGCGACGTTCAAGTGGTACTCTGTTATTTTGGGCAAGGTCTTTCTAAATATACATTATTAAGGACGTCAGACAAAACATCTTTTACATACACGTAGATTCCAGCCTGAAGAGATTCAGATTCCTCAGAAGATAATCATGTAAAGTCAGAAACTGCAAGTTAAGCTTGGGAAGAGCCAGGGTGTCTGTAGAAAGAAAAACAAAAACGAGAGCATAAACAAGACGAAAACCGTGAAAAAAATAAAAATAACAATCCATAACATCAAATACCTTCTGAGGAATAATATTCTGTTGGAACGATGTTTTCATCCCACAAAATCTGGAAAGAGAAGGCAATGAACTTAGGAGTGTGTTAGAAGATGAGGGGCGTTGGAGTTAGGTCAGGGATAAGTATAAAAGTACTACAAATAAAAACAATATATAGTAATCAACGCGAGAACCAACTTCAATACTCCGGGTGCCAAAGATTTTTCTTCTCTTTGAGGGTGAAGCCGCGAAAGCCGCGAAAGCGAGTCGCAACACTTCGCTCTTAACGCTTCTCAGTGCTGTTGACAAAGATAATCTCTGGCATCTAGGGTACAAATTTGTGGAAGAAATCCTGTAGTGCTACCATTCTTAATACTTACCTGCGACAAGAAGGAACGAGGGCTATGCTCGCTTTGCTAGTAGACTGAACTGAGTTGGAAATTCAAAATTTCTGTTGACGCTATCTTAACGCTCCAGTTTGGAGATCTCTATAACAAAATACTTCGCCAGTCGTTCGCTAGCAGAAGTAACAAACTACGCACTATGTAAAATAAAGGTTTTTTTCACTAGAGACAAATTTGTTGTACCTGTTCTGTAGGATAAAGTGGCATTTCGTTGATGGCATCAATTTGGGATAGCCGACGCTCATGTCTAGACACCTAGAAATATTTAAGAAAAGCAGAAAACACGAAGAGTATTCCAAAAGAACAAAACCAAAATAAACAGTTCAAACAGCGTTCATATCTCTCCAAAACGACGTTGGGTAGTGCAAAAGTATTAATTTTAGAGGTACGAGGCTCAGGAGGCTGAGACGGTGAACGGCAAAAATACTGGCCTAAGAAAACAGCCGACATTTCGCGACGCCATCACTAGTTCCTTTGCGAAGAGACAAGACACTCAATAACATCCGTCGAAAGGCCATTGGACACTTTACGAAGTTTATACAACGTAGTATTCTTTATTACCTCCACACTACACTTAAACGAATTTTTTAAGACTCTGAAAATTTCTGCTCAGCAAATGCTCATGAAAGTGCAAGTCTTCAATTTTTAAGGGGAAAAAAAGGAGAATCTGAGCGTGAGTAAGAATGGAACCAGGAGCGTAGGACGGTCTGCAGTCCATCACCTACACCACTACGCCACTGAGGACTACCTGGCGAGGATTGGCTTGATTTAAAGGTATATAGCAACAACCCTAACCCTAAATAGAAGCTAACCGTTTCGAGTCAGTGCTTAGCCCTAAACCCAATTTAACCCTAATCAGTATTGCCTAACCCAAATCACTATAGTCAGTGCTCGAAACCCACATTAGAGAAAACTTTCCCAGGGTGAGGAGCTTGTTCCAACCGAGCCGGACGCCACCTATTAATATTTCGGGGGTTTAGTGCAGGGCTAATCTCATTCCAGCGCTCAATCACAGGGCGCGCAATGCAGTAATCCTTACCAGCATTTCAAGGAGAAATTCGCGGTTTGCCTCCACACCAGCAACATCAGGGGCTGGCAACAGCTTCAGATATGAGGCTACTTCATGGAGAGTTTTATTTCTGTCAGCAAAACAAACTCAAATAAGCACGAAATAAACATTTTGGAGTCTAGAGTCTACTTATATAGAGCGTACTGTCATTGGTCACGATACCTTAATAAGGTAGATACTTACGAAAGAGACCCAAAATGTTGCAGCAGTGCCTCCCTTGTGTCTATACTGGCAATGTTACTCATGGCAAAGCCGTGCAGCTCAGGAAAATACTTGAACACAGCTCGCTAAAACGTTATAAGAAAACAACAGGTCAAATGTAAATTGTGCTGTAAACTATTCTGGTGAGGATTCTCTGCTGGCAACGGTCTCTTGAGAGAAAACTGAGATGAAAGAGAGAGAACTCTGCCGGCCTCCTAAGCTTTTCCCATCAAAAATGCTCTGGCGTTTCCTTACCAGCAAGGGACGTTTTAGTCATAAGCGACACATCTTACAGAACCGGTTTGCGCAATAATAGCTGTGGCCTCAGAAATTTCCAACAAAACAAGCGCATTCCACATTAAACAAAATCAGTTTTGAAAACCAGGGGTCAATTCAATGAAACCTTCGGAGTGTAATTTAAAGTGCAGCTATATTGTTTGGACCCTAAATCAATAGCTACACTCGTAAAAGTTTTAATCAAATTGACCCCAGCAAGTTTCGAACACAAATCTGATCGGCTACACGCAAGAATGCATCCGGGGAACGGCAGAGGTCTCCCTCTTTCCTCTCATTTTTCGCTTAACGTGAGTGGCCTCTGCAAGCATGCAATGGTTAGGACACTTTTAAGAGGAAAGGAAAAGCACATAAACGGAGTACAAAGTATTTTAAACCTTCGAAGTGTTGGCCTTAAAGAGAAAACTGGCTATTTTGAGGTCGCGCTCGAGACTGGGGCGGTATTGCGTCGAAATGAACTAGGGACTGTTTTGAAGGATAAACTTAGTCTCCAGTGCAACCTCGTAACAGCCAATAAAAGAAGCGATAGCCTATACAAAACAGTCACATAGTGCGATAGGCCACTTCGGAATTCCAAAAATCCTCACTTTCAAAATGAGACCAAGAGCACAACCTTTCTCGTGAAAAGAAGGTTTATTTGCATGAGAATGAAAAATCATTTCCATATCAAAGGCTGAGCACTTAACCTCGTTTTAATACAGAGGCCCGGTGAACTCGGAAATGGCCTATTCGATAAAATACTGACTAGTTGTCAAGCAGAACTTCCAAATAACTAATACCACACGTAAGTTCTATATTTAGCTTAACCATGGATTAATCTTAACCATCTTTCAAGGAAAAGGGCCAGGTCTGTTATTGAGACAGCAGACCAAGAGCACAGTTCCCTTAGAGAGGGCTGAACACACACTCAAATTAAAGCACCTGGAGAGAAGCCATTTTGCTGTAATGTATGTCTACCATCTCATGATCTGTCAACGCCATGCCTGTGAATAATAAAAATGTTTGACTTCATTTGGGACAAAGACGTCTTCGAAACGTAAGCCTTTATGCTTATTTCATCAATTACGAATACGGGAAAACAGACGGTTATGAACGGCCTATATATAGGCTGGAAGAGTTAAATACACAGAAACACATTTACACACCAAGTTCTTACCTGTAACATCATTGATTTCAAAGCCAGTGTAGAATTTCAGCATGTCCAATAACTGTTCAAAAGAAGTAGACGGAATTACATTGGGCTTTCACATCTCAAGCGCGGCAAACAGTCCTACATACAAGTGTGTGAGTGACTGTTTTTTTTTTCCTTCCTCTCTTTCTTTTTTTCTTGTTTCATCGTGTGGCGTGTATTATACATTGCATACAAAGGGGGTGTTTATATGACACCGGGGCGACTTTCGCCCCAGAGCGAGTTCACTCCGGTTCCCTCTCATGGCTCTATATTTGTTTACATGATACCATTACAAAATGTCATGCCGGCGCGAGTCACCCCGGAGTGAGTTCACTCCGGTTCTTGTACCGGGGCGAGAATTTCACTCCGGTACGAAATCTCGCAACGGTATCATGTAAACGCGAAACGACCACTCGTTTAGGTGTGAAATCGGTCTGCCGGTAGACTGGAACGGGTAGCGCATGCGTAATGTTTGCGATTTTGAATCACACGTGTGTTTTATCAACATGAAGTGTACCTTCAAATAGCGAGATATGAAATGGCCCAGTCATCATGTAAACGCTATACGAAATCAAAAAGTCATTCCGGTATGAAACTCGCGCCGGTGCGAGTTTTCTCATGTAAACACCCCCAAACTCTTGAACGAAATAGATGGAAAAATTTGACCCCAAACCCCAAATTATGGATGGGAAAATGGCGCCTTTCGGCTTTCGCCCGGCTTCATCCTTGATTTCGGGGGATGGGGTTGCTGTTTCACATTACTCTGTCCAAGACTGGCGTGGCATGTACTGTACATTGCACACACACCCTACACTCTTGGACAAAATGGATGGAACCTTTAGACCCCCCATCCCTTCCGCCCATATCAAGGAAGGGAAAATGGCGCGATTTGGCTTTCGTGCGGATTCATTCTTGATTTCATTCTTCATTCAAGATTTCAGTGTATAGTTGCGCGTGCAGTTTGGTGATCAATTTCGTTACTCACTTGTTTAAATAATCTTCCTTCTGACTCCCTTTTTACCAATGTTGAAAGATGGCACTTGACCTGCAAAGTTTAAGATATACCGTAAATCTCCATTAAGCCCTCTAGGAGGCTTATATTTTAGATAATATTTTTTTATTAGGGGTCTTATACCTGCTGGTACATCGACTGTTTTCCAAATAATTTAAGGACATATGAGGGGGGAGGAGGGGGAGGGGGGGGGGGTAATAGAGACGGGGGCTTATTTCAAGTTCAAGTTCAAGTTCATTTATTCACACTTATTCAATTATAAAACAACAACAATAAGGAAAAAAAGAAGAGATAAAAAAAAGAGAGGTAACTATACATCGAATTAAACATAACAAAGGAAAAAAGTGTGTAGCAGCCAAAGGAGCCAGGCTTTCGAGTTGGCTACTACCACATAGCGATTACAAGTGGGTGGCGGTTATACAGTACTACTACTACACTACTAATAATAAAACTGTTTAGATTAAACAATTACATAAGTAGAACTAAGTAACAGATTAGAGTTTTTCAAGATGCCTGACTGTCAAGTAGAAAGAGTTTATATTCTTTTTTAAAACTATTCAAGGGGAGACACTTAATTTTCATAGGTGTTGCTTCCCAGGTCTGTAATGCGACTACACTAAACCTTGCTAGGCCATAATTAGTTCTGGAAAACGGTCTGCACAGGTTTTGATTAGTGGCATACCTAGTATTATAATTATGGACAGCTGAAGCCGGTTGAACTAAGTCATAGAGGGCAGGAGGTGTATCCTTTTTATGATATTGAATTTTATGCATAAGAGCGCCAATTTTTAATTTAAAGATATCCTCTAGCTTTAAGATTTCTAATAGTGTAAAGTACGGCGTGGGACTTTCTCTTTTATTTGCAAAGAAGATGAAATATTTGCATCGCAAATATTTGCTTATTTGCGAGGGGGGAGGAGCTTATTTCATTTAGCAGAGACAATGGTATCAGGTCTCCAAAGAGAACTAGAATACAAAGAGGAAGAGCTCAGTACAGGAAGTTGGAGGTCATGCAGCCAAGGATAAAAAACAACTCTGAACTTCCAGTTGGGAATAAGTCTTCCCGGATCAGTCCACACGAAGTTTTACAGTGGTACACTGTAATTGATCAATACAATCAATCTTTTATTAGTGAATAATAATAAGGGGGAGGGGGGGCTTAAAAGAGACGGAGGGAGCTTATTAACTTTCTTTCCCTGAAAAGGGGGGTTTATAAGAGAGAGGGGGCTTATTTGAGGAGGGGGGGGCTTAAAAGAGACGGAGGGGGCTTATTAACTTTCTTTCCCTGAAAAGGGGGGTTTATAAGAGAGAGGGGGCTTATTTGAGGAGGGGGGAGGTTAATAGAGTCTCAACTCGATACCGAATGAAAAAGTTTCTTGGAGATAACTTTCAAACGCAAGGACATCAGATTGGAGAATGTGCATAATGGACGTACAATTTTCACTTACCACAAGATGATGGTCATCAACTAATGTATTAAAGAATCTTCTTGTTGGCAACAAAGCCTGCATAAACAAGTGAACGAACATTTAGAATGTGTATTCGCTGTGATTAATGTAATTCGTCAAAGAATTCTGGAACTTTACGTTAACATTTGTAAACCGCGACGTTAGCGTGACACACATCTGAAAAAAAGGAAAATCGGGCACGGGAAAACGCGAGGAAGAAAAGCGCCAAGAAGGAGGAAGGAAAATAGTGTGCGCACGAGAACAAAAGCAGGAAAGGGAAAATCAGGCCTGCGAGAACACCAAGGGGAAAGAAGAAATTAGGGCGCGCAACAACACGAAGGGAAAAGGGAAAACTGGGGCGCGAGGGCCCAGGGATGGGAAAAAGGGGAAAATGGGGCACGTAAGAATACGGAGGGAAAAGGGATGAATAAGGCGCGCGGGAATCCCGCGGGAATATTAACGGGAAAAGACATATTAGGGCACACGGGAAGATCACGGGAAACGAAACCCAGGCGCGCGGGAATCCCGTGGGAATATTAAGGGGAAAAGACATATTAGGGCACACGGGAAGACCACGGGGAAACGAAACCCAGGCGCGCGGGAATCCCGTGGGAATATCAACGGTAAAAGACATATTAGGGCACACGGGAAGACCACAGGGAAACGAAACCCAGGCGCGCGGGAATCCCGCGGGAATATTAACGGGAAAAGACATATTAGGGCACACGGGAAGACCACGGGGAAACGAAACCCAGGCGCGCGGAAACACCAACGAGAGAGGAGAAATTAGGGCAGGTGTGAACACACAGGGGAAGTGGGAAATCAGGGGAGCAAAAACACCAAGGGAAAAAGAGGAAAATAGGGCGCCCAAGAACTTGAAGAGAAAAGGAGCAAACAGGGCGCACGAGAACGCGGCGAAGGGGAAAGACGAAAATCGAGCGCGCGATAACAGCGATTTGAAAGGAGAGGTTCGGGCGCGCGAGAACACCAAGGGGAGAGAAACTTAGGCGTACGGGAACACGAAGGAGGAAGAGGAAAATCGGGCGCGTGAAAACACCGATTTGAAAAAAGAAATTCGGGCGCCCGAGAACACCAAAGGGAAGGGAAATTTGGGCGCGCGAGAACAGGAGAGGAGAAATTCGGGGGCGACTTTCCTGTTCTCGCTAAGAACAATCCCCACTGGCTGTTGCGCGACCAATTGAATGACATTTTTTAAGGATTACCCAAGAGTTGTGACATGTCACTTGGAAAATAAATTCCATGTAAACTGAAGTAGGGTACAATGAATGTTATCAGTAGCCCATGGATGTTATAACAGGAAAGGTAACACGATTTGAGCAAGGACAAGATCTCCCCTAAAAATAGTTGTTTAAACTCTTGCAAACGTGGTAAGTTACCTCTAAGTCAACCATGAGTTCTAAAAACCTCTCGCAGTAGTGAGCTTTCTCCATGTCAACAGTTCCTGCAATTATTAAAAAGATCATTTTTCATAAACTGTTTGTACCTATTTGAGTTACACTTTAAAACAAAACAAAACACAAGTTCATTTCTACCAGTTTCTGTTGTGTTATCGCATTCACTAAACTGACGATGAATAAAAACTCATTGCATGCAATTACTTTTATACAGGTACGGTTTGTCAATCTGAGTACAAAGCGAATGTAATCCCTAGCATGAATTCTTTTCCACGTTTGTATAAAGGAACCAACTGGTTCGCCAAATGCCATTTGAAATCTTTGGTTTGTAATGTTTGGAATGGAATGGAATGGAATGGAATGGATTAGAAGACTACAAGGCATTACAGTAAGCTCTGACGTCAGCATACAAGGGCGCCACTGGCAGCCGTTATCAGTCCATTTATGAGCTTACTGTGACCCACCTATAGCCTATGATAATTATGAATGATGGGTTAGAGGTAGACCACACCACCCCACCAAGGAAACTTTCTCACTTTCTCCACTCATTTCGAACAGTATTGTGGGTTCTTTTACCTCTCCTTCGATTTAACTGCCCACCTACCCCTCCCATAAGCTAACATTTTGCCCTAAGTGTAAGTGTTAATGTTGGCTTAGGGGAGGGGTGGGTGGGTAGTTTTCCAGAAACGTACAATGATGCAATATAAATAATGAAAGAAGGATGAAAGAGACAAGGCCAACAGGGTTAATGCCCCCCACCCCCCTCCCACACATACACACCAATGACGTGAACATCTCAATTGAGACTAGGTCTCAAATCACAGCAAGCATGATCTCACCAGTGTTTTTCAAATACCCTGGTTGTTAATCTGGCCGGAATTTGAACTCTCGAGCTTCCACTAAGCAGACCGGTGCTCTCCCAGTTGAGCTAACCGTGCAGCTGTTTCATTTGAAAGAGATGTTTCCACCGCTGTATTTCAATCGTATAGCACTGATGCTATTGGGACCGGGCAAATTCCCCAAACAAATAATTTAAATCAAAACATAAAGGGGTTAAGAATCCCAACTGGCCTGAGACAAACCATTTGGCCGTTTACAAGCATGGCCGAGGATTTGAACTTGCGACTACCAAGAAAAAAAAAACAGCTAGCGATTAGGGCGGGACTTGAACTCGGAGCCTCCGAATTGCAAGTCCAGCGCTCTAACTACTCGACCACGCTGCCTCCTCAACAACCTTCAAAAGCTTCTTCCAGGACGTACGTAGTAAAAGTAATTACCTGTTTCTGGAATAGATTCTAAAATTTTGAGAAACTTTTGTACAAGATTAGACAAGTACTTCCTCTCTTTCTCCTTTCTAGAAACGAGAAACAAGCGCTGTCAGCAACATCATGCATTACTGATGTGTATAACAAGTCATCGTTTTATTGAAATACATTCTATAAACCTGGCCCTGGTTGCTCAAACGTTGGATAGAATTGTCTGGGACCTAAAGCTGTGGTAAAGTAACAGGACATGGAAGGAAATGAGGTATTGCTCCTGTTTGCCATAGCCCTATCTTCAAATTCACTGAGATAAGGTAGAGAATAAGGGCATTTTAGTCTAGAATGGGGTATCATAGGGGGAAAATATTCAGTCGTTGGAAGAATTGGAGTTCCTGCTTCATAGTTTGTCAGGGATCAAGGGTTAGTCTGCATCGCAAAGGTAAACAAACCCCAGAGTCTAGTTTCGTCTGCAGCACAGGTTTGGATAGGGTAAGGATTTTTGGAAATAAGACTAGAATAAGATAGAAAAATTGCAAATGAACATGATCAGCATTACCCTGGGGTTGTAAACAGACCCCCCCCCCCACACACACACACACACAGGGTCGGGGGGGGGGGTGGATTTAAGACTTACATGTATTAGGACATGAATTTTTTACATGTTCATGTATGCCTACATACACGTACATGTAATGTGGGACTTTTCTTCTTTACTTGTTTGCTGGAGTGTTATTTGATTGTTCTCTTTGTCTTCATTCACAGTTTTGCTTACATCAACAGTTTAATAATGGCTTCGTAATCTACACCACTCTCGAGTAACGCTTACCTTGTTTTGACATCTTCATCTGCCTGTCCCTCTTTTTTCTTAATGTGATTCCAGTACTTCCTGTACTTTGGAACACTTTTCAATTCCTGTTCTAATCGCTCCTACAGAATAATTTTCATTATAAGAAATATATAAAACTGCAATAAATTTTACAAAAATCTGCCTGATAAATGTACACAAGTAATACCAGCAGTGCGTGGCAAACTGCAGAATAATGCACATTTGACCAAGTACAGTACATAATCACAATAGCAGAAGTCTTAACTTTTATCAGAATAAAATAGGAAACATTGATTCTGAGATATACGTGGCTGTCAGTAACTTCTAAAGAAGGCAACCTTAAATCTGCTAGGCAGAGCGAAAATCAAGGCAATAATGCCCCATGAAGCCAATGAATCAATACTTACATGTGTTAGCTAAACATCAGAAACTGCTTAGACTGTTCACATTTTCCTATCAATTTCCTGCGCGACTTGATAGGATAGAGAGACATCTATCTTGATGTACAAATAATAGCGAACACAATCCCATTCTACATCCCTACTGTCAGCTTGCCCAACCTCTCTCTCCCTCTCTTACTTATTACTTTTCTACATTTGACATGTGGTCCCATCAACTTTAGGATCGATCTCAACAATTAAAGAGAAACTGGGGATTGCAAACAGTCTTTCAAATCAACTGTGCAATCTTATTTGAACTTAAAAAAGCACATACTGGAAGTAAACAAATCCACATTGGTAGGGACACCAAGTGCTGAAGTTGTTCTCTGATCAGATCCATTTCCTGAAAATTATGAAAAACACGTTAATTATTGTACATGTTCTCTCACCACTACATTTTGTAAGATACAATATCAGAGATCACTGATTAGACAAGACCTGACATAATACAATGGCACAATTTTTATAAAAATTTCAAAATTAATAAAAAATGCATAATCCGTAAGTGCTCATTTGAGCCCATTTAGCCCTTCACTGCCCCCCCCTGGAAATTCGGCAAAATTTCTAACATATTAATTTTTGTACCCTATCATTAGGCTTAATTAATTACATCAGATTCTTAAACTTATGCTATGCTCCATGCAAATAAAAAACAAATTAAGTCTTGACAACATGTAGGCTGAATAGAGTAGTAAGAAACGGAATGACATGTCCTCACTCCAAGACAATTTTGAAAAAAAAAAATATCTAGGGCCTGGTTTTGAAATCTTTAGTGCGTTCATATATTGTTTCATTTATAGAATATTTACTTAGGACAGTGACATACCAAACTGTTAAAGCAATGGATCAAAAACACCAAGATGACTGACTGTTCTCTAATTGACAGAATCTGAAGGAAAAAATAACAGTAAACTAGACAATAATAAAAGCATAAAATACTTCAGCATTTAAGGGATGTTATGAAATTTGTTTATAATGTGTAAAACAACATGAATATCTGATTATGACTTGGCAGAAGAAGATGTGGGAGCAACACATTAAGATCCAATAAAATATTGATGTTCTTCACCTTCTTAGACTTATAGAGAGATTTTCATATGACCTTGAAAAATGGTTTTGGTAAGTGTTCGTTATTTGTTTTATCAGCCAATGGATGAAAAGATCAAAACATGGACCCTTTGTTTTCCCGCCAAAGAAAACCCTAACATGGAGAAGGCATTATTTGATTAGCCAATCGTGTTGCAGTATGATGTCAAAGCGAAGTATCGATTGATTTCTAGAATGTTCTTTGGGCTTCAAGTTTTTTCAGCCGAGCATTCACTAAGCCAACCAAAAGCCACGCACGTTTGTTTATCCATTTGATAAAACAATCAAATCGCTCTATTTCTGTTCATTTGTTGTTTCTGTTTTGTTCGAACAATTTCATTTCAAGGTTATTCGAAAATTGCTCTAAATGATTGAAAAGTAATTTCAATTTTCTTACAAAAGCTGCTGTTTGGTAATTAGTTACACTACAGAGATGGTAGTTCTCTTTTTTTCGTTATAAAAAGTCAATTAATTTCAGTAACTTTTTGTTTTTCCTTTGTTTCAAATTCATTAGCAAACATACCAATTACAAAAAACAATGGAAAACAATTAAAAATCAGCTGAAGTAAAAAGAAAAAAATTAACTGCAACATGACCAATAAATACCAGAAAGGGAAAAGAAACTTGTATGATACAAGTTTCTTTTCCCTTTCTGGTATAACCAACCATTCCATTTCTGATTTGGCCCTACAAACAATCATGGCAGGTTCAAAATAGTACAACTACATACATCCTCATCAGCCAAGCTCATGTCCATGATGCGTCGAAAAAATCCATGAAACTGTTCTGGATGTTGCTTGATTGACTAAACAAAAGAAAAAGTGATAATTTTTTTTCATATAACAATTTTATATATTACATTATTTATATAACTCTTATGTAAAAGGTATATCAATAATATTAAAACCAGATGTACATGTAGGGCTGATAAACAGTTACAATCAATCAGCCACTGAAAATTCAAAACTCCTTAATAATTCATAAAGAAAAAAAGAAACTAAGGTTTAATTGTCTTTAAATCTGATAAAGACATGGCTAAACTTTACGTCCAACTTTTTAGACCAAAATAACCCCAAATATAAATATTAGGGTAAGAATAGGTTGATCTATATCAGAGATTTTGCCTCGAGTTTTTAAACCTGATAATACACTCCTGCTTGCTCTTAAACAGTTCTTAAAGGTCCAATTATTTAAAAAAAAATTAGATACATGTAGTCCTTAAAACTCATTATTTTTTTCAAGCCATTTCCAGTTTGCCCAATGCTTATACACCTAGGCAATGTTTTAAATCTTGAACAGTTTCATGGAAAAGCTATGGAATTTAAGAATTAATCATCCTATGATAACCCACTTGGAAACAGGTCTGGAAATCCAGTGATTTTTTACATGTAGCCAAAGGTAGGCTTGCTAAATGTACCCTGCAAAATTGCATGTTACAAGGTTTTTTCAGGATAAATTAGAGCGACTTTCGTATGACCTTGAAAAATGGTTTCAGTAAGTGATCGTCATCTGTTTCATAAGTCAATGGATGAAAAGATCAAAACATGGACTCTTCGTTTTCCCGCCAAAGAAAACCCTAATATGGAGAAGGCATTGTTCGATTGGCCAATCATGTTGCAGTATGACGTCAAAGCGAAGGATCCATTGATTTCTAGAAAGTTCTCGGGCATGAAGTTTTTTACGTGAGCGTTCACGTTTGTATCCGTTCGATAAACCAATCAAATCACTCTATTTCCGTTCATTTGTTGTTTCTGTTTTGTTCGCGCGTTTTCATTTCAAGGTCATACGAAAATCACTCTAATACAAAATTGTATTAAATACCTCCCAGGGAGAGACACCTTGTCTAAACTTCTCATTCACTAACACTACTATGGACATCAAATGTTCAACAGTAGCCTGCAAAGAATTAGAAGACATTTTAAATAATTACCGAATTATTCCGATTATATATAGCTTTTGTGGGCTTTACAAGGTGGGTATATGCTACAGGTCAAATTTGATTTCAGGTTAAAATTTTTTAACCTACAAGTAGGTTGATTCTTGATTTATTTTCGTCTGGGGCTAGGAGACATTAGAAATTGTGAATCAACCTAGTAGGTTAAATGAAAATTAACCTAAAATCTAATTTGACCTGTAACATAAACGTGGTTGACAAGCCCGGTGGGCAAAGGAAAGACAGACAGTACAGGTGCAGTGGCAGTTACAGACCTTCAAATAATAGGTGGGGAGGCAGTCATTAAGACCCTGAGATAAGGGAGTTTATATCATATGTATTTTTTGCTTGCAGGTCCAGATGGGCCTGTATAACTGGGCCCAGAGCTAAATGTACAGCAATAATGTAAGCCATAGTTTACGGTACTTCATTGTTAGTGTAAGGTCAGCTGTCATTGTCATTGCTAAAGTGCATAATTCCCCCAATTTCTGCAGTTTCCTGTCAGGTAATAATTTCCGACAAGGATCCTTCAATGGTTTTATTAGGGCAAGAGAGAGTTTGCATATCTTGATTTTTGTAACATATTACTGCCAGCAATGACACACAGTCTGAATGAAAGAAGTTCCACCTCTGCAAAAAAACACCCCCATTTTCAATAGACGAGAGCTTTAAAACACTGTTCAAAGGTGCATTAATAGAGAGCTTTAGATTTGAGGGCGAGAACATGCAACTATGAGTACAAGATTTTACTTATTAAGTTTTTTGCATATAATCACAAAAAATACACACAGGCCCAGAAAGCTTCATTCATCTGGATTTTCGCTTCATTAGAAAAGTTAGCACTGTTATCTATATTATTGGAGGTTAAACCTTCTCCTGAACGCAAAACGATAAAACTTCTAAAATTTGATAACTCATTTCTGCCACAGTCCACTACAACATTCCCACTAACATCTACAGTGGAATGACAACAGCTATCATGTTTTCTCACCAAAATGATGCTGGTTCACATGCATGCGAGCACTGCTTAAAATTGAGAAAATCTCGTGTTCGTAGTTTTCCTTGTCTGGGAATCTAAAGCTCTCTAATATTATAATGTGACTGTGACAAAGAGGTCTTGTCCATATTTATTTTTAATTTACTGGGTTCAACTGCAAAAGACAAATAAATGACATGGGATAGCCTATGTAGCAAACGTTTCCGTGTCGTTTCAGAGCAAAGGACAAGGAATGAAAGTCAAAGACTGCACGAAAAATGGCACGGGAGAAAGAGTGGGGAGGGGTGGGGAAGAAAGGATTCCCCTCCCTCTACCCCCTCTTTCATTTTTTGGCTCTCCAAAACCAAATGGAAACCCTTGCTACACAGGCTAGACGTAAAAGATCTCCCCAGTCTGTTGCTCATACATTGATAGGGACCTTATGAAACTCGATGGTGATGGCAACTAGAATGTCAGAAAAATAATAGGTTTAATGATCAAAACAACAACTCTGCACGTATCACGCTTTTTTGTACATTACTTTTCTGTTCCTGCACAACTACAATGTGAAATGACCAAATTTTAAGTTTACTTGAGAATAATTCTACCATCTCTGTCTGAACTCAGGCACAGTCCCCTCTCTTCAGCTCCAACCAAAATTCCCTTTTTTAAGCAACAGGGTGAATTGGGATTATCACAAAAATTTCTTTTTAAGGATTTGAAGTCTATATATTCTATTTTTCAGTGACATTTTCATGGACTTCGTCATTGTTGGATTGTAAGGTCCCTAATGTATTAAAGACTAACCTTGCTAGAATCAAAATTGGTCCATAGATAGTTCTCCAGGTATTGACTGCAAAAGAAATAGACAAATACACAAGTCACTTTTCTCAACAAAGGTAAATACATTTGAACCTATTATACTACTTTATAACATGGATAATGATAATATTATTGTATGCTATGTTAAGGTAATTAAGTCTAGCGTGTGAATATCTTCACCCAGACGATCAAGCTCAACCTAATTAATATGAGAGAATCACATCTGCATTTTGGCCTAAAAAATTCAACTCTTATCTAAATCTGTCGAGAAGCTGGCCCGCCACTCTGACTGGCTGAATTTATACTAAAGACAAGTTATCCGTCTACATGGATTATCCATCAGACGGATAATCCAAAGACGAATTTTGCTCCATAATTTGTCTAGATATTTTATTAAAGTGGGAAACAAGCGCGGGAAACAGGAAAAATTGTGAAAATATAGACACCAGTCCTTCTCATGCGGAAACTTCGTCAAAAAACCGTCTAAGTTTCGTCCAGATATAAAATTTAGAGATGAATAATCTGTCTAAGATGAATTATGTGTATGTTAGCACGTCTTCAAGACAAGCTAACAGACGGCTATCAGCCTCAGATGAATTTTGCTCCATAATTCGTCTTAGCACCGAATTTATACTAGAAGGATAATTAGTCTCTAGTATAAATGCAGCCATTTGTTGACATGGTAATGAATAAATGCACTTCCAATTTATATAGTTTATAAATAATTATATAACAGACAAAAAAGGTCACAAATTAAACAGTGCACAGTGATTTACATGATCAGAATGAAATTCTAAGCTTGTACATGTAGTTAATCAATGTATGGTGTATTATCTTCATTTTCTTTTTACCTGAATTCTAGCAGCATAACACGCTTCACAGAAAACCTAAGAAAACACAATATCAAGTTTTAACTAATTCACATAAAATAATTGTGTCACGAAAATTAAAAATACAGCTGACAGTGCTCTTTGGTATGGTATAGCTCAATGGTTCTTTTGTCATACAACAAATGCTGGAAACTGGAATTTATTATAAAATTATACAATCACATGCATGCCTTTTTAGAATTTGCCCTCCAGTTTGTGAGATGGATGACTCATCTGAAAAGCTACAGTTACGTTAGCAGCCCTGTTTTCCTGATTAGGGTATTCCAACACTACTTAGAAATTTGTGTTCCATTCACCAATACATGTACAGCTATGTTACAGTGCGACTAGTATAACTGGGGCCAACATAATAATAATTATTATTAATCATTCAAAATATTTCCCCGATTCTGATAGGCTAAAAGCACACGTTTAAGAGCGAATTTCTGTAAATATCGACCAAAATTGACTTTTTGTGGCACAAGTTCAAAACTCAAATTTCGCTCATTTTTGGCTCATCGATAACCTTTAATGAGTAATGAAACATGCTGTACTTAAGTTTTCCCAAATAACGTGTTCTTTTGTTAAAATTCGAGAAAACTCATTTTGCCTGTTCGGAACTCAAAATCCCCTTCCGGTAAAGTGAAATTTTACACAAATTTCATTGACTCGTACGTCAAACCACAACGATTTGGCAGCGTTTGAAGAACACGAATAGTTTTTATGACCCTTTCTTTCTTATAAGACGATAAATTTGTGAAAGTTGTAATAATTTTGTGGCCAAAAAGGTATTGTTAAAAATAGGCCCTATTGACAATTTCTACTGTTCAAAATTATAGGGATAAGATAATAATTTATAATGCAAATTTTTACAATGTGCTATAACTTAGAATTTCGCAAATTGACTTTCTACGGCTTGACTAGGCCCCAATCTTTCAGAAAATCGAAACAAATCTCTGGGCAAACGATTTTAAGTAACCCGCAAGACCTCGAGTTCAACCCTAATTTTGCGAAAAATCGCAACATTCCAGTGGTTAAAAAATTAATAGCGTTACAAGGCCCATCACGCCAGCAGTGTTAATGGCAGATACACTTTCAACACTCTATTCAACATTGATCACAAGCCAAATTCCAGCGTACAATCTATATTACATCTTTCAATACACTAATCTTATTTGTAGAAGAGTCATTTTGTTTGGATACGATATAGTATAGAATTGCCCCAAAGTCGTCTTTTTTGAGCGACATTAAGATGTTGGTGACCAAGCCGAACGAAAACAGACTTTAAACAAGTACAGTAGTGTGTTTTATTAATTTAAGCATCTGTCAAAAGGCAATAAATACGTTAAATTTAAGACGGGGACAACCAATAAAAACTGATTAGAACACTTTCTTTTTAATTATGTATATGTGCTTATAAAGGTACTTTGCAACGAACGTTTCAGAAAATAAAATTTGTTTCGATCGACCGTGAAATACCACCATCAAGAACAAATCACCAAAAACTTTCCTCTACAGCAAAACGGAAAATAGAAAAAAATGTGGCGTTTTACTAATGCTAAAGCAGGAATGGTTGCAGCGTGAGTATGAGCTTTTAAAATGTCAAGCGCTCCGAAATAGACATCTATAGATCCCTTGCATCGGCATTGCTGAAAAAAACTCTCTGACCCACTATGAACTAGCCTGTTCCAGGTGTAGTGGACAGTGGCGCGAAATGAGGAACGGACGAAAACAAACGTGGAAGAGAGTAAGAGGGAGAGAGTAGGAGGATCTTACACCCTCTCTTCCTAACTCCGCCCTTCGCCATTTTTTCTAGGTAGCTCACTTTTCTTTGTGATTTTCCAACTATCTGAGTGCCTGTTACAGGTTAACTACATGCATTCCCTTCATTTCCACCTTTTTATGGTATATATTCAACTTGAGCGTCGAGCACTTTTGGCCCTTTGTTATTGATCAGCAGGAACGGATTTGGTAGTAGAAATTTTTAACTGCTTTTAGACTGCGAAACTGTCATTTTGCTTTCTTTCTTGTTTTCTTTCTCTTATTTTTACTTTGTGAGTAATTCTATCGTATTTGTTAGATGTATTTTCACTTCTCTCCCCAGTCTCAGTCACTCTTCCCCCCTCTTTCCCTCCCCCCCTTCCCACCGCCAACCCCTCTGCTCTAGACAAGAGGGAACGACCATTTTGTTTTGCTCCAGTCCATTTGTTCGCCTATTCCGAGTTCTTGGCTTCCGCAAAAGTACGGGCTGTTTTGTGGTCTGAAAGACTTGCACTGATTAATGTTTTAGTGTCATGGAAACTCTAGCTGTAATACTGAACTGCAGATGACAGGTTAAAATACTAAAACAGGGGCATAGCCAGGATTTTTTTCCGAGTTACGCACAATTCTCGAAATGCCCTTATTCCAACACCCCCACTCCCATGTCCAATGTCTCAAAAGGTGAGATTACTGTAAGCCGAAGCGTTTTTACTGTATATGAAAAGACTTAACTAAGTAAACTGAAAAAATCTTTGTCGTCTTTTTGGATTCATTGACTGAAGCACGTCAATCGCTTTTTGTAACTTAAAGCTAAACATATCTTTGAATCCAATGAATCAGGCATCTCTTTTCTGAAAGCTGACATTGGGGAGTAAAACTAAAAGTTAAAATTAATAGTCCATTGTTGAATGAATTGAACCAAACTGTGAACGTAAAACAATCATATTTTACCTATCGTTATCCCGGCCTTTCCTTTTTTTCATTATTCGCTTTCGTATATTACTAGTTATTTTTTTTTTCACCCTTGACTTTTTCAGGTGCGCACGTTTGTACCGTGCGTACAGGTGGCTACGAGGTGGCTATAGTATGCCCCCGTGAAAGTTTCTTTCTACAGCCCTTGGAAAGGGAAGGTCATCTTTTCTGGCAAAAAAAAAATAACAATACAAGCAGGGAAACAATTGAAAATAGAGTATAATACTAAACCTAAGAAGAATCTTCTAACAAACGAATGGGGACACTAAAAAGGAAAGACAGACTTGAGGACTTTCCTCATCCTCTTAGACGCCCATTGTACCCTCTAAAATGTCTTCCCCCATGCTATATATACGTATATATTATGGATAAGCCCCTTGGAAGGCACTTATTGAAAGTTTGGGTAGTCAGGTTATGCCGCTGAGGCCTTCAAACACTGACTCTATTTAAGACAAAAGCCAGTCATTTCATTACCCTGTTTTGTGAAACAAACCACCATTTTCGATTACCCTTCTAGTCCATTTTTATTTTTCATAGAATTAAGTAAATGAAAAATGAAAACAAGATTCACTGATTAGGTTTTTTAAAAGTTTGTTGGTAGCGCATGCACACATAGACGGCGCACTGCCAATGTCTACCCCCTGTTCAAGGCCTTTTGTCTACTAAAAAAACCATGTTCAGGACGCTTGGAATTGTATAACCTGTTTAAGAATCAAGGCCTCCAAAACCTTACCTTTGTCTTTGTCACAAAACCGAATTACACTGAGAGCCTTAGTCTGCTTTACGTAAGTACCGTGTAGATCTCTGGAAGAATTGTTTGCAGCCAGCACTCAAAACCCCAAGAGACTTTGCTTGCCGCTGGTCAATATGTAGGAAGGCTATTCCAAAGAACTGCTCCAGAAAAAATATTTTTCTTAACATTTGTCTGGGGTAGAGGAAAAGCTAGTTTTCTGTTGGTGTCTCTTAAAAAGTAATTAGAGATATTGCAACGGTCTGCCATTGCTACGATCTACTATGCACTTAACAAGGCCTCTCAAGTTACTTTCAAAGATATATGACGCATAGTCTGTGATACACCCGCCTCTCACCGCTCTTTGACGAAATGTTCCCAGTGACAGATAGCGATGAGAGGAAGCTGTATCGCAGGCTTTTAGATACAAGGCTTTTCTACTATTTACCGTACATATTAGGCAACTGGTCGCTTCACGGTTTGGGCAAATGGCGAACAGAATTCAGGACTGATGAATTTTGATTCCATTCGGTAATCACGTTTACCATTAATTTTGCCTAAGTGAGTTTCGTTTAACGAAAAACAGCCGCGAAATTAAAGCCTGACACTAATATTCAAAAAAGGTTTGAAGACATGAAACAATTTCCGCCTAGAATTTTCCAACCAGGAAAATAACCGAATGCCTTTTCAGATGTTCTGTTTGTTTCAAGAATTCTCCAATGAAATGTTGAAAACAACCCAAAATTGAGTTAATGGTAAGTCTGGCAAAGCACCAAGTGTTCTCTTAGTTTGTTTTAATGGGTCATATATAGAGTCATGCAGTAGCTTCATGATTCATACACGTTGCCATACTTAGTCGAAAATAATCAACTTCTTAAAGGAAATTAGTTTTATAAACCAAATGGCATTGTTCGGCCATGATTTAATTTGTAAATATCCCGCAATGCAAAAATTCATTCAGTAAACATTTATTAGTTTTTAGATTTTTTTTCTGTTTATATGTAGTTTTTTTAGGAAAATCGCCAGTCTGAAACGGCCAGAAAGTGTCTGATGCTATCCCGGGGATGTTATTTGTTCTATTGGCATGAAGAAAATACTGCAGTCAATGAGAATAATAGGTTTACTGAAAGATTTAATTTCGAACTGGCTTTTAATCTGCCTTTAAGTGAATTGTTTAAAGCGTATCTTTGAGGGTGTCAATGGGGTATAACTGTAGTCAGTAAACAGCTAAAAAATGCGACTTAGTCAGTAAACAGCTCAAAAATCGGCACTTAGTCAGTAAGCAGCAAAAAAACGTTTAGTTAGTTAATTTGCAAAATTATTTTGAGTCCCGCAGACGGTTATGGCCGTTTATAGGGTAGTTTTTTACAAATCACTTATCTTCAAGACTTCCAAAAATAATTTTTATCCCACTTTCCAGTTTGCAATTTTCATGAACACTATTATCAAAGCTAGACTGCAAAACAGTCGTTTTTTTTCTCTCAATAGAGACTGTAGCTTGATCATGTTTGTAGCATCTGGGCTTATAAATTCTGATGCTTTTAGAAGACGGGTAATGCTTTTTAACACAAGCTCACAAGATTACATGGTCTTGTTGCATTTGGCTACTGTGCCCTCTGGTCCATTTGTGACTTTCTGAACCAATCTTCATGATCAATTGTACATCTGAGACTACATCTTTTAAGGAACCTTGTAACACTCTGTAGACAGGTTTGCGCTTCTACAAAGGTAGACTTCCACACCGGTCTCGCCTCACAAATGAATTCCAAAGTTACGGAACAAGTCCCCAAGATGTGTTAGGAATTCAACTGTACCGTCCAAAGGGGTTACAAGCTTAATTGACACACACTGTAGCTGAATCAGTCACATACTATGATCAGTGTTCTTCCCTCAAAGCAAATACCATGAAATGTCACAGAAAGACGGGAAGCAAGTGAATATTTACAAAAAAGGCCTTCTTTTCATTCCTTAATCTAAATAATCGTGTTATTCTTAGAAAAGCCTCATTTTTTTGCATTAATTTCTTACTTTTAGGTCTTTTGTGTTTTACTTTGCTCCATATACGCTTAAAAATCACATCCTTTTATACGCTTGTCAGTAAATATTTTGTAATTTATACGCTTATGATAGCAAGAAAAAGGCCTTTATACGTTAAACAGTTAACCCCATTGACACCCTCATCTTTCGCAACACTGGCATGACGGGTTGTGTAACGCTATTTTTAACCACTGGAATGTCGCGATTTTTCGCAAAATTAGGGTTGAACTCGAGGTCTTGCGGGCTACTTAAAATCATTTGCCCAGAGATTTGTTTCAATTTTCTGATAGATTGGGGCCTAGTCAAGCCATAGAAAGTCAATTTGCGAAATTCTAAGTTATAGCGCATAATTTTGTAAAAAATTTGCATTATTTTATCCCTATAATTTTGAACAGTAGAAATTGTCAATAGGACCTATTTTTAACAATGAATACCTTTTTGGCCACAAAATTTTTACAGCTTTCACAAATTTATCGTCTTATAAGAAAGAAAGGGTCATAAAACCTTTTTGTGTTCTTCAAAGGCTGCCAAATCGTTGTGGTTTGACGTACGAGTCAATGAAATTTGTGTAAAATTTCGCTTTACCGGAAGTGGATTTTGAGCTCCGAACAGGCAAAATGAGTGTTCTCGAATTTTAACAAAAGAACATGTTATTTGGGAAAACTAACTACAGCATTACTATTGTTTCATTACTCATTAAGGGTTATCAATGAGCCAAAAATGAGAGAAATCAAATTTTAAACTTGCGCCGACCCTGGGTCGATATTTACGGAAACCCACTCTTAAGTCACCATAACCAGTTACTGATGACCACCTCGATCTCCATAATTCTTCATAAGATACTCAGCCTCATTCATTAATTGTTAAATCATTCCAAGAAAACTGGTTGTCAATCATACATGTAATTACTATGAACTGATTTCAAATACAGCTGTAAACAACATGGATCCAAATCAGCCAATTACAATTTTTAGACATGGCCTATTGAATGCACTGAAAAAAGCAAAGTGTTTCTTGAGCGGTTTGTTAGAGTGACTGAGGGAGGTGAAAAATGTAAACGTTATTGCAAGTGGGGTAATGTTAACAAAAAAACATTGGTGACACATGTACAAATGTAGCATAACATAACAGCTTGTGACAAAAATAATGCAGGGTTATATTTAAATTTTTGGAAATGTTTGCTATCAATATTCAGATTTGGGCTTTGAGTGGCTTTCTTACAAGCCACTTATTGGCACATTAAACAAACTTTTTTGTCAAGAATTATTGTTATCTTCCTGTGATCCGATTGGTCAACTTTGTCCAGGTAGCCCTGGCTATTAATTATAGTAGTCCTGCTGCAACATCTTTTGGCATAGATTATGTATTTGACGAACTGCAAGTAAAAACTGTTATAGTAGTAGTACAATGTAGTTACGGGAATAATTTTGAGAGGTGCATTTTGTTACATGTAGGTGGGAAACAACCAACATGTATATAACCACCTTCTCATGTACATTTAGTAAGTCTGATAAGCATCCGAAATAAGCTCATGACTATTTTTTTCTCAATCTTACTTGCTTCCTTTTATCTCTTTCCTGTAAATGTCATCAATAATCTGGAAAAACACAAATAAATTTTTGTTTTTACATGTACAATTTGCACAAAAAAGAAATATGTAAATGTTTTACTCTAAAAGTCAAAATTCTAATATTTGTTTCACAGAAAGAATACTATTGACACAATACATGTACAATGTAATATTGTTCTTTAATGGGGTTATATACATAATGTATGTTTTTTCTTGATATCAATTAGAAAGTCAATAATAATTATTATCAACAGCTGTCTAAATCCATGGACCTGTACATCTGTACCATTTTGATAATTGACATATCACAGCTAAAATTAGGCACATTGTATCCTACATGTGCATGTACGATGTACCTACTTTGTGTATCAAGGTCATATTATTCTCGTAAATGATAGTAGGCTTTAATTAATACATGTATACATTATTTTTATCATATTTTGTCATGAGATAACTGTAGTTTAGGCCATAAAAAACAGTTCTATTTAAAATTTGATTAACCTAACTGTATAAAACATTTGCAATAAAAATTAGTTTTTTCAGACAGATTCCATATGGTTCCATATTGTTCCTTATTTGGCTTGAGCAAGTTTTGTAAGTGCAAGAGATCTTGCGTAGCTACACTGTAGCTTACTGTAACGTACATGTTGCAAAAAGACTGTAGTGAGCCACTGAAGCCAATTCTAATTTGAGCACCACAAATGCCCCTAATTTGTCACATGACCTGCTTGATCACATGCAGGCATGCATATGCCATGTTGTTTCACAAAAGTTGAAAAGACACTTGATATTTATTTTTAACTGTCTAGTAAGAAAAGGGTCTTTTTTCTCAAGATTAGTCTATTGTCTTTTAAGATACACTCAAGCAAAGTGAACATTGACTTCCTCATGACAGGCAACATGACTGTATCAGCAGCCAGGGGGCATGACATTTTTGCAGTTCCAAGGAGATTGCTGAATTAAATTTTTTGGGAAGTTGAAAAAGCTCATACAATGTACATGAAGCTTTGTTTTAGTCAATTTGCATTGAAACTTACATATACATGTAAATAACCAGCTATCAAAGTAAGCAAAGGAGTATGTTATCTTCGACTCCTTTAACTTTCAAAGATCATTGCATGACACCTGGTATAATAATAATGTAACAGTGGAAGCTGTTGTGAGCAGACACCCTCAGGACACAAAAAAGAGGTCCATCACTGGAGCTCAGGCACTTTAATATGGGAATGTAAAAATACAGTGTGTATGGGAGATTGGAAAAACAGGGTTTTGCAAAGGCAGCCGTAATGTAAGTACAGCTGTCTGCTTATGAGAGCATCCCTTCGGAGAGCTTCCACTGTATTCAACACTGCTTCACGGAACTTCTCATGGTAGCTATGCAGCTTTGTACCTGTGGTTTGAAGGGTTTCTTTCCTTCCCCAGGTGTCCAATACTGCGTTGCAAGCTATCACATGTAATAATAAAACAAACATTGACATTAAATAATTATTATAAAATATTAACTAATCAATTATTACGGTGTATAATTATTGAAATTGCCTTGTTAGTACCACAACTACAAAACTTCACAAAAGTAACCCCGACCGGACTTTAATTTACCATGTAGCTGTTTTGGTTCAAATTTATTCTTGGTTTAAATTTCACTTCCCTTTGTTTTAAACTCTTTATCATACACTACCATACCCCAAAACAAAGGAAAATAAATTTAAACCAAGGATAACAAGGCTGCTGCCTAATAAAATTTTTTGGGAGCCCTTCAGGCTCCTAAAATAAAAAGGTAGGAGCCCGAACCACATTTTTAGGATCCCAACGATTGATGAACTTAAGGGAAGCAGATAGTCAAAACTTGATTCGTTCGAGTTTTGAATTTCCAGAAAGAGCTTGTTTGTTTACTTTTAGCAGCAGAAATGTTTTACCTACAGTCGACAAACACATGTTTGATGTTTTTGTTTCAAAAGTGCAAAATGAGCAGGGAATTCAGTTGTTCCTTCATTGGAAGTAGGCAAAGAGGCTATTGCCATAATAATAATAAGTTTTAGGTACCCCTCTGGGCTCCCTGTTCAAAAGTTTAGTCTTACACCCAAGAGGGAAGGTAATTGTAGGAGCCTCTGGCAACCGGGTACCCTTCAGGCAGCAGCCTTGGATAAATTTTGACCACAGCATCATCAACTGTTCATGTACCCATAATGATGGTAGAAATTGTAATTTGTTTACCCATAAAGCTCTTTTAGGATTTCTTATGAACTAATTGTTTAAACATGTTAATGTATTGCAGACTGAAGTGTTGGTCTTTTAGGAGAGGGGAAAACCAGAATACCTGGAGAAAGAAACTTCTTCTCCAACAAGTCTATGCGACTGACACATGCATGACTGAAGATTTAGTTAGTATGCCAATCAATGACAATCAATGAGGTTCACAACTACTTTTGTGTGATTAAAGACTGGTCATCGACTGACCATTACCAATCGATGTCAATTAACAGAAATTAATCGATCGTTATCGATTGATTTTTCCATGTTCACGCCCTGAATGCATTGACTCTTTGACAGAATGAGTAAGCTTGAGGTGCTTAACTGCTAAAGTACAAAAAAATAAAAAAAGCATTGCACACTACACATTAAAAAATATACATTACCTGAGTGATTCGATCTGAGCTAATCTGCTCAACTGTAGGAACAGCAGTCCTCTTCCCCGCTGTAGTCTTACTCATTCTCCTTCAGAACAACTCACGTAATCAAACAACCTTGCACGTGTTGACAAGCTTATGAACCGTAAACGTCCAGTCTACGTAACTCTTGCCACTGAATATGATGTCAAGAGAATTTACGATGTTGCCCAGCAAATGCGCTACTGAGTACACTATAAAAGTCGTTCAGTATGCAATCTGGAAGATTTAATGACTTCCAAAAGCCGCTACACAGTGTACTTCTGAACGTAAGTTGCAAATCTTTCTGCCCGCCGCCATCTTGACAGTGGGTACCAGTCCTTCTCTTTCAGAATTTCGTCATCTCAACATGATGTCAACTTCACCCAAATTAACCCCAGTTTCTTTTCCTTATTTTCAAAAGCATTTTCTCGGATAATTTTCTCTGTTAATTTTAGAGCTTCCAATCATCAACTTATAGACAAAAAGAATTAGAACTGAAATGCTTTTTAAGCTTTCAAATCTGAATTCAAATCTCGCACTAACCTTGCACTAACCCTGGTTTATCTTAACCCAGCTTTGAACAACTCGGCCCAGGTTTCCAGCTTTCAGAACTGCAGCGAACCGAGTCCCCTTTTCAAACAGAGATACAATTACAACAGCATGGGGAGAAAAAACAGCTTGGTAACAAGTACCGGTTCTAGAGAAGGCACTTCCAACTTTTACTAGTGGGCACCATCCCTACGAGTCGCCCAAGGGATCCATTTCGGAAACGGGTCTAGGAAACAGGGAGGGGGTTCCCTACTGTACGATCGTAATTGCCTCCTGCTTGTAGAAGTGAAAGAGCACAAAGCTTACCAATTAGATAGAGCTTTACCCCGATACCCTGTGAAGAGACTCCTTGCTCTCTTCAAGAAAACTCTTCCCGACTTATCTAGGAACATTAAAGGGCCCCTCCTCGCATGGTATGCCCTCCTTACCTTTTATTGTTTTCTTCCCTGACTAATTTTTTTTTATATACCACCTACCGGTAGACTAAGGATCTGATTTGCGCTCCTGTCCACATACAATAGGGAATAACAGAGTGGAAAATTGAAATGATTGTAGGTAGGATTGTACGAGCCCGTGACCGTATTTGGGGGCAAGCTCAAATTTCATGACTTGAGGGCCATGCGGACAAATCACCGTACAGCGCATTCCCATTTCTTGAACAACTGTTCTCAACAACCGGAATGTAGAAATCGCGTACAGTAATGAAAAAAAAAACTTAAAATTTCCCTTCGGTACATAAAACACTTTTAACATTCGGCTATAATATCCCAACAAGTGCACTTTATGTATACTGTAGTCTAAAAACAGTACAAGAACAGGCTCAGAGTACTATAAGGTCAATAAAACTTAAAATGTCACAGGCATTCTTAGGAGCCCATCTCTCCTGGCATTCTACGTTTTACTCATGTGCAACTAAGCACATGAGGCATAAAATACCCACCGTTTCCTTTTTTTTGGGTGCGAACATTTACACACGTGACTGTAACTTTTCATGGGGTGAGGGGTAGGGGATTATCCAATAGCTGCTGAAAAATGTATAGCCTGCGAACAGCAGACGTATTTCCGATAGTCGCTTCTCTTTCATTTTTTGGCTCTCGTTTCATTTCTCGCTCGGTCAAAACCGAAAATCTCCTTCTTCGGTCTTTCTTTGCTCCGAAACCTAACGGAAACGCTTGCTACGCAAGCTAATTGTGGAGCCAAAGGTCAGCTGTTGTCAGTTGACATTAAAAGACATTAGACTGCGGGCAGACCCTCATTTTTCTTTGTAAAGTTACTGCTGAGAGAAACCCAAGCACGCGAGCCGCTATAAACGAGGGCGTAAGCCCGAGAAAAAAATTAAAATTTATTTCAGTTTCCTTCTGTAAGATATCTTTAACGTTATAGATAACAAGCGATTACCGCTAGGTTCATAATTGTTCGTAGTTGGTTGTGATGCATGTTGGTTATCGCTTGCATCTCCACCACAGACTCGGCAGTCAATCTGTCAACAGCTGTAAAACTGACCAATCGGCTACTCCATTTCTGGGCTGATCCAAAAGAGTCCACAGTCCATCTTTTCTCGTCTGGTTCTAATCCCTTATTGCCCCCGCAGGGTTCCGGCCCAGAGGCCGGAACCCGAGGAGGCACCCTAATGTCCCCCGCGTAAAGAAAAAGTATCGTATCGTCGTATTGTTAGTATGCGAAAATTTTCTCGATTTGAAGAAACTAGGCGCGCACGGTGGTCCCGGTTAATTTTCAGCATGTGCGCCTGGCTTAGCAGTCGCGCAAATTGAATCAGGATCTCATTCCAAGCTATAAGGTGAGTATTTTGTATCATTGAGTATCTTGTAGCACATCAATTTCCCGATTTCTTTTAATTAAAAAGCTATTCAGCAGTATTGGAATTGTTTGGTTTTAAAGAACTTGATTTGTAAGACTCAAATCAGCAACGTGGATCGACACTCGATTCAAAACACATCAGGAAAGCTCAAACATTTCAAAACCCAGTACATTAGTTATAGGACATTTATATTGTTAGTTACAAATAAATAATTAAAGATGGTTTTGTTGTTTAACACGCGTTTTATTACATTTGCATTGTTGGTTGAACCCATTATGAGATGTATGAAAAACAATTGTCCATCCTAAGCGTGACACGTATGAGGATTTTCATTAACCCAGGAAGCAAAGTGTAATAATTGAGAAAACACAAAAGAAAACAAAAGAATTACACTCCGAAACTCTAATACGAAAACTGCATTTCAAAGCTTCATGGCAAATACATGGACAACCACATGGAGTCTTACTTCGGTTTTTAAAAGGTCGGGGGCAGATTTAGTGACAA
The DNA here is from genome assembly GCA_038088405.1 of Porites divaricata. Lineage (NCBI taxonomy): Eukaryota > Metazoa > Cnidaria > Anthozoa > Scleractinia > Poritidae > Porites > Porites divaricata. Next base: position 21,077,778 of record JBBMOI010000007.1, read on the forward strand.
CTATGACTAGTTGTAATATAACGTCGTGGTTTGCAAACGCCTAGTGATTTTAAGAACCTTGAAGCAACTTTGAAAACTGAAACGACTTTTAGTAATCTGAGCCGGTTCTTAGAACTATGTCAAAAAAGGCGTGCAGGGAAGTGAAAATGGGGAATAGTTTACAATAATACAGGCTAGTTGTTGACTTGCATTGGTCTGAATTCTGTTTATTTCATTGGTGGCAAAAGAATTTCGTAGCGGATGCGCTTGAGTATGGGTTACTTAGAGCCTCTTGTCTAAATTCCGAACAGGCGGCCGTTTTAACGGGGTGAAATTATAAAGGATTCTACTGTTTGAGATTTTAAATTGTTGCCGTTGGCCGTATTTACAAGTGAGCGCAATAACGGTTTTTTTTTATAACAAAATGTATGACCATTTTGCCGGGCGGAAAAAAGTGGCTGTATTACCAAGGTGACCGTACACAGGTCGCCGTAAGGCGGGGTTCCACTAGCCTGCGAAGCCAAGACGTATTTCCGGTCGTCGCTTCTCTCTTGGAGGGAGAGAAGCGACGACCGGAAATTCGGGGGGTTTTGCTGACAACCAGATGCATTTTTACCGGGGCCCAGCCTTCTCCGAAGGCTGGCACCGGTCTTAAAATGCAGACGGTCCGTTTTTTACCGGGACCCAGCCTTCTCCGAAGGCGGGCACCGGTCTTAAAATGCAGACGGTCCGTTTTTTCAACGTTACATTGTTAGGGATATATCGCTGGCTCGTTACTCGCTGGCTCAGGCTCATTGAAATCTTATCCGCCATTTTGGAAAGCACGAGGCATGGAGGACATTCAAGAAAAAGATTATAGCTTTTTTGTTCCCGAACCTTTACGATGCATTAGTTTATGAGCGAAAATTTAAGAGTGAATATTTGGAGAGAGAAATTTACGAGCGATCACTTAAGAGTGAACCTTCCATCGTGAAACTTATCGAAAATAAGAGCGACTTTGAGTTATCAATTAAGCTATCTACATTGAGTGAACCTTCCATCGTGAAAGTTATCGAAAATCAAAGCGAACACTTATCAAAGCTAACTTTATATCATCTTAAAAAACGTGCTACAAGGCGATCTAGACGTGCTCGTGAACCGAGCAGAATTCCAGAAGAGGTCCCAACAAGAAGAATAGCATGTTGAAGAAATTTGTCTTCAAAAAGATTTCAACGATTGAGATACCGAAGTCTTCAAAGCTCCATCGCTATGTTAATAAGGTGAGAAAACTTTCAGTCATGCACGATATAAATGTAATAACAAACGCGATCCTAAGATAATTAACTTAAATAAAATGGCTATACCCGAAAGCTTATTTGTTGTCTTTCTTTAGCAGGCATGCATTATCACAGGATAATGAAACTAAAAGTAAAGCACATCGATATTTATCATTGTTTTCTTGCAATTGTGTGAGTCATATGTGAATTTCAAACTAAGTAAAGATGTTGAGAAGAATCCAGGACCTACTCAATACAACACTGATCATCATGAAGTAATAATTAGACCTTTTATGCAAAATCACAGCTCAACAATGCAGTTGACCTCTCCTATTTCCTCTGAGAATTTGATACAGTCAAGATTAGGTGAACTTGGTTTACAATCAATAGATGTTGGCGGTGCGGGTGATTGTTTCTTTAGATCTGTATCAAAGAATTGGCATAAAATCTAAATGAAAAGGCTGTTTCTTACAACGATATCCAAAAGAAGTAAATTTAATTTGGTCATGTTAACAATTTTTAAACACGCGGGTACCCTGTGCTATTGTCAGAATTTGAAGTAGGGAGCAACAACTGTAACCATATAAATATTAATTCGATTAGTTTGCACACGGAATGGTTTAATGCAACTATATTTACCACTTATCAATAAATGAGATCCCTGTGTATTGCAAAATATAGTTACAGAATTCATCCTAGCAAGTTTTCATCAGTCTAAAGAATATTTGCAATAAAAAAAGATTTTCATGTCTTCCGACAAACTTGTTGATGGAAACTACCCTTCCACGTGGCCCCGGTAAAATTCACGAAGTGATTCTAGTTCAACGTTACATTGTTAGGGATATATTGCTGACTGAGATATATCGCTGGCTCGTTACTCGCTGGCTCATTGAAATCTTATCCGCCATTTTGGAAAGCACGAGGCATGGAGGACATTCAAGAAAAAGATTATAGCTTTTTGTTCCCGAACCTTTACGATGCATTAGTTTATGAGCGAAATTTAAGAGTGAATATTTGGAGAGAGAAATTTACGAGCGATCACTTAAGAGTGAACCTTCCATCGTGAAACTTATCGAAAATAAGAGCGACTTATCAAAGCTAACTTTATATCATCTTAAAAAACGTGCTACAAGGCGATCTAGACGTGCTCGTGAACCGAGCAGAATTCCAGAAGAGGTCCCAACAAGAAGAATAGCATGTTGAAGAAATTTGTCTTCAAAAAGATTTCAACGATTGAGATACCGAAGTCTTCAAAGCTCCATCGCTATGTTAATAAGGGGAGAAAACTTTCAGTCATGCACGATATAAATGTAATAACAAACGCGATCCTAAGATAATTAACTTAAATAAAATGGCTATACCCGAAAGCTTATTTGTTGTCTTTCTTTAGCAGGCATGCATTATCACAGGATAATGAAACTAAAAGTAAAGCACATCGATATTTATCATTGTTTTCTTGCAATTGTGTGAGTCATATGTGAATTTCAAACTAAGTAAAGATGTTGAGAAGAATCCAGGACCTACTCAATACAACACTGATCATCATGAAGTAATAATTAGACCTTTTATGCAAAATCACAGCTCAACAATGCAGTTGACCTCTCCTATTTCCTCTGAGAATTTGATACAGTCAAGATTAGGTGAACTTGGTTTACAATCAATAGATGTTGGCGGTGCGGGTGATTGTTTCTTTAGATCTGTATCAAAGAATTGGCATAAAATCTAAATGAAAAGGCTGTTTCTTACAACGATATCCAAAAGAAGTAAATTTAATTTGGTCATGTTAACAATTTTTAAACACGCGGGTACCCTGTGCTATTGTCAGAATTTGAAGTAGGGAGCAACAACTGTAACCATATAAATATTAATTCGATTAGTTTGCACACGGAATGGTTTAATGCGACTATATTTACCACTTATCAATAAATGAGATCCCTGTGTATTGCAAAATATAGTTACAGAATTCATCCTAGCGAGTTTTCATCAGTCTAAAGAATATTTGCAATACAAAAAGATTTTCATGTCGCCCGACAAACTTGTTGATGGAAACTACCCTTCCACGTGGCCCCGGTAAAATTCACGAAGTGATTCTAGTTTTTAGAACAGATGGAACTATAACTAGCTCAGGGAGCTTATAAGTGGAAGTTTAGGGTTAAGAATAACAATCAGGGGCACCAAACGACAATTTTCCGAGAATATCTGTTCGGAAGACGATTGAGATCAAGCTTTTTCGGAACTTATGTTGTAAAATTTCTTGCTTGCCTGTCTCTCCTAGGATTCTCGAACATCTAAAAAATGGCATAATTGCCTATTTTTAACGGATGTTTACCCTAAAAAGGTTACCTAGAATTTTCGGGAGCGCCTTTTTTCTGGCTGAAATTTTCAAAAAGGTAAGTTTTGATCCCTATAATTTTAGGATAACTAGACTTTCAGCTAGGAAATCCGAACACATGAAAAATTTTTAGGGGATGAAAATATGCCTATATCTACCGTTTAAATACTAAAATTGCTGTGGCTATATGGCCGGTAACCGGTCAAGGTTTGCAAAATACTAAATGGCCGGCAGTTCTATATTCCCATTGAACTATAACTATAACATGTCGTGATCCTGATCAAACCAGCCGGTTTTGTGGGATTTCTATATCATATTTTTGTTGGTCGCGAGTCTTTGGATGTTCGTTTCTGTTTTCTGTCCAAAGCGTGGCGTGACAGGCGACGTTTGGCTGGTTTGATCAGGATTACGACATGTTATAGTTTAGATTAGCCGGAATTTTTCGATTTTGTACAATTTACTGAGAATATAGGACTGCCGGCCATTTAGTGTTTTGAAAACCTTGACCGGCAGTCGAGCTGAAAAAATTTCTAAGTGTCACAAAACATGATTTCCTCCTCTCACTGTCCTCTGAGCCCAGCGTAAACCAAACGCTAGACCAAAGATCTGTAAAGCATTTCATGATCGCTTGACTTTTCTAAATCGACAAATGATAGTTTAGATTAGCTGGAATCTTTCGATTTTGTGAAATTTACTAAGAATATAGAACTGCCGGCCATTTAGTATTTTGAAAACCTTGACCGGTTACCGGCCATATAGCCACAGCGTACTAAAATACGTTTAACAATGCTAATGCTAATGCTAATGCTAAGTGGTTTTGAACTATATTGTCGTTGGGTGCCCCTGAACAATGACTGACTTGTAAGTTTGTCTTGTAACATGCTGTAACAAATTAAATCACATCGTCCTTATTGTTCCATCCTGTCTGCAAGAATTTCGAGCTGCTCGTTTGAACACCCATAAAGCCATTTATCCTCAATACCTGATTTCTTGCCGTAAAGGACACGCCATCGAGTATTCCACATATCCGCGCCAACAAAGCCAAGCAGGAGAGAACGATCCGTTGTGGCGTGTATGTCATCCCGTCCATGGCTTACGCGATGATTGTTGAAAATAGCCGCTGTACCTTCCTTGAGTAGAAACCTTGTCTGGTTTGCAGGATCATACAGCTTATGGTGAAGCAGGGTAAATGCCTCGTAGAATTTCCTCATGGTCGAATGATCCTTGAAAGTGCTTAATTCCAAACCGGCGTGTTTGTTAGAGATGTAGACAGTAGGGTGTCGCTTTTCTAGACGATTAAAAGAAATAATTGGCCTTTCCAGGGTGTTGTCGTAGTGGTAGATATAAACCTTGTCTGGATCACACTTCTCTTGAACGGTCATTCTTCTTCTGGAGAAACGCACTGGGATGGTACTGAGTAGTTCATACGCTTCTGGCTCTTCACGGCGCAGCTGCTCAATGACTGCAAGATTATCCACCCAATAGTTGAACGTGTCTTGAACTGGCGCGGAATACTTACTGGCAACCAAGCACGATAACCTGTTCAAAGCATCATAGTAAGCAGTGTCTATGTGAACAGGGTGCTTTTCTGGAGCATAGATATCTTGGTCGATCTGCTCTGCCTTGGATTTATCCGCTGATATCTCGAATGTGTCAGTAGGGTGGGTGCGTTGTTTTTGTTGACCCACGCAATGTAGAATCCCTTCCAAGCCCTCTTGATTCGGGGGTACTCCCTCGAAAAAGGCCACTCCATACCTAACCAAGTCGGTCAGCCAGCTATCTAGCTTTTCCATCCTCTCGGAGTAACTGTAAACGGGAAATTTGGAGTTTGCATCCCACAGGGTGATATCCTGCTCCTTGCGAAGAGAGTCGTTGTTTTTCATGTCTTGAGCGCGAAGCCACGACGCATTAAAACTGCTACGATGGTCTTCCCATTCAACGGTCACATCTTCGCTTCCTTCCCCGTTTTTAGCTTTAACAATTGGTGATTCGGTGGCTATGAAGCGAGCATAGTCGCTCTGGTTGTAAATCAAACTGTCCGTGAAATATTTTGGGTCCCGGACCGACGCGCGAAGCCATATGTTAGGAAACGTACTCTTTGCACCATCTTGCCAGGTAATTTTTAGCAAATCTCTGCAGTGAGATAAAGCGGCTATTCGAAAAGGTGCGCGGAGAACAGCAGACATTTCAGTAGCTTTGCAGGAGTAAGCCGAGCAAGTGCAAAGTTAGGCTGAGATCATGCCCTCAGGGCGTGATACATTTGTTTGTCGGATCACATGTAAAAAAGCTAGAATCTGGACTTTTTTCTGATTGGATAGGAAACAATACGAATGATTTGCGCCGTTTCGATTGGCCAAAATGCCGCCATCCGTTAAGGCCGATACACATGAGGGGTTTTGCGCCTGGAGTATGCTCCAGGGGCACACTCCGGGAGCAAAGTTCCTCCGTGTGTACCAACGATTTCATGGGTATACTTCATCCTCGGGAGCAGAATTTCCACCCCACAAAATGCTCCACGACATTTAACGGGTTAAATATTTGGGAGCAAGCTCCCAGGGCAAATTGAGCGAACTTGAAAACGCTCCCTCGTGTGTACTGACACTTTTTGTTGCGCGTCGATTAATACGGCAAATGTTACACATTAACCAATCAAATTAGGAATATCAGCTATCCCACACCAAGTTTCTTTCGTTTGCTCCCTCGTGTGTACCATAACATGGAGCAAGCTCCCGCAGTATGTCCCCTCGTCGAAAAAAAAAAAAAAAAGTATGTCCCCTCGTGTGTACTGACATGTGAAAAATGAGCTGGAGCATGCTCCGGGAGCAAAACCTCTTGTGTGTATCGGCCTTAACGGATGGCGGCATTTTGGGCAATCGAAACGGCGCAAATCAAAGTATCGGCCTTTAGTTGTTGTTGATTTCAGTCTGCATTTTTGCTTGCGTAATGCGGCACACACGCGAGTTCGTTATGAAATTTCCGGCTCAGTTTTCTTGTATTTGAAGAATGCCTAAATAGAAATTTCATCCATTGAAATATTTTCCATCCGGCATCGTATACTAAAAATTCACCGATCATTTGAATGCAATTTGATACCGGCTACAAGTTACAGAAGCGACAAACGGGTTCCGAGTTTTCAACTAATCAATTCATGAACGGAATCTTGATCTGGCTTGACTGTAATTCTTCCTTCAGAAACCTGCGAATTATTCTGAGCGATCTTCGCTTTCACACCACCTTTCAGTTCGTGAAATATGGTGCTTCAGCCTAATTTTTTTTCTCACTGCTTTCGGTACAGAACGAAGTCAAAGAGCTTTAACCAGTAAATTCTTTATTATTTGTAGCTGTTAAATAAAGGTACGGCAACTCCAGCTAGCAGTATTTCATCACAAAAACAACACATTTAAAATTTTTTTTTAGGAAGCGCCATCTGAACGTGGACGAACTTAAAAATGTTCTTTTCCCTAAAATTGATTTCAAAAGAGACATTATTCGTGTCAAAATTTGATTCCCTTATGGTAAACGCTTATTGCTTAATAACATGACAGTTCAAGCAGACGTTACACTATGTAAATTAGGGGGCGGTTGACAGCTTGTTAAATAAATGTATCAGGCGTTATTTTTTTCCCTCTCGAGCCAAAGAAGCAAAGAAGCAAAAAAAAGAAAAAAAATAACGCCTGATCTCAGGTTAAGGTTAGTGCAAAGTCAAGGACTTGTACTCTGCTTTAGCTGGGATCGCTAAGCATCATGGGCGGTATTCGAAATCTGGTCATTTGTGTCAAGATGGCGAGGAGTGAACATCTCACAGGAAACGACTGCGGAGACGAATATTCGTTAAATATGCTGTAGAAATCAGCGATTTACCTTTATTTTCTTACAGAGACGTCTATAAAAACAAAGACTATCGAATTATCAGGGGAACACAGTGTCATTCCGTTAATAAGTGTATTTTGTGTACTTTCATTTAATCAGTGTCTGTATCAGGATGGTCACGCGAGCGAGGAACTCGAGCGAAGCGAGCGAAACGGCAAAACTCTCCAGCATGTCCTGCCGAGCTTAGACTCAATTGACTGAAGAGGGACTGCTCGCAGTCCATACTGTATTGTATTAAAATATGATTCATTGTTACGAATTTTACGCTTCCTTTTTTCCATTTCCCTTGGGAGTTCGAAATAGCGGGGTTCGACAGTACATGTAAAGCAGTGAGTTGTGTAGCCTGCAGAGCAGGCGTTTTTTAACGAAAACTCGGAGGTACATTGATCGTGGCCGCCATCTTGAAAAGCAACGGAAATCAGTTTTTGACTCGTCCCAACTCTCTGGTAGTATTAACGTCCAAGGTGGCGGGACAACGTTATTCCTTAAAACAATTCATGGATCGCGCTCCAAAATACGCCTGCTTTGCAGGCTATGAGTTGTGTCCCAAAATGTGAAATCTTATCTGTGTTTAAAATCTACTGTAATCATAACAGCCTGCGTAGCTGGCGGGATTAGTATGGAAGTGCTGTATTGTTTTGGCATCGGAGCCGCGAGAAGAGTTGGTATTCAAGTCAAGCTGTGATTTTCCCTGCTAGCAAAGGTCTCTCACGACGAGGCAAAAATGAGAGAAAGGAGAGAGACCTCTGCTAACCTGAGACCGGGCGTTATTTTTTTTTCTTTTTTTTTTGCTTCTTTGCTTCTTTGGCTCAAGAGGGAAGAAAATAACGCCTGATACATTTATTTAACAAGCCGTCAACCATCCCCTAATTTACATAATGTAACGTCTGCTTGACCTGTCATGTTATTAGGCAATAAGCGTTTACCACAAGGGAATCAAATTTTGACGTAGACTGTTCACAGTCCTCTATTTTTCCGTAAGATCATCGAGATCGAGCGCTTTGCGTTACGGGCTGCCATCTTGCATGAGTGTCAAAACTACTTAGGGGACGGGGGCGGTTTGATAGGAAGCGAGAAAAATAGAGGGACTGTAATAACATCACTGCAGTTCGCGTTCAGGAGGCGTGACAGTAATTTCACGCCTTTTACCATTCATTAATTAAGAAATTCCGCTGGTGATGAAACACATGCCAGACACATTTGGCATGGATTCAGTGGATTACGCGTGTTTACAAATATCTCCTTTCGAAACAGTGATTTTATAATGTTTCTGGGCCATTCCTCGAAATAAAATCGGCAAACATGCACAAGAAAACATTTTCCTAATCAAAATACCAAAAATCCTTCGTGTGTCTGCGCAAAATGTGCCTTATGGTAAGAAAGCGTACGTTTTAAGGAAACGTCGTCTTGTCAACGACTTGTCAATGTCGGCAACTTAAACTAAACCTGTTGTCAACGCAAATTAATATCTATTGTCTAATGACCAATCAAACGCCTGCGTTGCTGGTATAACGCGCTCCGTGAACGCGAGCTGCAGTGATGTTATTACAGTCCCTCTATTTTTCTCTCTTCCTCCCAAACCGCCCCCGTCCCCTAAGTAGTTTTGACACTTATGCAAGATGGCAGCCCGTAACGCAAGGCGCTCGATCTCGATGATCTTACGGAAAAATAGAGGACTGTGAACAGTCTAATTTTGACGCGAATAATGTCTCTTTTGAAATCAATTTTAGGGAAAAGAAAATTTTTAAGTTCGCCCATGTTCAGATGGCGCTTCCTAAAAAAGAAATTTTAAATGTGTTGTTTTTGTGATGAAATACTGCTAGCTGGAGCTGACGTACCTTTATTTAACAGCTACAAATAATAAAGAATTTACTGGTTAATTAAAGCTCGTTGACTTCGTTCTGTACCGAAAGCAGTGAAAAAAAAATTAGGCTGAAGCACCATATTTCACGAACTGACAAGGTGGTGTGAAAGCGAAGATCGCTCAGAATAATTCGAAGGTTTCTGAAGGAAGAATTACAGTCAAGCCAGGTCAAGACTCCGTTCATGAATTGATTATTTGAAAAGTGAACCCGTTTGTCGCTTCTGTAACTTTTAGCCAGTATCAAATTGCATTCAAATGATCGGTGAATTTTTAGTATACGATGAGATGGAAAATATTTCAACGGATGAAATTTCTATTGCTGGTTTTCAGTGTCACGCCATTCAAAATAGATCAAAATAAAAATCAAAACCGTTCAGTAGATAAAGTCCAGAATCTGGGAAATGAAAGGACGTACATGTACAAAGACCCTCGCCAAGATTCAGTTCAAAGGAATCTTTCGTATACGAGATATCCGAAGAAATGTTTTACTCAAATTTATAGAGATTTGTATGGAGACGCCATGCTGGTGCTCACCTGGATGAGCTCCAACATGGCGGACGGAAACCAACAGAAACATCTGTTACCGAGTTTTGCTACAAAAGCGTGAATTCATTATTCGAGAAACTCATAAACATTAAAGTAATACTTTTTCTAATACATGAACTGATTAGACAGCAAAATTTTCTGAAGTAAGTCATTTTCTTACCCAACATGACAGCTCTCCTGGCCGTCATGTAATGCCGCGTCACGCAAAAGCTTAGAAATTCAAGCGTACTCAATGATCACAAAACCAAGAACCTCTTTGAAGCGAAAATTTGTATGAAAATTAGTTTTTAGCTGCTCAAATGCATCATGAAAGTAAAATCTCGCTAGGATCGATAGTTTTTTAGTTTGAATTTTAGTGACGTCATGTGAAAACCAACAATTTAAGCATTCTTCAAATTCAAGAAAACTGAGCGGGCAGAAATTTCATAACGAACTCGCGTGTGTATTCACTGCCGCATTACGCAAGACAAAATGCAGACTGAAATCAATTAACAACAGCTAACGGATGGCGGCATTTTGGCCAATCGAAACGGCGCAAATCATTCGCATTGTTTCCTATCCAATCAGAAAAAAGTCCAGAATCCGGCATTTTTATATGTGATCCGTCAAAGAAATGTATCATGCCCTCTTCCCGTGAGAGACATAAAGGGTTAATAGGGAGAGGGCATGATCTCAGGCTAGACCTCTGCCGGCTTCCGAAACGTTGTTTGATGAAGCCGCCGACCAGATTTCTGGTCGAAACTTACCGGTTTCAAAACCGGTTTGGTTTAATGTGTAATGCGCGTGCCTTGTTAGACTGAACGATTCAGCCCACAATGAAAGGTGTTGACAGGCCAACCATTACTCATAACCTCGTGATAGTGTGATACGTGACCTTATTGTTTTGCGTTAACGAGGATTAAAGTTCAGTATTTCTGTTTCGACCGTCGCTACAAAGGTAATTCCAAGTGATATGCCCTCTTATTTTGAATTGTAATCCTCAGAAAAGGCATTTACCGTCTTTTCCAAACTCCCAGCTGGTTTAACGGACGTCCTCTCTGGTCCTCGCTTTCCTCAAAATCTGCGAGATTGTGGAGTTCTCGACATTTCTTGAGGTTTCGCGTGCAAACCGGTTCTGTGGGTTGTGTCGCACGTGACAAAACGTCACTGGTTGTTAAGGAAACGCAAACGCATGCATGATAGAAAACGCGTCGGAAGCCGGCAGAGGTCTCTCTCCTTTCTCTCATTTTTGCCTCGTCGTGAGAGACCTCTGCTAGCAGGGAAGCTGTGATTGAACAAACACGATTTATTAGTACTGTATTTTTGTGTAGCGAATTTAAGCTAGAGAATATTTACTCTAGAGTACATTTTTGCGGTAATTTTTATTTGTGGAAGCAAGGTTAGAACCCACAAAAATTTTGTCCACACGGTACTTTGTTGAGTACCCTCGCTCCCCGGGGGTACGCTAAACACTCGTTCTGGAACACCCAAATCACTGTCTCCCCCCGAGTAGGACATACGTGCTTGTAACGGGGTTTTTACAGACAGAGAAGTGGCCGCGGTCTTGGTTTGCAAGTAAAACTACCATAACTGGAAACTGTGGGAAGGTCAAAGAAGCAATTGGCAAAAGGAAGCAGGCGGTAAGCATTCTATATACTAGTAGAGTAGCACCTTGATAACTCGAACTCGGATAACTCGAATTCCCCGCTAACTGTACTCGAACTAAATTTCCTTTCCCTTGATCAAAATTTCACTGAAAGTTACCTCAGCTCCTGGTTACCCCGATAACTCGAATTCACCGCAACTCGAACTGTTTTTTGTTTCTCTTCAGACGTTCTACTGTATAATGCTAAATGACATCTCATCAGATCAAAGTTTTGTTGATAAACTAAAGCGGTTCATTTTTCGTGTCTCGCGCGTGTCACTCCGGCGGACTAAGAAAAAAGAAGGACTCAGTCGTAGTCTATTTTCACACAGCACAAGGGGCCAACACAATCTGTCCACAATTTGTTTATTGTTAAACCAATTGTATTTTAATTTTAGTAAATGTAGTGGATTTACCCTTTGCTTCTTTTGTAGTGGTATATCGCTAAGCGTCCTGAGTATGTACATCGATAAATCCCGGGCGCGGGGGGGAGGGGGGTACTGCCATATAGAGTGTTTTCACTCACGTGGCCAGCATCTATGCAAATTTATTGGAACAAAAGAAATTGTTTTACACAAGAAAAGAGTTCAACTCCCAGAGGATTGGTTTGGGACACCAACATGGCCGCCATTTCATTGTTTTGGGACACCAACATGGCCGCCGTGACGTCATGTGAAAACACTCTATATCGGCTATATAAAGATAAAAACCCATAAAATCGGTCCGTGGACCACACAGGAGAGACGTAACACATATTTTAAGTAAGGTAAGCTGTTTTTATTGAAATCCTTTCATTTTCGTAGGTTACAGAAACTGTAGGTTTTATCCCATACAAATCCTTATATTTTGAATGTTACGCAACTATGCCGATGCTCACCGATGCTCATATTTCGAGCTTGAGCTACCTGTGTTTACTCTGGGATAGGGTATATAAATCAGAGAGTTTAGGTCTAGAATAGAGTATCATTTTCCAGGAAACTGATCAATTGGTTGAAGATTTTAGTCTACATGTAGACTAGGAAAACCGGGAATTGCCCCTCAAATATGTGAAAAAATCAAATCGGTTTTGTTTTGGCTGGACTGTGTTTGTGACCTCAGTAGTTTCTGAAAAACAGCCACTCTGGGATAGTAGGGGGGATTTTGGGAGTTTAGTCTAGTATAGGGTAGCAAAATTCACTTGAACGAGCTCTAGTATACGTTAAGGGTTCCAGGGTCCCAGCTGCACATCCCCACCCAAAAATTCCTAAAGTACCCCCCCGGAGGATAAATACCAAATAAAGTTTACGTTGTGTTACCTTACCTACGGTAAATTGGAAAATCCTTAAATAACAACGACCGAGACCAGGTTTTATGAGCCCGCGAGACTGAGCACCCCAGCCAAACCCTTGTTTTCACTAAAACCGCTGGACGCCAACCTGGTTAAGGTCATTGTTATCTAAGGTCTTCCGGTAAATTGTTGTCCCTTTGTGACTCAGAAGTAGTCTGCTACACAGCCGTTTTTGGTGTCGTCACGCAACGCTCCTCCGCACTAACTTAGTGGGGAGGAGCGTTGCGTGACGACCCTAAAAACAGCTGTGTAGCAGACTCAGAAGTGATATTTTGAAGGATTTTGAGTTCGCTGTTTACTGTTCCTCTAGCCTGCGTGGCAGGCGTTCAAATCACTTTCAGGCCAAAATATCCATGAAAAATTTCGAAACTCGCCTCTTACTTTGCGAGAAAGTAAAATTCGAAAGTAAATTCGCCGATAGGACAAATCTGCTCGTAGAATGTTACACAATACCACCCGGCTTTACCTAGCCTCACGAAAATACTAATGGGAAATACAAAACCAACAACGGCTAAGAGAAATCTTTAAGGAGCCTCCCCTCATATTATATCGCAAGCTGGGAAAAACCGCTCTTAGTAAGAGCGAAGCTCTGAAGGTCACATCACCATCCATTCCCGCTGGCCATGGATGAAAGGAGATAAAAAAGGGCAGAAATAACTTTGCTCACGACATATGCAGTGTATTTTAATATGGAACATCAGGTTCCTGTGCCACAGTGATATGTGCATCGCCCTGGTAGGGATACGATAAACACTGATGTTAAGTATCCGGTCTCGTCCGCGACACAAGTGGCGGCTTAAGAGGGAACAAATGATTGTTTTGTTTTCAGTTAGATTCTTAGATGTACTGTACTCATCACTTTGTCAAGGAGTCCAAGAGAGGTTAACATAACCACGTTAGACAGAAATCAAGGTCGGGAACTGGGGAAGCGGGGATCGAATCCCACATCTTATACCGGATCTACACAAGTAAAGTAATAAATTATAAAAGGGGAATTGTTTCCGTATGTCAGGAAAATCCCGGCAAAAAGATCGGTGATTTTAACTGTTTCCCAACCGTCACAGGTTTTGCTGCACCTTGCCTGCAAAGGTTTTTTTTCGGCAAGGCTTTTAGCATTTACTAAGTCGTTCGTGTCGCTTGTCAGCGCACAGGCAAACCACCCTGTGTTCGCCTGGCAGTTGTTGTCATTGAAATCTGAGCATGGATCTTTTCTTCAGTCAAAAACCTTTAATATGGACACTGAGGGGGCTATAGAAGGCCGTATTTTTTTTCTTAACATGTATCAAGGGGGTTGAATTTACCGAAAAATTTTCTCTAAGTTCATCCCGCTAATACGGACAACCATTTTATCCCGGTGGTGAGAACTTAAGTGACAGAGACTCCTTCAAAGGAAAGGAGTTCGAATGTTTGTGGTACCGGTTGGGTGAGAGTACGTATTCAGGCAGGGGCTTTCCAGAAAACAGTTTCAATGCCTATGTAACAAAAAGTGGACCATTAATTTTAGAATTCAGTTGAAGCGAAGACACTCTTTATCATTTTAAAAGATAGCAAATAGCGTGGCATAGGCATCAGAACAAGTTGCGAGGATTGTTGTGATTATTCCAGGGCGTGGCTCTAATGCAAGGCGATGGTGAGGAGAAGGTCATGGGGCTATCCAGTGCGGCGCTTAATTAAGTAAATACGATATTGTATTGCAGGACATGAGTGCTCGTGTGGTGTCAGCAACCTGGAGACTTTCATCTCATTTCAAAGGCCCAAGGTTAAGCTGGACCAGTTCTCACGTTTCTCTCCGGACGTTTAGAAGAAGTTTATCCAACTTCTTTGAGCCACTACCAAAACAGGAGCTGGTGACGAAATTCAAGTCGAGGCTAAGAGGAAGGCAGTTTCTTCCAGGCTCCTCGGGTTCGGACTTCCCAGAATTCCTTGAAGAGCCAACAGGTTCATTCCCGCTCGGCGTTGCAGTCAAAAATCCAAACGGCTCCTCACTCGCTGATCTTACCGCAAAATGCATGGAATTTGCGGAAGAAAATGTCTCTCGTAGCCCTGCTATATTATTCCGAGGTCTTCCTGCTAAGTCTGCAGATGACTTTTCTGTAATCGCTGGGGCGATCCCGTATAAGACCGCTGCGTATGGAGGCATTGGACATCGCTCTCAAGTTGACAAAGCGGCAGGAACTTATACTGCCAGTGAGAGGCCACCAAATTATACAATAGAGTTGCATAACGAATTAGCCTACAGTGAAAACTTTCCATCCAAGGTAGTAATTTTGAGCTCATTCTTGTTGAAGCGTGAGGGGCAGAGAAAAGCACTTTGGCGCGCTGCGCGATAAAAACCCCATTTTTCTTCCTTTGTTTGCTATGTCTGGTTTGTAGCCTCCAGGGGGGAGGGTGCGGCTACACGTAGGTTACCTGGTTTGCATAGGTGAACAGGGATCTGGGGTTGCATAACACCAACTAGCATGTATTGTCCTCGTTTTTCTAGTTGACAATCTCGCATTTGACATTTAAACCCTGCGGAAACAAACATTTTTGTTCTTTTTTAACTTTTAATTAATACAATTCAGACGATTTGGCTTTCCCTGCAATTGAATGGGATTTAATAGGGTTATGGGTCAGAGGCTCCAATTCCTTTTTTTTCCGGGTTTGCCCTCTTCGCAATAAAACAGCACTTTGAAAACGAGCGATTTTAACTTAATTTTTCAAAGTGATAACGAAGACTTGGTATTTAAGGGGAAGGACTACAAGCTACACCTCCTTTTTTGCCCCGCCGCCCGAGCGCCCGGGAGAGATTTCTCGCAGGCTACTGCGCCGCAACCCCCCCCCCCCCCCCCCCGGCCGAGGACGAAACCAGAGAAAGGCCCAATCCATATTAAATTCCCAATTTAGTCTTACGATTCGCTATAATCTTCAAGGCATGGACTGTCTAGCGTAACGTTGCAATTCGTATTTCTTAGGTGTACCTATTCTGTGTGAAGGAGCCTGCCGATGGCTGCGGTGGCGAGACTCCTATAATGAAAAACAATGACCTTCAATCACGTCTGGATCCTGATATCATAAGAAAGCTAGACGAAAAGCATATCAAGTACGAAAGATACATGCCTTCCACACGACACAGGAACTATATATCGTGGCAAGATGGTTTTCAGACAAAGGATAGAAAGGTACCGGCGCTATACGTTGTATTGATTGCTAGATTTTGGCTCTTTGTTTTAATTTTTCTCGGTAAGGAGGGTGGTCAGAAATTACACTACCTAATATTAGCTTTAAAATAGCAGAAACTAATTCCGCTGATCAAACACCATCATGTTTACCTGTCCATCTCAGTTGGTTGGATACAACCATGCCTATCAACTTTTTGCTTCGTTCGGGCTGTTTACACGGAGGGACGAACATCCTTGCACCAGGAAAATCCTGGAAGGCGGAATAACTTTCCGCTCCTTGCAGAATTGTTGTTTTACCTATTAAACCTATTGCTTTTTTGGACGTTGTTGTTGTTGTTGTTGTCGCTGTCTACCCAGCACCTAACCTTCCCCTACTGACAGGTAATCAAGTAATAGACTAGTCCGTCAGGAAACAGAGCAAATTTCATTCACATTTTAAGACTCGATTTAGCTCCCGCTTATTCTCCGTCCGTTTACTATCGTTTTGGCGCCAAAAAATGACTCAGCTCGTTCCCACTGAGGAACTAGCACTTGACAATGGGAAGTGGGGAATGCCAGCAAGGTACAATGCTCTTTTTTGACTTTCATTCTTACTCTTCTAGGAAGTGGAAGACATAGCTAAACAGCAAGGCAACGATATCCACTGGGATGAGAACGGGGATCTGTATTTATCGCTAATCCGACCTGCTTTCATACCGCACCCTGTGACTGGAGAAAAATACTGGTTCAATCTAGTTACGGGGCACCACAATTCGTGCGTGGATTCGATGCCAACATTTAACGACACCGACATCTTGGACGGGAAATGGCCGTACCACAGTTATTACGGCGACGGAAGTGAGATTGAACCAGAGGTGATACAGCATATAAGAGCACAATCTTGGACGTGCTCCGTTGGATTCAAATGGAAATGCGGTGATTTGTTGGTGATCGATAACGTTGCTGCCCAACATGGAAGAATTGGATTTTCCGGTGAAAGGAAGATGCTGGCATATCTGACCGTCTAAATCAAAGGACTTCAAATCTTCTTTTTTAAATTTTAACTAGTAGAAATCTGTATGGAAAATTAAGTGTCGCTAATTAGAATTTAAATCGTGCATTTTTTAAAATGAAATTCCGCCATCTGGTCAGAATGTTAATAGATGTGTTTTTTAAGGGCTTTAACTGCTCAGAAGAGCTCGGGAAACTCATTTATACTGCTCTAGATGTGGAGCACCCCGTATACAAAGAGGAGGCTCCCATACATTATTATTTTCAGCGTGGGTTTGATTTAACACAATCATAAAACAATGAAGCAACGTGGCATGGGTCATTGTTTGAGGGCCAAATTTTCAACCCAGACTCTACGACTGAAACGGTCCAGCGCACCATCAAAAGGAACGTGCCAAGCAAACGTTGGGCCTGGGTTAGTGTACGACGTTCTCCTTAGTGCATGGCTGTTCCATCAGGATCAACTTTCTGTAAAATTCCTTCCACTTTTCTTCTTGGTGCATGTCTTCGGTAATCCAAGCGATGGGTGTGCCACATGGCTCGATCCTCTAAAGCAGCCTAACCCGTCCAATTCTTGTTGAATGGTCTGGTAAATTTCGCCATCGTTACTGTTTGCATTCCTTTTTGTTATCAGTATTCGCGAAGCCTATTGTGCAAAGTACGCATAGACATTTCAGTTGCATGGTACAGTACTTTTCTAAAAAGAGCAATATAACCGAGTAATCAAACACACGCTGAAAGCAATAACGTTTCAGAGCCTCCTCTTTGTCTGCCGCTGCTTCACATCTGAGAGCAGTATTGTTGCGTTTCCTGGAGCTCTTCTGGGCCCAGTTCCTCAAAAGATGGTTAAGTTTAACTCAGGATTAATCCAAATTTTAAGCAAGGTTTTCTTGTTTAAGAACATGTAACTCGAGCTTACAAAATACTGTTGTGCCTTTACTTCGAAATGAAATGATAACACAAAATGTTACTCTAAGCAATGCAATGAATGTTACTCTAAGCAATGAATGTAAACACAAAAAGTGGAACAAAATTTGAATCCTGGATTAGCGCCCTGAGCAGTTGAAGCCCTTAAAAAAACACATCTATTCTCGCGACAGATTGCCACATGCGGGGATAACAAAGAAAATGGCGGGAGTTTGCAATCAAGGCGCATAACGTGTCAGCGGTTGAGTAATGATGGGTGGTAAGTACGTGGTGTAACCATCAAATAGTAGTTTCACGTTATTCACTGAAACCAAAGTATATGCAGGGTTATGTAGTGGTAGTAGTAGTAGTCATTTAGGGTTGTGTAGGCGTATGTAGGGTTGTGTAGAGCTAGGTAGGCCTATGTAGGGTTATTGGGTGATACGTGCGGGGAAGCGTGAATGACAACACAAGGAAGGGCTGGGTTTTGGAGACGAGTTTTACCTCACTACGTGAGTACGATACTTTGAGCAAAACATTAAACTTAAAATCCGGATAAAAGTGAAAACATATTACAGCTTTCGACTTCAACTGACTGTAGCTTAAACTGAGATGGGGGGTACAGCGCACAACCGGGAGGGGGGCTAGGCCCCAGGGCCTCTCAACAATGATGTAATCTTAGCACGTCATGCGCTGGACAGGACACCTACCGGCGCAGAAGTGAACAAGACTTCAGTTGACGTCGAAAGCTCTTCAATTTTATCCGGATTTTAAATTTAAAATCTTGCTCATAGTTTAAATTTACCGGATCAATGTATCTTCACACAAGTCTGTGAGTACGATAGTTTAGCTACCCACTTACGTAGAATAAAAAGACTTCAAAACACCAGTACAAAGTACACACTCAAACAAATAAAAGCAGAAACCTTTTAAAAATTATTTCACAAGACTGACATGAATAAAAATTCGTCGGAATTTCTGTTACAAATTATTTTACAACTTAAAATAATTTTAACTCAGATAAATAATTACTTCATCCTTTAGAGTAGGTATACATGGTTATTGACTGGATTTTACCGTATTATTTTGTCGATCAGCAGCCACATCATTCGTTTAACAATACATATTAAAGCGTGTATATCACTCCGTGTAAGAAAATCCGGGCTGTTTTGGTTTGTGGAATCCAGGAAATTTTTGCTTTTGGAAACTGGAATCCTGGGCTTTGGAATCCGTAATACGCAATCCCGCTAACGATTAGAATCCAAAATCCAAGGTTCTCTGACAAGGAATCTGGAATCCAATATCTGGAACCCGGAATCTACAGCCTGGGATCCAGACTCCAAGACTCTCTTGGTTTACTACGCTAAATGGGGTGAGTTTGTAACTGACAAGTCTTTAGGATTCCAGTAGACGAAAAACCATAAAGCAAAACCTCTTAGAACGGACACCAAACGGAAATAGCCAAGAGTACGCCTCCCAGATGTCTCCGCAAGGAAATCTTGAATTGGGCTAGTATCGTTGGGTCCATACGTCCGTAATAGAGATATGTCCGTGCCGTGGCGAGGTGTCCGCACATAAGCGTGCACCGTAACTTCGGATTCACATATAAGGCATTTTATGCCCATTTCTTTCCGTACTGCCGTTTAAACCACAGAGACTACTCACACCCGCTTAGATTACGACAAATGAATAAAGATTACTTACTTAAAATCTATTCATGGACCAAAGCTCAGTCGGTAGAGCGTTTGCCTGCAGAGCAAAGGCCACGGTTTCGATTCCAGGGACCGGACCAATACTCAGGGTCTTAACTGAAAATGGAGGCACTGCCTTTGAATAAATGGCAGGACCTTCGCATGGCTCGGTTAACCAAGTAAAATGGCGGGTCCCGTCTCCAGTAGCAGAAGTAAAAATGGTGATCTCAATAGTACTTTCATGCTAAATACACCGACACTCAAATAAAGTCTTCCTTTGGCGGCTATTTTGAATTTGTCCGTTGGTGCGAGGTGTGGAACCAAGAGATCTTCGGTGGCTCTCAAGTGATCGATTCTTTCGAGAGTTTTCTCAATTCCCGATTATCCCAGACCACCCCCTCTCCCAATTCTTTTGCTTGCAGGTCTTTCACCAGTTGAGCGCAAAATTGAAAACATCGATAAAGTAATCATTACTCATTTATTATAATCTAATCCGATGTGAGCGCCCTCTGTGCCTAAACGACTTGAACAGATACGAGATAATTTTATACCTTAGCAGGTGGCTGTAAAGACGTGTTTAACATTTAAGCATTGTCAAGCCCTTATGAAGCGAGGCGACGGCAGCGTACCTCCTGGACATGTGGTTTAAGATTCATCAATTCGCATTATTTGGAAAGGTATCATTTAAAATCTCTATTGCTTCCTGTGAGTGCATCTTTCCAATACCCACTGCGGGCGCGCCCAAAACTTTTCGACCAGCATATTTGAGCTAGAACACAAAACAAAAACGAGTGTGATTAACTTAGACCTTTGAGTTCAATGTAGTATTTCCGAAACAGCTCAGTGCTGTAAGTGAAGAAAGTTACCTTTATTCCAAGAATATTTTCAAATCGTGGCGAAACAAAACTCCAAGCTCCCATATTTCTGTGTTCTTCTTGGCTCCATATATATTCTGAAAAAGACAGTCAATGCTTTTAAAAAGCCAAAGGCAAATGTTCCACCCAAATTTTATCCTTAGACCATCTTATATCTGTAATGTCTGTTTCTTTTACGGGCAAATTTTGATTTATTTATGACGCTATTTGTTTTGCTTTTTAAAATCAATACTCCCCAATCCCCTTTCCTTTTTGATGCCAGGAGTGGGATTTGAGTGGGATAGTCTCCCTCGCAGCCGTATTTGTCTTGTCACGTAACGCTCCTCCCCAACAAACTTTCTTGGTGAGGAGCTTTGCGTGACGAGACAAAAACGGCTGTGTGGGAGATTATTAGGAGAAGAAAAACATACAACTGTTGCAAAACATGAACAGCATTTCTATAAGTAGAAGTCAGGAAGACTACCTTTCGCTCCAGGGAACTTTTGAAGTTCTTGACGAATCACTTCGGCAGGGAAAGGACACAAGGACTGAAATAAAAACACAAAGAAATGGTGACATTAAACCTCCGTTTAAGTTCAGAAAAGGGTACGCCGGCAATGACAATGACAATAAACTTTATTTGACTTCGAATTTACGATAGCAAATACATGCTAATATCTTCGAAGAAAAATATGTACAATATAATAGTATATATATAATAGTAAGTATTACAATAATTTAGCATAATATAATAACAATAATGGTAATTCAACAAAATTAAATAAGCTATACAATTTCAATTTATAGAAGTAAAAATACTAATGATGGTGATATTAATAACTAGATAGAGTCAATTTCTGAACCTTATATTTAAAATTATAACAACACTAGGTGTTACAAAAGGAGCAGCAGTAAGATGAGAAAGTTAAATTTCTTATAGCTAATGTAAATTCCTTCAGGTTTAACTTATGTAAATCATTTGATATAGAATTCCATAACTTAGGGCCAAAGTATCTTATGGAATGAAGACCATATTTTGTGGTATTAACAGATGGTATATTAAGGGCCCTTTCACCACGTAAGTTATATTTAGATTTGCGCTCATTAAAAATACTAGAAATATACGTAGGTGACGAATTATGAATAGCTTTGTGAATTAAGATAAGTAAGTCGCAGTATCTAGAATTCTGGAGACTACTATGATCAATCTTTTTAAGTAATTTGTCATAGTTAGATTCATAATCATTAAATACAAAACGTAAGCACCTCAGGTTTAGCTTTTCTAATTTATCTGAATTTCTCTTACCGCAATGGTGCCATACTAAGGAGCAATAATTTAGATGTGGAAAAAATATGCTTTGTATAATATTATTTTAGCTTTCTCTGGAATTAAACGTTTGTTGTGACGCTTCATTACTTGTAACTGGTTGCTGACTTTTCGAATAATGTCTGCAATAAGCTCATTAAAATTAAGTTTGTTATCAATGGTTACACCTAATAGTTTGATACTATTAGAAATGCTAATATTATCATTACATAATAATAAATGAATGATTGAATGAATGAAGGAAGGAGGGAAGGAAGGAAGGAAACTGCTGCGGATAAAAAGGCAACGGACGTGTCCTCTTGAAAATACGTATATGTTTAAATATTAACAGTAAGCTCGGACGTCAGCATATTGGCAGCTGCTATCAGTCCTTTTATGAGCTTGCTGTAACCCAAGATATATAGACCACACCACCAGGGAAACGTCCCAAAGCCAAACCATAGCAAGATTCGTCATTTTAACCTGGGAAATTAGTCACATGATACACTTTTTATGGGTGACAAATTACTCCTTAATTTTGGTGCGAAATTTCAGCGCGAAATCACAACGTTGCTATGGCAACTTTTACTAGGGTGCCAATATGGCGTCCAGGCTTGAAAAAACCCCACGTCTTGTGCGCGTGTCAGCCACGATATTAATTAATTTCACTCCTCATGTACCTTTTGATTAAGGTACGTCCAAACGGACGCAACAACTCGCAACATTGTTAGGTCAGCGATGTTGGATGTTGTTGCGCCCGTGTTGCAGTGGTGTGCAAACGGATGCACCAACTCCCAACAGTGTTGGGACCTGCAGTGCATCATAGAAAGGATACAACCCATAAGACTTTGTAAACCATGTGTAATGCGCGTGTGTGGCCCCAACAATGTTGGAGGAGCTGTGCAAACGGATCGATCATTGTTGCGCTACGCTTCGGAAATCAAGGAACAAAAGAAATGTTGGGAGTTGCAAAGTTTGAACGCTTTCAAACTTTGCGCAACATCTCACAACAACACGCAACAACATGCAACAGGGTGTGCAAACGGACGCAACATGTAACAACCAAAAATGTTGCGAGTTGTTGGCCAATAGCGTTGCGTCCGTTTGCATGCAGTTTCACACAAACTAACATACAGTATCCCAAACAGAGGTGACTTTAAGATGTACAGAACCGAAAGTTAGAGCCACATTGGACGTCTCACAGTCAATTAACTTGAGCTGAGGAAGCGCCAAGCCTAAGGCCTGGCATAGACCGCGCTTACCTCAAGTCTAACAATGGCTGTATTCATGCCGTTGGTCGCTTCCCTTTGCTTGGCTAAAGCATAATAATGTTTACCAGAACAGAATACTACACGATTCACAGACGCACTGTTAACAGTGTCATCCCCAAGCACTGGTTGAAAATGCGTTCCAGGAGCCATCTCCTGAAGTGAGGATAGAGCAGCCTGAAGAAAATTACGGAATTACGATGAATATGTCCTCTTTTTTTATTTCGCGTAGGAGGAAAGAGGCAAGAGAACTTAATTATCAATTTTTAGCGAACCTACTTAACAAATAAAGAAGTCTTGACTGTGCTTTGGTCAGTTGTAAAGCACGCAGTGAAGCGGGTAGAGCACGAAATTAGTGCAGGGGGAAACAGGATACGTATTCAAGTGTTTCTCTCTACTTCTTGAGTGCTCTCGCCGCTTCCTAAGTGCTTTACAACAGGACAGAGCACCGTGTCAAGACTTCATTCTTTATTATTTTTATGATTAAAAAATCCCCACACATTACTTTGTAATTTTCAAAAAAGAATGGCGTAACGGCTTTAGTTCCGTGTTTTATAATCTCGTAAAGCATGCTTTTCAACCAATCAGAGTGCGCGCTATATTTGAACTTTGTCACAAAATGTAATAACGCTCTCTTTCTTGTGATATGTTTATACTACAACCAGCTGAGATAGCTTTCGCTTCGTCTAGAAAACCAAACCACTGTTATTGTCAGTGTTACTTAGTGTGATTTATTTTACTAAGAAATGGAAAAAAATATGTTTAAAATGCATAGTAAATGTCACCATATCTTAATTTTTCTGAAAATAACCAGCTAGTTATCCGGTTAAAATTGCTATGGGCTGTATCAAACGGTTTTTTTTTTTTTTTTTGACAAATAAGACGACAAGTTCAGCAATTTCAGTTAATTTTAAGTTTTCAAACACTTAAACTTTCCGATGAACTTTCAAAACTTTTCGAGAATTACTAGTGTATTGGCAATGCTTCAGCCCTTTAATAAACGACTGAAAGTTGAAGCGCTCTGCTTGGCTTTTCGTTTACACAAGGAAAGCAAATGTTTCACGAGTTAACCATTTCCGCTGCAAGTTCCCTTGTAGACATATTAAAACCCTTGATTGCTATGCTTACCGGAAGTCGTATTAGAAGTTTAGGCCCAACAACAATTAATGGCTTACGGAAGTTGCGTAGCATCTGTAAGAGATAAAAACATCTATAACTTGAGGAAAGAAAAAAAAAATGATGAAATATTTTATGTAATAGCTTGCCGTGTTGTGTTTGCGGTCATTTCCTTATGGATATGGTATTGTGCCCACCTGTTGTCGAAGCAAGTGGAAATACTGCGCAGGCGTGGTAGGGTTTGCTATGAACATATTAACATTGTCTCCATCAACACCATCTTCCTTGCTGTCGGTGAGCTTTGAAAACAAGACAAGAGTAGGGAAAACGGTTGGTTTAAAGCCGAAAAAACGTTGGTAATAAGACTAAAAAAGTATTGTGCAAAAATCCTTCGTAATATATAAAGACAACAAAGCCCTGGGAAATCACTACATTGAAGGAGGTTGGCCGTAAAATTTTGTGACCTTTCAGAATTCCTTCCAGGGATATTGATCACTTCAGTGCTAGAAGAAACTACTCACATACGCTTAAGATGGAATACAATATCTCGGTTGCGCCTCGTTTTTCTAACTCATTTGTCGGTGTCCAGACATAAAAATAAATTAATGTAGTGCTGTGTCTCACGTTTGCTATAATTTAATATAATATTAAATCTTAACACATCTTCACCTTCCTTTTACTTTTTCAGCCTAAAAAAGCGAAAAAGATTCATTTTTTGCTCTCGCTCCAACTTTCGCGCTAAACGCTTTTTGACGAACTCGCGCGGAAACGCTCTCTACGCAGGCTATTTATTTATTTATTACATCCACTTTGAAATCACTGGCGATCCGTGCAATCTGATTGGCTCTCAGCAGTGTGATTTATTCCCAAATCGCATCATTTTTTGCTCTAAATCGCATCTGTTCCAAATCGCGTCATTCATGTTCTAAATCGCATCATTTCTGTTTTAAATCGCACCATTTTTGTTCTTTATCGCATCATTTCTGTTTCGAATACAAAATGAGATGTAAAAGCCTTTTTGTTTCGGCTTTTTAACAAACCAGCCACTTGATCAATAAATATTAGTACTGACTAAATCCTGCGATTTCAAAATGGATGTAATAAATAATGGTAATTGAACTTCGTGTCGTGCAATTTTGGTCTGAAATCATACTTGTGATTTCAAATCGAACTCGCGCTGCGCGCTCGTTCGATTTTGAAATCACGCGTATGATTTCAGACCAAATTGCACTCCACTCAGTTCAATTACCATTATTTATTACTATTTTTTTTACCTGAGCTTTTATTAGTCGTATTTGTAGCTCGTGTCGCATGAGCCACAAGTCTTTAATTTCCCGCATCTATTAGCACGAGTGTTTTAACAACGACAGTTCTAGGCATAACAGCTTCAAAATTGTATCGGTGGATTTGCCAAATTTTCCAATAATCCTTACATCCTATATTTTTTTAGCCAAAAACGCAGCCACGGGTGATAAGATCTAAAAGTGTACTCGAAATTCATTTTACAGTAAACGGGGGTTTAGCCAAGATACACCTAGCCTGCGTAGCTGGCGGGATTAGCGGCGGGGTCTTGTGTTTTTTTTGGTGGCTCCTAGCATAACTTTCTCTATGTAAGGTAATCCAGATTCGGGAAACTTGGAAATTTTTGCCTGTGGCATCGGGAATCCTGGGCTTTGGAATCAAGATTTCAGCTTAAGGAATCCGGAATCCAAGTTCCACTGACGGGCAGGGGCGACAAAATACTAACCTGAAGAAATCTTTCTATTCTACAGGAGGAATGTTCTGGTCCGGCTCCATCATACCCATGTGGAAGTAACATCACTAGACCACTTTGCATCAGCCACTTCGCTGAAATTAGCCATTAATTATATCTGTTAGAGACTTTAATTGATCGCAGCCCAAACTTCTGCACTAGTCAATCTTGTACTCTCTCGTCAAACTGTCCTTTAATTAATAAACCAATGGTCATAACCGAGCTCGCTGCTGCAAGCGCACGACTATTAGGCCTGGGTTCGAAACTATATCCTAGCAAAATTCCGCGCATGCTCAACAAAAATCTTACACGATTCATTCAGACTCTTTCTCGAAAACACCAAAATCGAGCAAGCGAAAGGAAGGCTCTGCTAGCAGGGATGATCACTTACTAAAGCTTTGACAGTATTCTTGTACGTACCTTCTCCACCCGAGATGAACGTGTCAATGATAATCTGCGCTCCATTGAAAAAGTCTCCAAACTGTGCTTCCCAAATGATCAGGTGATTTGGGTTTTCAACACTCATGCCATATTCAAAACCAAGGCAGGCTTCTTCCGACAAAGGACTGTTGACAACCTAGTGTAAG
This sequence comes from Porites divaricata, assembly GCA_038088405.1. Taxonomy (NCBI): domain Eukaryota; kingdom Metazoa; phylum Cnidaria; class Anthozoa; order Scleractinia; family Poritidae; genus Porites; species Porites divaricata. The sequence goes on from JBBMOI010000007.1 coordinate 21,104,208, forward strand.
GAAAAGGATCCACTGTCTTCACTTATCAACAACCGGCAACAACAACAACAACTTTTCAAATTCACATACATGTTCATCCCGCAGATGTATCATAGCTACAAATGGAGTAAAGTAGGGTTGACAAAATTAAAACGAAAAGAAAATTTACGGCACAAGCTGAAGCAAATACAACGCTTAACTACAATACATCTAACTACAGTTACTGTAAAGAAGACTGTAACAAACTATGAGTGAGGTTCGCAATACACCAATCACTAGCAACCACGGTGGAGCTAATAGTCCCACTCAGTAAATCGAAACGCGGTCGAAACGTCGGGATCAATAACAAAGTGCCAGTCGTGAGTCAAACGATAAACGAACTTACCACGATGAATAATATCTTTCATGATATACACTCGACTTTTCCTGCAGCAAGATTTAAACAGCCATCTCGTTCAACTCACTGCTGACCACTTTTGCAAGCGCCTTGAGTCAAAGTTGTAAACGTCGGTTAAGTATAAGGAAAACGTTAAGTGGGAGGTGCTCGAGAGCCTTAGTTGAGCACAGCTTTAACCTGTATCTATAGCATAAAGTAACTGAGAGTGCCAGTATTGCAACTTTCGTCTGTAGTGGAATGTTTTCTCTTAACGGGGCCACATCACGAAGCCTTATGTTACCCTGTGGCCGGGAGCGCGAGCACTAGAGGTCGCTTTGTTGTGGTACACGCTTGATTCACAGGGGGGAAAGGAGGGCGCTAGGTCAGGGGAGAGGGGTAACCTCTACTCCCTCCTTCCCTCCCTCACATCACCTCTATTGACTAAACTTTCCCCTCTCTTCAACCTTCCTCTCCTTTCAAAATAAAAAATGACGACTGCCGGAAAACCTGAGGTAGAGAGGAAAACAACACGACTTCATTACCTGGACCTAAACGTACGACCTTCAGATTTGCAGCCCGACCCAAGATTTATCTATAAACCCAATCACAGGCCTCGACGCAGTCAATTACCTCAAGGAAAGCTTTCTGTTCTTCAAACATGTTGTTTAAAGGGACAAACATCTCATCGGTTGACTGATCTACCAGCATGGCATGCCTGTGGCTGAACGTGCCTCTTCCAACATCTTGTCCACTGAAACGCACTTGGTACCCTGTACAGCAAAAGTAAGGAGGATAAATAACGAGACAGTGAACTGCAGTGGAAATAACGACATTCGCTTCCCTTACATTTAAAGTTGCGTACTTGCGACGTGAATGCAAAGAGGTTCACTTAAGGAGATTCTCAAATAAGAGGCAAGCGTAGCCTGAGTAAACATCCGACATTTCGCGAAACGTTGGCCCGGCCAGGAGGGGTGACCCTAAACCATCGAAAAAGATTCGAACCTTCTGGCCGAGCAAACTTTTGGTTTCTCAAATTTTGAAAGGAAATGTAGGAAAAGTTGGCTCGCCCATGGTAGCTCGCCCAGGGTAGCTCGCCCAGGGTAGCTCGCTCATGGTAGCTCGCCCAGGGTAGCTCGCGTAGGCGAGTGAACGTTCTACCCACGACAAGTTTTCTCCACATAAACGGGACCTAAAATTGACCCATGTTGACAAAATCCCTAATACTAAAGGCTATCACCTTGCCTATGACCATAGACACAACATTATTGCAGTAAATATATGGTGGTACTGCCAGTTAACCTGCAAATCCTGCATAGCTACAACCAGTAGCAAAAATGTTGAGACACTCCGAGGGAAAAAACGAGATTTCTTTGTCCTAACAAATCGCTGCGAGTCACAGGCCTAGGTCTGTGAGATATAATACTAACCTCCCTCCTCCCTTCCATTCAAAGTTGTTCCTCCAAGTTTTGAGCGTGGTCTTGAATTGCTAGCAACTTTGATAAGGGGTGGAGGGGGGTTCACAAGCACAAGATCATGGTCAGGCCATTTAAGCGTAAATACGGTACAGTGTATCAAGTACTTTTGCAACTGGTTGTAGTTAGCATGCACTGAGATCCTGAGCACTAATCCGATCTCGAGAATCCACTCTCAGGCCCAGCGAGGGTTTTTGGGTCTCCATGTATCCACGGTCATTTTTTACTCCGGTATACGGTATTTTGGCATTACAACAGGGGTATAAAGTATCTCGTTTTCCTGAATTTTTGGTTTTTGGGATTTAGAACACAAATTTCCTTACAATTTTTTAAATATGAATTTATGTTGACACAATGATCGAAATATGCTCACCAGTTCGCCAGGACAAGACAATTTTAGGTATTCGGTATCAAAGATTTTACATTTTGGTATCTTCATGAGGAAGACTTCGCGCCACAATGGTATCCCACTAATCCCCTTGGCCAGGACTGCACTCTGCAGTCAAGCCCTCTACCGACTTAGCTAGTCCTGCCGCGGTTTTAAAAATTCTTTTAATTATTGGACCAAGAACAAGTAGCTGGCTCACCTTGATAAAGAAGGCTTCCAATGGCAAGTGCTTCAGCTGTTGCCCAGTCAATCGCTGTTCCACTTGTAAGCTTCTTTATCCTGGTTTCGACGTGAGTTTTCTTCAGATGTGGGTGGATGTTAAACGAATCTGGCGTCTCCACAGATTTGGCTCCGATGAACATCATGTTTTCAAGAGGAAAGCCTAAAAAAATTATTATGATAAAAAGGAAAGTGCCTTTATAGATAACAAGATGATGATGTGTGCAGTTTTTTTGGCGCGGTGTCCCCTTTCACCGTACTTTTCCGTTATTATATACGCAAATTAAATTAACGCTACGTCACTACGTCTTAAGGTCTACGTACTATACGCTTTCTGGTATATTGTATGTTGTGTTTAAGTTTTCAGTTTTCTTCACCTCAAACTAAATATCCTGGAATCGGTGTACAATGTATTTAATACCAATAGGCCATTTTCAAGTTCCAAAAAATCGTCAAACCAACGCTATGTGCAAAACCTGTCCTGTGAAAATGACTTTTTTTTTTGCAAGAGAATAAAAAAAATCGATTTCGTATCAATAGCTTCACACTTAAATTTGCACTTGGGGCAAATCACACCTGTGTCCCAAGTAGTAATCTTGTCTTCACTGGCCTGTACTAGACCCCTCCAATGACCCTCCAGGTGAGACATGTTAGGAAATACGTTCTCGGCGTATTTTAACTCTTGGTTGAGAGCGTCAGTGTAATCAGCGGTGTCCTTTGATAATTCATCATGAGTGATCACGCCTCTTGTTACCAGGCTCTCGGCGTACTTGTCTGGCACGCTAACTCTGTCCTCAATCACTTGGTACATCAATGGTTGAGTGAAGGAAGGATCGTCTATCTCATTGTGGCCCCTAAACCAAAGAGTACAGACTAAAGTATCCAGCTGTTCTTTTCAAAGATCATCATGACGAAATACCGTATTTATTGCACTAAACCACAGGCGTCCCAAGTTCACGTTACGAGTGTGTTACGTAACACAAAAAAAAAAAAAAACGACTAAAGCGATGAATTAACACCAAAACAAAAAACAAAAAACAATTCCCTAAACTGCTGTACATCGATTTCCAGTGTAGGTGAGATTTTTCATGTTGTGAAAGCTGTCGTCATTGTGACTAGTCAGAACATACCCTGAGACCAGGCTCCGCACTTGGGGAAAAGGGCAAAAAAAGAAGGTTAAATAGGAAAAAATATCAGCGAACGAAGTGATCCAATCGGTGGCCTGGAGAGGGCCCTTTCCCCGCCCCAGACTACCTCTCGGCTCGCTTCGCTCGCCGATGTTTTTTTTCACCCATGCTTATGTTTTTCTGGGATAGTAGAGCGACCGAAACGCAAGCGCGCGTGAAAATCACCCCACGCGAGAAAAGGCGACACGCGGCGGGCATCGCCTTTTCTCGCGTGGGGTGATTTTCACGCGCGCTTGCGTTTCGGTCGCTCTACTATCCCTGAGGAAAAATGGGGGACTACTCGTAGTCTAATGTTTTTCTCCTTTTCCCCCAAATGCGGAGCCTGGTCCCAGGCTAGTCAGAACACTGACTTACCATCTCCTATAGCAAAGCATGTCTATTATAACGTCCTTTCTGTATTTCATTCTGTATTCCAACGCGAGGCGACAGGCTCGCACCACTTCCTACAAAAAAGCCCGTTTACTGTGATGCTTATACACTGTCATAGAGCAAAAGTATTAGCACAAACTCTACCTTTAATAAAAAATAGTAAAAAATACAGAGATAAACAGGCAAAAAAAAAGTTGAAGTCTAATGATATGTGCAGTTGATACCTCTGGATTGTCCCCATTGACATGAAAAACAGGACACCCAATCATTTTCCCAACATCGCTGGTATACAGAGACGACCTAAAGAAAGGGTAATATTAATGGAGACGCCATGTTACGAGATCCAGTCCTAAAGTCACGTTTTCAATTTGACTTTGTCTTAAAGTGTACCAAACACAGTGACGAGGGTCATTTTAAAAACGGAAAAAAAAGGGATTCAAAACGACGAAACCAGTTACGAAGTTTGGTTTTGTCAGTATTTGTATTGCTGTTGTAAATACTCGTTTCAAATGTCATCCACAATTAAAATCAAACTAGACGTATCTATCAAATAAGTCATAAGAGCGACTTTCGTTTGACCTGGAAATGATCAGGCACGAACCAAACAATGTTATTTCTTTCCTTCCGAAAATACGAACCTATTTAAGAACCTAAATAGCCTAAATTTGTGCAAATTATTATTTTTGTACGAACCTGTTTAGGCTAACTTCACAAAATGTAGGTTGAAAGTCGTGGATTAGCACTCTATCACATAACGATAACCACTCAATGATAATCGATGATCATTTTTCCTCTTAATCGATTTTGATTCGTACCTTCCTCTCTCTCCAGGAGTAGTAAAACCAAGTTGATTATTGACTATCAAATGAATTGTACCACCAACACTAAAATGGGGCAAGTTCGCCAGGCAAAGAGTCTCTGTTACAATGCCCTGTAAATTTAACACAAACATAACTATTGAAAATAAAACAGACGAAACTAAACCACTGTTTAATCAGTTATGTAACGACAATAAGAACGACACCCTGTAAGCCTGGGTCAGTATTACTACGCTCTGTGAATGGTAGCTTGTGCCACAGACGAAACTAAACCATCGCTTTAGCCCGTCTGCCAGCCAGCTGCAAAATGCTTGTTCTGTGCTTCCAGTTGCGTACCAGGATTTGACTACGCGCCATGATTGGCCTGTTGAAAAAGCCATTGTTCGATTGGCCAATCCGAAGCGAACTTCCGGTAATTCTTTGATGTCCGTTGAGGGTCCAGAACAAGGATCTCGGTGTTGCTTCGTAGAGGTTACTAATCGGGGTTAGATTACGTTTGTGACGCAGGTTATGTGAATGGCATCCCACATGGGTCGGACTCGCCGGACGCTTTGCGCCATTTTGGAACATTCTGGGCAACTGAAAAAGCCTGGGTTCGAATTACTGCATAATCCCGGGCGTTTGTCTGGTGAAATGATGACTCAAACGAAGAAGAGAAAGGCAATTGAGACGGTAAGAGGCTATAAAAATCAAAGTACGTTTATAGAGCGGCCGTCAAATCAGTGTTATTGTCAGTGATGTTTCCGAATACTTTATTTCAAAAAATAGTACTTATCCTTGAGTCTATTCTTTTTGCGCCCATTTGACGCGGCAACGTAAATCTTATGCGGCATTTTTTTCCAAATTGTGGAAAGCACGCGAGGCCGCGCTTCAATCAATCGATGCACAATCATGGCCATATCTGAGTAGAACGCAAACGTCTGCAGTGAAATTTAAGAGTGGTTAGATTGGTTGGAGTTTTAAACAATCAATTGAAACCTGCCCCATAAACTGCGCTATCAGCTGCACAATCGAGGTATTAATTTCAGTTGCTGCTGAAATCTTACCTGAGCGGAAAATGAGGCGTCTCCGTGCGCCATAACACTAAGAACCTTGAGGAAAAAGAAGAATGCATGTCAGTGCTTTATGGTAGTTGTATAATTACAATATGCTTTAGAGTTGTAGACAATTTTTGGCGTCTGAAGAACGCAGTCCTAACCAGGTGATCTGTGACGTCACTGCGGGGGCCTGGGGAAAGAAATTTTAATGCCGTATCCCATAAACCAACGCGCGCACCAATTCAATTCAATTCAATCTGTTCCCGTCAGCTTTGGTTTATGGGATACGGCATTAAAATTTCTTTCCCCAGGCCCCCGCAATGACGTCACAGATCACCTGGAATAACGCTTCTAATAGCCACTTTGGCCCCCAGCAAGTTTTTCAGGGGCCTTCTCTAAGCCGGGAACTGGCATCTACGTTGTACCTCGCTAAATCACGTGAATGATCCTCCACTCAAATCACTCCCCCACTCCACTTCCCTGTTGGAAAGACGTCTAATTGTGTAATTGCCACTACTGCAAAAAACATACACTTTCGAGAACCAACCTTGTCACCCGTTTGACAGTCATGTCGATCACTATAGCAACCATCTTTCAGGGTCAATTGCCTTCCTCTGGCTTTTCCTACTACAACGGGATCAACAGCTTCCAGATGGGATGGATTGGGCAGCATGGTGACATGCAAGGGCCGTGTGTGACCATAGTGAAGATCCACGGAACTAGCTGCAATGATCCCAAAAAAAAAAAATCACTTTAATTGAGTGTCAATGTATTTAGCACGAGATTTCAAATTGAGGACAATATTTTTCAGTCTCCTAAGGGAGACAGGACCACCATTTTTCGAGGTCATGCAAGCCACGCGAAGGTCCAGTGGTTTGCACGAATGGCAAAGGAAATTCCTTCGTTCCTCAGTTATGTTAAGTCCCTGATTATTGGTCCAGCCTCAGACGTCAAATTAAACTGGAATATTGAACGTTCATGTAATCCGTAAATGATACACCGATATTACTTACTAAGATGTGACAGAACATCTCCAATGCCTTGAGCGCCAGGAGGAAGTTCAGAATTGCCTTTCATCTACAAAAAGAAGAGCACAAATTACATCCTTATGTTCACTGTAAGGAAATCCAACTGAAATGACAAGCAAATAGGCCATTTAGGAGTTCCAAAATTTCTAACTGTCAAAACGAGGTTAAGAGCAAAACCTTTCTTGTCAAACTGAAGTTTTATTTGCACGAGAATAGAAAAGAAACCACTTTCATAACATCAATAGCTTCGCACTTAGCCTCGCTTTGAAACTGAGGCTTGGGGCAGCTTGGAAATTATGCTGAAGAAAGTTCGATAAAAGTTCCTGACAAGATTTTTAACTAAACCGTCCGGAAGCGATAAACTGCAAATTACGTGTAATGTCAAGATATCAGCTTTTTCTTGGTCTACAGCAAAGAAATTTCGTTACATGAAGGATTCATCTGAGCGAAATATCGTACTAAAAGCGCATTTTGTCCTTTCACAATTTAGTTTTTCCGGCCTTAGAATTTCAGCTGCTCCCCTAAAACAAAATAATATTTACCTTGTTGAACATTTGAGACGCTGGATATTTCAAGAGGCCTGTCAGCAGATTAAGCCTTCCCCGATGCGGCATACCTAAAATCATCTCTTGAACTTCACCTGGGAAACGATAAAACAACCATAATAAAAGACGTCTTCGGCGTAGGATTGTTTACTTTGATAAAGCTAGCAATGATCGTCTAGTTTTTTAGTTGTCAGTCATTCATTACTGAGTGTCGATAGTAGCTACCCTTTGAACCGCCAACTTTAAAATTCGGTTCCAGAGTCCGGGGGGATTCGGAACACCCAATATTTGGGCATCCAGATCCAAATTTACTAGCTAGCACATTAGGAGCCCCCCCGCCCAGCCCGTTCAAACTCGATTCACTATAAGGTACCCACGCGGTTCAAATCGGCGAGTGAATTTGGACCCTTTGATCCAGACTAGCCAGCGAGTTAACATGAACCGTATTTTTACGTGCGTACGCGAGTAAATATAAGAGAAAATGCAGATGTATGAAAGGTTGCGAGTGAACGTTCAAGTTGAACCTCGTTAAAATTTTACGTTTACGCGCGACCTTTCATACATATCTCTATCTTTATTTGCGCATGTAAATTTTTTCTTCGCGCACGTAAAAATTACGCGGCATTGGAAATTTATGCAACAACTGTAGACAGAGCACGTCAAGAGAAAGCACAAACCTGATCCTTAATCTGACAAATATTAATAATACACTAACACAATCAATTATGATTACATCAAACTCACAATGTGAGGACTGAAGAAAGAGTTCATCAAAAAACGCCATCATGCTTTCTGCTCCTTCGCCGCCATATCGTTTTACCGTTGGGAACTTCTTGGCAAGAAAGTTGTCAAATGCCTGATAAGAAATCAATTCCAAGAAATTCACCAACGAATTTGCGTCATGTCTTCAGGCTGGTTATACCAGAGAAAACGAGGAAGGACTTTTAAGCACTAACAGCCTCTGTGCAATTATACATGTAGCAAAAGCAGTGCCCAACACTTGAGGGTTTACGGTCAAGTCGCCAGAAAATCATCTCGTCCGAGGTTAAAGAACGAGATATATTACTCAATCATCGCGCTTGTTTCGTTGTTCATCAAGGGTATATGAGCGAGAGACATTACACATATTGGACGATCTTTTAATCAATTCGGTTTTCTATAGAGAACTCTTAGAATGTTGGTTAGAATTTCGAAATCTCTTTTTAGCTAACAATGAACGGCTCTGTGTAATTTGGAATAACAAAGATATAAGAACAGATGGAAAACCAGTCTTTTATAAATCTTATTACGACTCGGGGGTATGTATTATAAAAGATCTCTTGTTCAATCTTGTAGTTGAGAAAGCTAATTTTCTTACATGGGCAGGTCTCAGGCACGCAATTCCTTCTATTCTGAAAACAATAGAGTACACTACCTTTACAGAAAATACTTATTTTACAAAGGGGAATGAGATTTTTGACATAGCGGAAAAGAAAACGAAAGACTATTACTCTTTAATAGTATTAAATAAAGCACAATTACCTAGTAATGCAAAGAATTTAAGACATGATTTTGGCTTATCGGAAGAAGACTTAAGAATTGCTTACAACCTTCCCCACCTGTCAGCACAGGAGCCTTATGTCAAATCCTTTCAATATAAAGTTTTAAATTCAATACTTTACACTAATGCAAAACTTTTTAAAATTGGATATCTACAGCATGACAAATGTACTTTTTGCAGAACTGAACAGGAAACATTATGTCACTTTTTATTTTACTGTCAGCACTCAAATATTTTGTGGAAAAATGTTGAACAGTATTATTTAACAATAACAAAGGAATTTCACGAGTTGCGTTTACGAGAGGTTATAATTGGAATAACGAGGTCAAAATGCCCCTTGTTAAATTATCTCATATTAATTGGTAAATTGTATTTATGGGATTGCAGAAAGAAACAAGTACTTCCAAACATCGAAGGTTTCAAATTTAAAGTAAGAACTAAATACCAAATCGAAAAATATATTTCCACTAAGAATAACAAATTAGAAACCTTTTATGAAAAATGGCCAAAAGACATTTCCCCCCTTTAATTAATTTCGTGAGTATGTAATTAACATTGTAATCTTTTATGTGTGTTTGTGTTTTTGCTTTATTTCAGAGTGTACTGTAAACATTAAATGTTAATCTTCCTTTTATCTACATAATTAAGTACGTAATTAAGTATTAATTAATTCTTTGTAAAATATGCCTCTTTCAGCAATTGCGCGGCTGTTTGTGGCTGTAATGTATATAATTGTGAAATGTAGATAATAATTATTGTAAGTATGTCTGTTATTGCGGTTGTTTAGAACATTGTTATTAGTTTCTTTGTAATTATTTCTTTGTAATTACAGTAATAAATGTCTTGAATAATAAAAAAAAAAAAAAAAAAGAGAGACATTACACATAGACTTAATACATATATACTGCCTGTTTCGCCTCATCATCGCTTAAAGAACGAGTTATGTTACACATTCAATCCGCTTGCCTGTTTCGTCTCATGATGGTTTAAAGAACGAGATATATTACACACACTCTTTAAAATTTAACAAAAACTAACTTTGTTTCTCTGTGCACTTCACTTAATAAAATTTGGGCGACATGACTGAGCATTTCGGGCGACCTAACTCTGGTTCCAGGCGACTTCAAAGGTTACCACACCCACCTGAGACCTTAATAAGAGTTTGACAAGGTGTGCCTGTCTATCTGCTTCTAATGTCCACTGAACACTTTCTTCAATCAACCCTGCAAGCCATTGCCTTTCTGATTCATCCTGAAAACATAGAGGTCAAGGCATGACATTTTCGGTTACAGACAACATTATTTTATGTATTATAATGTTAGACAACTTTTCTGGTTTGTTTGACTAAAACAATGAGCTGGTCAAACCAAAGATGTCCTTTCTAAGGGCAAAAAAAAAAAACATTTGCAGGGATGAAATTTTACATCCCCTCCACATCACCACTGACATTGTCATTTATAAGGGAACAGTCCCGGGGGGGGGGGGGGGTACTTCCTTATAAGAGGCTAATGGGGATGTGCAGCTTGATGGGGTCGCATTTTCACCACTGGATTGACTATAATGCGGTCACATTTTTGATAGAGTTACTAGAATGGGGTCGCACATTTTCGGATTTTTTGGGGTAAGACAATTCTTCATTTCTTTGGTTAGCAAACGTACCAGAATTTTTGTACTGCAGATGAAAAGTAAAGTGTTCTTCATTTAAAAAAAATTAAAAAATTACATATTTACCCAAAAGTGACTAAGATGGGGTCTATAATTTATTGGCCACAGAATAGACTATAATTAGGTAGGGGCTCTGAGAGGCCAGCAGCACATGACCCAGCAAAAATTAACCCAAGTTCCCCCCCCCCCCCCCGGGGGGACAATTCCTTGAAAAGGACACATTTTGTATTAAGGACCAAACTCATAATAAACATTTCCCAAAGTCCACATTTCAACTACATAAAGACGTACCAACCATCAAAGGGAATACGGAGACATCTACAACAGGTCAATTAGTGGACAACTCCCATGACAGAACACAGGAAAAACTTTCATGGCAAAATGTCCCATGAGGTAGAAAAAATTAAAGGTACACTACAAGCTACGTTGTATTAGGACTCAAATGGCTTGAGCATACTACACTATAGCCCCAGACCACCCCCCCCCCCCTCCCGCATGGATTTCTAGTCCCCATTTCAGGGTTTCCTCCCACAGTATCCACCAATAACTGTTGAACAAAGTTTATTTTCCAATGAAAACAACTTGATGGTGAGGCTCAAACCTGAAGATTTCAGATCATAAGTCTGACATGTCTGACATGCTCGGCCAAAATGCCAAACATGACTACACAGCATAACTTTTCCAGTAAGGAGTTATGTTCATTCAATAGAAAAGTTGGACACCATGGTAAATAGTAACCATTTCCTTTAAGAGAGTGGAAAGCCTCTAGCCATGAGTACTGAGAATCTGTCAAAAGGCTACACCTCTCATTGTGTACTAAAAGGGAACTTTCCACATGGGTTTAGTGTCCAACAAAGACGTATCTGAGTTTTAATCTGCCACTAAAATGTCACTCTGTTCAATGCATTGTAATTTGATGACTGGCAGTGTTTTTTTTACATACCACAATGTGCTGTATCTCAACTGACAACTGTCCACAGTAGGCTCTTTCTAAGTGTGAAAGAATTTCTGTGAGAGAGGCTTCTTTCAGTCCATTACAGTTTAACAAACCTACAAAAGAAATCAAGAATTAAGGCAAGCAAAGAACTCCCAGTCAAAGCAACTGGGATCAAGAATTATGATTCCCAAAATAAATGTTGGGTATGTCAGCCCCAATATCTCTATAGAAGCAAACTATTTGTCCAAGAGTTTTCACGTGTCTTCATCCATTGCAATGAATTGTTGCAGGAATGGCCAGTGAGAAAGTTATAAGGTACTGAGGGAGGAAAAGCATTGAAGGAAAATGATTGTATTAGGAAATAGAGCATTGCTCATGTATACTTTTGGGCCTTTCTCAGCCTAAAGTTTAAAATCCTCCGGGTCCAAGCAACTATACTACATGTACTACTTACTAGTTAAATTTACAGTAATAATGTTTATTTCAAAATATACTTAATGTTAATTTAATTTTCAAAGCTTCTATAATATTATTAATTATTAATAATATTATTGTTACATGTCAACTGTATAAGATAACAATGTTTCAGGCTGCAAAACTTGAAGTTTAGTGGCATATTAGCAAGCTGATGGATTAGCTGCTGGCAAATTACAAGAAAAATTATTAGAGGCCCCTCAAAGGGGTAGAGTAAAAGATATTACAACTTAGTAAAATCCAACTAGTGGTCTATTATCAACGCTGCATTCTGATTGGTTGAGCTACTACTAGGCTACATGTTATAGCCCACTAGTAGCGAAAAGTGCCGGCCTTTTGGCGGCAAAAAAGGATTAAAGTCTAGCTTTAACTAGCTAAAAAATTTTTATTCTCCATATTTTTGACCAACGAGTTGGATTTTACTAAAACAATTATTCCTCTCGCCCTCATGGCCTCTGAGTCAATAGCCCATTCGACCTTCAGCCGCATAGGCTATTGACTCAGAGCCTGTTTCGGCTCGAGGAATAATTGTTAAAAATTCCCTAATATGCCAGTAAAATTGCAGTACCTGATAATTTGAAAGTCTTGTTAACATCAACTTCATCCAAACCAAATCGTTCCAAAGAAAGCTCTTTAGAATCCCTATAATGTTGAAATAAATGCCAAAATTAATAACCACAATCATGTCAGGTTAAAAAACAAATAAAAAAATTGTTTGCAGGCAAATTCAACAGTTTGCAACATTATTAAGCAAAATAACTCACCTTTTTAGTGTGTTTAATGGGTCTATATCAGCATTTTTGTATCCGTGTTCTCTATAAGCAGTCACCAGTCTTAAAATATCAGCATTTTTGATTCTATTTTGTAGGGCTTCTTCACTACCTATAAGTTATACATGTATACCAATGCATTGTTAACTCTATGTAAGATGCATGCATCCACACATGTAACTTAAATCTCATTTTGTTAGTGTAATTTCATTCTTGATTGCACAATAATTTGCATTTGACAAATAGGACAAGGCTACCTGTAAGCCATGATTTTTGTTAATTTGACCCTGGTACATTTTTGTGCATTCTTGAATTATGTCCTGTATAAATTTCTACATTCACATAAATGACTTGTATGCTTACCTCTATCAGTGACTTGTAAAGAGGGTCTATATCCAAAGCAGCCTTTTTTTGCATGGTATAGTCTTACAGTGTTAAGGTTGCTTCTTTTTACTGTGTGTTGCAAGTTTCTTAGTGAGAATACTGAACTAATTCTCCACATACTGTGCACGATGTTGTATGCAGGGACTACTGACAATGCCTGCAGTATTAATTTTACTGCTTTACTATATAATCCCAAAAATGATATGTCGTGGACACAACAGCCTGTAGAGTGATAACACAATTTTTTAAAGATCAATAATGAAAAATAACTACTGTATGAGGGTCTCAATGGGGTGGTAGCTTTGATGGTTGATGGTTATTTTTATCCAATTTTGACAGTTGGCAGCTAAATTTTAGGGCTTTTGGTGATTGATGGTTACCGGTATTTAGTAAAAATTTAGTCCAAGAAATGAAGTAAATATCAACTTCTGCATAAATTAATATTAACTGCTGTGTTTTGGAGGTTGCCTCGGCCTTGTAATGTTGAGAGAGAGTGTTTTTGAGAACATGGATCATCGTTTTTCCAGTTGAGAGATTCTTTACGAGTCAAAAGTCTGTTAAGATCAGCTAAAATAGTGAGATTTGAAATACCTTGAAACATTGATGGTTACCGCACTTTTCAAAAATGTGCAAAATCTGAAGTTCAGAAGCCACCTTTACAATTATTGCATTTTTTGCTGCCGTCAATCATAATTATGATCACAAGCAAAAAATCCTGAAACACAGAAACGCACAAAATGCATTGAAATCCACCAATCAAAAATCACAAACCACGACCTTTCGAACCCGTTGAAGTATACGTCTGTTTCCTAAGAGGTCTGCTGAGATGATTGACAGCAGTGAAAAATGCAAACATCAGTTGGCTTTGGAACTTTAGAATTTGCGTGTTTTTGAAAAGTGCAATATTACCTTTCATTTTTGACAGTTGATGGTAAAAAATAACCTTTTTTACGGTTAACGGTTAACCCCATTAAGCTCTCAACGATCGAACGAGAACGTGGTTTAGAAAGTTTTATTGTAATCACTGGTTTCCAGTGGTTTGCCTTTGTCAACCACAGCCTGAGCAGAAACTGAAATTGATCTACAAGACACGGACAAACCATGACGTTTTGCAAACCTGTATGCCCAGCTACTTCCAATGAAGTAACTTCCTAGAGTCCTCGTTTTCATGGCATCACGTTCACAATCATCAAATTGTCTTTCATTTCATAAGAAAGGTTTTTTGTAAACTCAACATGCTACACTGAACATCAGCACTTCTTTGAGCTTTTCCTTGTTTTTTTAGAGCCATTTTATTGGAAATCTTGACACAATAAGGTGGTTGTCTGCCAAAAACATAATTTTTTTCTCGAATGGTAGCTTCAAATAACGAAATCAACCCGTAAAACAAGAATTCATGAAAGGTCTTACTTACCTCGAGAGAGACATGTTGAGATCACTCGGGTAGATCGATCGACTTCCACTGACCCAAGTCATCGCGGCCTCAAACAGACTAGACACACCCCCTTCACGCCCACGACCTTCTCCACTGACTAAAAGACCCTGACACACCCCCTGACGCAAGTTATATCCGTTGACACAATCATAAAAATATTAGAATACTTGCTTTAACTCCCGGTTGAAGATATTTTTAATCGAGAATACTTTAAACTAGATGTACCCAATTCATAGTAAAACCCCACTTTACGGAAAAGTTTGCTTTGTCCCTGGAAAATGAAATCCCTTACGTTTTCTCTAAACGTTAATATGGACACTTTCTATGGTCTCCTCAGTCCCGAAGTCACTGTCTCAGGGGACCGGAAGGGACCCGTGACTGCTGGATTGACGTTGCCTGATTTGCATACTATGACGCTGTATAAAATAACTTGGTTTCCGAGTCACGTTCTTCTTTTCGGATGTTTTCCTCCTTGACCACAAACACAGTGAATCAGGAGTCTTCGACCTTTATAAACTTGTTGAAAATGCGCAGCACAATATTCGAACTGACTGCTTTGCTCGGTGTTGGTTTATTTCTAATTGGGACAATATGTCTGGTCACCGTGGTGATTCATAGCGTGTTTCCCGCTTTCGAAGAGCAAAATTTAAGAGAAATAAATTGCACGATTGCTTCAAGTAATATGGACAGAAAAGTAAAATGCGCGCACAGCAAACGTAATTTGACACGCTATCCGTGTTTGAGGATTTTTGTCTTTTGTGGTAAAGGCCTTGATGTAAAAACAAATGGTTCTCTGAAGAGAAGACAGCCTCTTTTGTTGCTAAAAGACATTCACAGCCTTGATGAACAGGTAAGAAATAACGTATGCCAACCCTGAATAGATCACAGTAACGTACAGTTAGAAAGCAGGAGCCAATTCATAGGCTCCTGTGGGAAGCGAATAAAATGAATGAAACATGCCTTTGTCATTTCTTGTCCTGCTTTTCTAGATATGGACTGGTGTACTTGCCCCGTGTCCTAAAACAAATTTGCTCTCTTGCCCCGATTTACTGTTTTATTTAGTTTAATATATAAAACTGTTCTATTGAGGCCTTGAACTGCTGTTTAAAAAGTAAAAACTAAAATCCAAGCTTTCGCCGAACAACGGCATCATCAGGGATGAGAAAATATTCCGCGCGCTATATATATGCAAAGAAAGTGTAGGGTGAAATATGTAAAAGATGTGACGTATGTATGGAGGCTATAGAAATAAATTGTGAGTAGAATACAAAGCTCTAATGATGGAGTGTCTCTAGACAAAGGACCTCTAAAAGCGCTTATTAAGAATGGACTCTAAAATAAAATACTAAAGTAGAAGGTCTGCGAATTCAGTACATTCTTCTCGGGAATTGAGTGTAGGCTTGCACTTTCTAATGTAAAATGCTTCAAAGAGGCGTAGATCAGCGGGGTCGTTTTCGCTCATAATAATCTTGACATCAATGCCTTTATAGTTATATTTTAGTTTAGTTTTTGGTGGGGGCGGGGGGAGGGGAGGAGGCTGTACACAGGCAATTGAAAAAAGCACTTTAGGGAGTAGACCAGAGGAGTAGACTATGGGTAGTCCCTCATTTTCACCAGGGATAGTAGGGTCGATTACCAGCCGCTGTTCGGGTAGACCACAAGTAGTCCCCGTTTTTCCTCAGGGACAGTAGAGCGAGCGAAACGCTAGCGCGAGTTAAAATCACCCCACACGTCTCGCCTTTCTCGCGTGGGGTTATTTTCACGCGCGATCGCGTTTCGCTCTCTCTACTATCCCTGAGGAAAAATGGACACTACTCGTAGTCTACTGTTCAGGAAATGAGCCCGCGCTTCTCGAGCCCTCGCGGGATATTAAGTAGAGCGAGGGAAATAAGTCGCCACCCACGAGGAAGGTGACACAGAAGGAAGAAAATTTCTCACTCGACCTCGTGCGTGACAATTTTCACGCGCGCCCTTGTATTTCGCTCGCTCAACTCAGTCCCTAAGGAAAATGAATAGCCTGCGAACACAGCTCCACGCTTTTCGCCGCTGTAAAGACGTCCCCACCTCAGCGACAGAAATTCCATACTGACTGGACGTAATCACTGTTTACATAATTACATAATTGGTCCTGCTGTCAGAATTTTCTCGATTTTATGTTTCTCCTGGTCGATTATGGTAAAGTTTTGTGTTCTTCTGCCGTAGCCAAAAACGCGTCAGTGGCAATCAACTTTTAAAGAGGACTTTATTCTACGAAACGAGGAGGGGAGATGGCTGTTTTCCCAGGCTAGGCGAAAATGAGCGACTACTACTCGTAAAGTACAAACATAAACCACAAGGGACTGCAATAGACCGCAAACGAATATGCCGAGAACGTAGGATCTGTAAAGACCTGATCAGCAAAAATGTAGACATATAATTCTGCAAGCAGAATACTGCAATGCTGATCGTACTACGTGAAAATTAACTCTGCAAGACATCAACAAGACACCGAAAGAACTCAAAACATAGCGGGTTTGTAGCCATAGACAGCTGTTTCGCCATTTTTGGGGCTCGTCAGTATGGCGTAACAACAGAAAACTCTGATGCAAAATAACCGCGCACTATGATTTTAAGCCCTGACCCAGAACTCTCAACACCCACAGAATCACGCCATACCACGTGCTTTCTGGGGGGCAAGAGTGCAAGTGTCAAGTTGATGTCTCGCAGAGAAAATTTTAATTTCAATTTTTTAATTTTCTCTGCGAGACATCAACTTGACACTTGGACTCTTGCCCCCCAGAAAGCACGTGGTATGGCGTGATTCTGTGGGTGTTGAGAGTTCTGGGTCAGGGCTTAAAATCATAGTGCGCGGTTATTTTGCATCAGAGTTTTCTGTTGTTACGCCATACTGACGAGCCCCAAAAAGGGCGAAACAGCTGTCTATGGCTACAAACCCGCTATGTTTTGAGTTCTTTCGGTGTCTTGTTGATGTCTTGCAGAGTTAATTTTCACGTAGTACGATCAGCATTGCAGTATTCTGCTTGCAGAATTATATGTCTACTACTCGTAGTCTACTTTAGGAGGGTCTGGACGGGATTAAAAGACAGCTGAAATTTAACAGAAAACTGACATTTGTATTACATACATACATACATACATACGTACATACATACATACATACATACATACATATACTTTATTTAACCTCGAATTTAAAGTGGCTAAAGATAAGCTAGTATCTTCGAGTACAAGTATGATTTTAAAGCTATTAAAACAAGAAATTATAACAACCTAATATTTAAACTATTAAAAAGAGTCATACTGTAGAATGTTGCGCTTGTAATCAGGAAAGTCAGAAGTTCTAAACGAATCTGGAAGAGAGTCCCATAGTGTTGAATGTAGACCATGAGTAGTACTTCTTGCAGACGGTAGAGACAAAATATAACTACCACGTAGGCTACAGGATGTAGACCGGAGACTAAACATATCACTTAGATAGCCTGGATAGCGGGTGAAACTCTGGATATGCATCTTTTCATGAAACTTGTCACCAAAACGCTACGACGAGATGTTATGATCAGTTATATTTGACGTTGATTACTTGTGGCATTCTGCACTCCCACGAACTACAGGGAACACCCTGAAGTATGATAGTCTTAACAATTTTATATTTATGCATTGTAACAAATAGAATAAGGACACACTGGGCACTGTTAAGATTGTAAAGAGGTTTTCTTGTGCCATGGAACTGAACCAAACAAAGGACAGTTTGGGGAAATTTGGTGTACGACTCCCTCTTCCTCCCTAACGGAATCCAAACACACTATCGAACACAAGAATAATTAATTAAGCTTCTTTTTCATGATTTCAGTGCACCTATGAACCAGAAGAATGCAAGGACAAATCTGACCTTTCACAGCATCAAAGCCAGAGAGACAATCCTACCGGGTTAATGATGAAGTGTTATTACAATCCAAAGGATCCCAGTCAGATAGTTCGCTCCAAAGTCTCCAGTGATAACTACGATAATTTAGTCTTTGGACACGTTCTCTGGCCATTAGCCATTATACTGATGGGAGTTGTTATTTTGGCAATAGCAGGCTGTTACTTTTCTTTGCGATTTCGAAACAAATACGAGCGACTGGAAGGAAGTTCGATTTCAACCCTGCAACGAACACTTTAACCCTCGTACGTACAAGCGAGGGGAGGTGGGGGTGGATGCCACTCTCTCTGAGGTTTTTCTAATTTTTTCCCTAAACGATGAAACATCAGCATCTTACTGGCATCTGACGTTTTCAGTAGCTGATCATTTATCTCCCGCGTGCATTTTGAGAGAAGTTTGGTGATGATCAGTTACTATGGTTACGAGATATGACGTCATAAGAAACAGGTGGTCAAGCCATTTTCCTGATTTCTAATTGTTGGTACAATCCAAGATGGCAACCTTTTTGATGACGTCACAAGCCTCACCCATAAAATATACCAGATCAAAGTCTTTCCACTGAAGGAAAAATCTTTTCGAAATACTGCAACATATTAAAAACTCTACGGAGGGGTTCCATCACCCCCCCCCCGGCCATTTGTATCACGGTGGGGGTATGAATTTGCGTGTACGTCCGAGGGTTAAAAGTGCAAGATGCAATTACACCACTTTGGGAAACTATTCTCTTTGTCTGATGACGAAACCCAAGACGTTCCTTCAAAGGAACATTATTTTTACACCCTTTCTTTCTACATCCCAATATAATAACCTGGAAACTTGAAACAAGATACCCAGTAACCAAGGGCTCACGATTTAGGAAAGATACTGTTATGATTACTATTGTGCTGAAATCGTACTTGAGCCGCATTTTTCATTTGTATGTAAATGTCCCTCATGTAAGTTACGTTTCATTAAAAATAGCGATTACATTTAAACTTCGAATCTTTTTCTCTCGAATGTCTCGAACCTCATCAGCGATTACGACCCAACTGCCCAACTACTAGTGGTTGAGATCACGTAACTCCGCCGTAATTGCTAATTTTATAATTCCAAGTGGTCTGAAAAGTAGCAGACAAACAAAAATCCTGACACATGACGCAATTGTTACAATTGCACTAACGTTACAACTCGTGATTACAATTTAAAGTTACCGTTATTAATAAGCGCGAGATAACAAACATTACACGTGCACGCAAGGGAAAGGTACAAAAAAAACAAACAAACAAAGAAATATCTAAATTTCTTAAAATGTAAATTACGCCGCAGTAAAAATAAATATAATCATATTTCTGCCCTATTCACATCAACTAAACATGTTCAATTAAACCAGTGTTTTTAAAAATAAAAAAAACAGATACTGAAAACTGGAGCACAGGTTTTTGCACAGGATTCTTGAAAGTGAAATTCGACATGCTTTGTCCGGACAAAAACTGATTGTTACGGCAAAGAGAAGAAAATTCAACTAAAATTTAATTTAATTTTAAAATAACATGAAACAGTACCGGCGTCAATATTCGCGATGCGCTGGACAAGTGGTCACATCTCGTGCTTGTCCCATGGACTTACACATGATCTTGTTTCTCTCTAATAAAAATGTTTTTTAGCTGTTTTTCACGTGCAATCCATAGATTATCTTCTTAAGATTGGTCGTTGAAGATTCAAAACGTCTGAAGTTAGTGCTATGAGATTTATCAAATGAAGTTAAACCATACATAACGTTTACCACGAGGTCTAATAAGGTAAACAATAGTTCAGTTTTTTGACTCACATTTACTGTCTTTTGTTTTGACTTCCAAACGGAAGCTGAGGTGAAACGGAAATTGTAACGCCAGACACCGAGGTGGATTGATTGCAACAAATTAAATGTAGACCAACCTTTTTTTAGAAGAGTGGGATGGAAGGATCAGACCCATGAAGTAATCAACGCCGTTATCATTGAATAAAAATATACCTAATCTTGGAAATCAAAGAGCGCTCAAGCTAAGACGCTTCCTTTCTGATTGACATTATGGATCCTCGCTACGCAAAGTTTGCAGTTTGTTGCGGTAGTTTGCTTTTTCTTACAGGATGTATCTCCTTGGTTGTTTTGTTGGTAACTAGAGTGCTACCGCTACATAGAAGATCACACAACTTCGAAGGGAAGAACTGTACAGTAAAAGATAACATTTTGTCATGCAAAAAAGGTACATGTGAATGCAGTCGTGAAACGAACGAAAAAATTGTTCTGTGCTTAAAAGTGTACGTATGCCTTGAATGTGACAAAGAAAAAGTGGCAAACGAGAGCTGTTGTGGAGGTAAAGAAAAAGTTTATTTACTTCGAAGGGATGTGCAGCACTTGAGCGATGAGGTAACTATTACATCATATCATTTTAATAAAATCCTTTTTTCGGGTATACTTGCGGCAAAAAAAAAAATTGGCGAGCGACGCGAGCCTAGCTGTAGACTGCGCTTCGCTTGCCGTTTTTTTCGCCTTTTTCCCCAACTGTGGAACTTGGTCCCACGCTAATCTCCAGGTTGCTATTACACATACCCAGTACATATGAAGCGAGCACTTTTAACTAGAAATAAATGGAATGCAAAAAACGAAATCTGATCACAAGGTTTGGACCTTCCCTTTGACCTTCTATCACGTAAGTCTTCCACAAAGCTAGAGCAAGAGCGTTTGCGTCCATCTCGCCAGAGAGCTTTTGTAGCCTGCGTGGTAGGCGTTCGAAAGAGAACGGGTAGGGAATAAAGGCGCGAGACCACGCGCGAGGGAGGAGGGAGGAGCACCCCATACGCTCTCGCGCGCCCAAATTCCCCCTTCCCCTTCCCCATTTAACGCCGGCCACGCAGGCCACGGCTTCTGTAGTCCCTTGTTTACCTCATTCTAGACTGTTCACAGTCCCCCATTTCCCCGTGGGATTAACGGTAAGACGCGCTCGATTTCGACGATCCCACGGAAAAATAGGGACTCATTCGATCTAGTGTTCGCCCTCATGATGATCATCAGGACCTTGCTAGTAGTATCTACTGGGTGGCTTTCTATTCCTTTTTCAATGCAGTTTCCAAAAGAGGTTCCTTTTTTTAACCCTGCGTTCACCTAGCACTCAGACAACCCCTATTTCTTTCGCTTCACATTTGAAGCAAAGGAAATAATCAGCTTATAACTGCAGCTAGGTATTTTTTCCTTCTATTTGTTTTGTTTTATTTTTTTTTTCTTTTTGTTCTCGAAGCGTGTTTTGACTTGAGTTATGTATTTGAGTTTGCCAAGGGTCAACTTTTCATCTAATAAATAGTGTGGGCTTTGACAAGAGAGAATTCTCTCGGCTTTGACATTGCCAAGGCTTTGCGGCCAGCTGGCGCTAATCGGCATGTGATATGGGCCCCTTTATATAACCGAACAGACGCCCCGAAGGAAAGGTATTCTGGCTAGGAAGTCTTTTAACTTTAACTTCTTACTTTTAGTGTACGTTCAAAAAGGAAATAAGCATTTGCGAAGTGAGATCACCACAAAACCTGACGGAGAGGTACCTCCTTGGAACTGGAGTCACAACCATTTGCTACCACAACCCTCAAGTTGTGGATGAGGTGATTTTAGAGCGGAATCACAGCAGAGGACAATGTAAAGGAGACATGTTGCCATGTGTGTTATGGCCAGTTGCTGTGATCGGTATTTTCATTTTGATTCTCGTTACAGCTTTGTACTTGTGTCCAAGACGAAGGGGTTACAGAAGAATCCCCTAATATACTTATCACACACAAGCAAAACGTTGTTGCAACGTTTATGTAAAATGGCTGCATGGTTACTGCATTTCGCATGGTCCTAGCTCTTGAGGCTCTCTTCAGTTCTCCCTAGTCCTTATTGGTTTCCTCACGCACGCTCGTGCCAACTAACTGAGAAAGCCCGGAACCGGTTAGATTTAGGGTTAGATTTAGCGCAGTGTTAATAAGCCTGCGAGGAGGGGAGGAGTAAGGAGAGAAGGCCGCGGTATTCGCAGGCTAAGTGTTTATCAACAGAGCCTCGAGCTAAGGGTTTTCCGAATATAAATCAATAGTATATCATCTTAGCTTTGGGATATTCTTTAATATTGTCGAACTTTTTTTCAATTAATTTGTTACTATATCAGTTTTATTATTTCGATTATTAAATTATTACTGTTAATGTGGCTATAATCGATAACTAAGACTCGATCGATGAAGTTTAGCCCTTAAAACCATATTAATATCGCTATCCACTCTTTTGCTAGTGTTGCATTTATAGATTGTTTGTAAAGAAGTCTGATGGTCCGTTAAGCTCCGACTACCAAAGTCAGCTGTATTCAAGTGTTCCTTTTCGTCGACGTCTGAATGTGCTATTCCTTTGTAACCTTTCAAATCACTTGCACTCTTTTTGTAATTGTCACCTGCCGTTCCACAGGTAAATGAACTTTCATTTATCTGCGGCCCACGGGTTGATGTTGGTTTATTAGTGTATCGAGCTCTCTCTTCCCATTGTCTTTCCATTTTCTTTTCCTCTTGACAGACAAGAGAAAGAAAACTTGCATATCGTATCCGAGGCAAGAAGTTCTTATTACTTTCGAGCAAAGTTTTGCTAAGTCCGCTTAGTGATTCTTTGGTTTCTCTGTTCGCCTTCTTGGGTGTGACAATTAGGGGTAACGGGTGTGTTCCTTTATCAGGCGCGCGTTTGTTTGATACTGAAATGTTTCTCTGGTTTAGATACGTTACTTCGTCCTGATTTTTCAAATAATAATCTCCATCCAACATTTTCTCGCCGCTAAACGGATGTTTCTTGGCAGCTTTCTGAAGAGCTTGTTTTGTTGGTTTTCCCAGTTTGGTTTGGCAATCGAAATTGTTCTTTACTTTCCGGCCCAAGAGAGCACTGGACTTTATATCTGTTTTAAATTCGTTGTAGCTATCCTTTATAATTTTGCTGGACATTTTTTTCTGCCTAAAGTACATCTTAGGATGGAGGTTTCGAAATGGGTTATCATTCCACTCTAGATCCGCTTGCAGTGAAGCATTTTGTCTGCACTGTGCAGCGCTGTGTCTCTCAACCAGCTCGTTGGAAGAGGAAAACCCCATCTTTAAATTTCCTGAAAAGACAATCAACAAAAAAATAGAACTTCGGTCTTAATTGTTTGAAAAAAAGTAAAAAATAACAACAACAACAACAACAACAACAAAAGAAGAAAGTACAAAGAAATAGGCCATTTGCAATAAGAGGCATGTGACATCATTTTTATGAAAATGAAAGTTATATGATTTTTCCTTCAAAAAACGATTAGTGGGTCATATCTTAAACAAAATAATGGTGATTTGGTTTTTCAAACCCGCACCATTTTCTTAAAATGAATAAGTTCGTAAATGGTCACGTGACCAAAATGTGATTTTTGAAATTATGAATTACCTCTCTCTGAACACAAATTTTGCACTTAAACTTCAAGGAAAATGTTGCAAAGATGATGTGATAACGTTTACCACGCATCTGAGCGTAACTATGAAAAGTTGAACAAGATATAAGCAAGAAGTAATTTGGCCGCCATGTTGGAGGGCAAGAGCATGCCCTCCAACATGGCGGCCAATACAAACAATACTACTTTGCTGAAAAATCAACGTGCCATAAAATATCTCCCTTAAATGCGTTTTCTCTCAAATTTCGGGTGTAAGATAATTTTTGTGTGCTCTAACAATTTTTGGGATCAGCAAGATTCCAAATCATTGTTTAAAGGAAGCATTGGTCACGTGACCTCTTAGTGCAAGTGGCCTATTATAATCTATAACTAGTGTTTCCCGGGTTTAGGTAGCTGCCCTGAGTATCTGGCAGGATTAGCGGGGAAGTGCTGTAGATAACAATCGTAACAGATCCGGTTAGTGCTTCCGATTGGCTGAAGCAAATTTCCCATGCGGTACAACCAATCAGAAGCACTATCCAGATCTGGATAGTGACGTCAGTATGGAATTTCCTCGCTCGTTTCTCAAAGTCACCAGTGGTGTCGTTGCGAAATGTCGGCTGTTTTCTTTGGCCGAAGGTTTAAGAAGTACGGGTTCACGATCGATGGAGCCTGCATACCGGAAACCATGGCAACACAGTATTGCCCGCGAAAAACAGAGTATTTAATGAGTAGATCTTATTCAGTGTTTTTTTATCCTTTGATGGGAATCACATTGTCAACAGTCACAGATAAAAACAACAGTTTATCACACAAAATGTGACTTATAAATATAGAGCATCGAAGTCAGCTGATGCAGCTGTTAATTTATTCAGACTCGATAAATCGCCTGTCTGATCTGAGAGAATTTGCGAGAAGAGGTTAACGATATTGAACTAAAATCAGGATATATATATATGTATTTATTCAAATTCCATATAAGCAGATAAAAATTTTCCCTTGACAACCAAGGTAAATGTCTGCAAGATATTGTCTATCGAACTAACATGCAACTTAACTTTGCAATCGTAACCCTTTCTGCAAGACATTTTGTGGAAACTGTAGTTACTCAGAAATCAATCTTGTCTGAACTTTGGTGGCTAAACTTATTATTCTCCATTCGATTAAAAAGCAATTGGGCAGCATTTTGCCGGGCCGTTTTCATTTATCAGCCTGATTTATTTATTTATTTACCAATTAAGTCTTCACTCTCAACAGAGTATTGCAGACTGCTTTAAATAATAATAATAATAATAATAATAATAATAATAAAAATGCCAACAATGAATACAATAATAACATAAAATTACTAATCAATATGTAAGATTACACAGGGATTGCCGAAATGAACATGGCGAAGTAGATGCTACAATTTCTGGTGGGAGATTGTTCCACTGTGCAATTGTCCTAGGGTAAAAAGAGTTCTTATAATAATCACATGTACAATGTGGCTCTTTAAATCGATGCCAGAGAGACGATTGCCTGGTGTTCATTCCGCTCTTATGTTCTCTCGGAAGCTTGTCGCGTTCGTAAGTGGCTAATCCATTACACTGCTTGTACAACATACAGCGATTGCAGTGTCGGCGCGGAACATTGTTCCAACTGGGAGTCAGAGCTGACTAGTGATTTGAAGTGGGAAGGAAGCAGAATAGACTCTCCTCTAAGAAAGTCTTTTTTTCCGGAAAACGTGGGGATACTGAATCCTCCATCCAGCTGCTCCGGTTTCCCCATCGCTGTAGAGGGGCAAACCAGTCCCTGGAAAGTCGGATTTGTTCGCGTTTCTTCAAAGACACGCTAGAGTCTTTTGAGTTAAGCAACTACGCCAGCCGCTTCTGTTTGAGCTTTACTTAGCAATAAAAGTAAAAAGGGCAATTTTCTATTAAAGTAATGGAGGTATGACTGAATTTGGGTAGGCCACTAAGACCCGTTTCAAACGTCGTGCTACTGCCGTGCCGAACTAAATTGATGGAATTAATTTCGACTTTAGCATGGCAGTAGCACGACTTGGTTTCAAACGTCGCGCTACTGCCGTGCCGAACTCAATTCATAAATTATAAATACATTAGAATCATTTAAAAGTTTGCTAAACCGTTTCTTTAATTTTCGTGCTTTGTTTTCGGCAACAGCCGTTCTATTCGACTGAATTAAATTCGACGTCTGAAACCAAGTCGTGCTACAGTCGAGCTACAGTCGAGCCAGCTTAGCACGGCAGTAGCACGACGTTTGAAACAGGCCTAAGACTAGTAACTGAAATTGGCTTGATGAAGATGATGTTGGTGCACCTTTTTTGCTTTATAGTACCAAACCGGTGTCACTCTTGTTCAGTGTTTCAGGAAAGTATTAGTCCTGTGCGGCGAGGTACTGATTCTTCTGAAGCAATGACGACAGCCACGGCAAGGGGAATTAAAAAGAAAATAGGTTTGATAAAAAAAACGACAGTTCGTCCCATTCAAGTTGTAAAATCTTCCCACTGATTTCACGGCGTTTTATATGGAAGACGTTCAAGCACATTTACCTGTCAGAAGACAACTAAATTTTCTTTTTTTTTTGTTTTTTGGTTTTTTGTTCAGTCCTTAAGAATTCTATTGCAGAAGAAATTCGCCAAATTTGACAAATTGAACGAAGTGGAATTATAGCCATAAAGTTCCTTGAAAAGTAAAGTCTTCGCTGTCGCCATCGTCTTTGTGCGGATGCCGCTTCAATTCCATTCGATAGTGAGTTTACAGTATTACTTTCCTCTCGCTACTAACTTTCTACTGAGATCTCTACTTTATATGGCTTCCTTGAGCTTAACTACCGATCTAGGGGAAGCAAAACTGAGAATTGTCAATTTGAGGTGATTCTGGCAGAAAATTAAGGTTGATTTATGATGATCACTCTAAACGAATCAATTAATCTAAGAGAACGTAAAAAAGAGGCCTAGTATTACACATCATTAAAAGAGAAATTAGACTTCAGTATCGTATTTATACTGCCTTACATTATTACCATTTACTGT
The DNA here is from genome assembly GCA_038088405.1 of Porites divaricata. Classification (NCBI taxonomy): domain Eukaryota; kingdom Metazoa; phylum Cnidaria; class Anthozoa; order Scleractinia; family Poritidae; genus Porites; species Porites divaricata. The sequence goes on from JBBMOI010000007.1 coordinate 21,131,201, forward strand.
GGCTTTAAGGCGAGTTTAATTCCCAGATTATTTTGATTCGTAATATTCACGAGTTTCATTTAATTTTTGTCAGGGTAAAAATCTTCAAAGAACTGGGAATCATGCAAAATTCTACACAAAATTGGAGATAAGAAATTTGCTTCCTGTTTCTAAGAAGAAACGAACAATGAAGAAGAGCATGTGTTTATCATAGCAAATGTCAAAAATAAGACTTACCTTTCCTCATTTTGTTTAGTTTTTTTTTTGTATTATTATCTGTAGCAGCAACGTCAAAGATACTTTGTTACCAGTTTGTCAAATCACAAATATTGTTAAATTCGAGCTCAAGTAAATGTTTCAGCAAAAGAAAATGAGTAGCTTGGAAACGCCTCTTATAATCTCTCAGCCACAAAGGATCTGAACATTGGAGATACGTCAACGACGAGAAATGGCATACTTCCTTTGAAATTAGCCCCTGACTGGCTCTGATTCGGAGAATAATGCTTAATAATTATGACAGTTTCCTGTGCCTTGTTCCATTTATCAAAAGCAAGATCGGTCTAATAAGAAAAGCGATTAAAAGTCAGCGATGATTACTGATGAAATAGGATGAAAGCACGCAAATAAAGTTTGCATGGTTCATGAAATATCTTATTTAATACTCTTCACGATATATATATATATATCTCATTTGAATCACAAGGAGCTGGGAAAAATTGGCCAAAAATATTGGTTTTGTTTTTTATTTATCTCACCATGGTTTCATGAAAAACATAATATCAAAATTGCGAGTTGTTTTCGTTTGGAGCTGTTATAATGATGATTTCTCTGAAAATAATAAAGGACAAAAAGTGGTCTTTGTTTGGTGTAAAATTCATCATGAAATATAAATAATTAAAATTTGTAGCTTTGTAATGAAATTCGAATTATATATCCGGAGAAACTTCTTGGATTTCGAGTACCATCAAAATAAAAGATAAACATTGCATAACTGCGAATTATATTGTTAAATATTTCTAAGTAGGTTTGGTATCTTAGCATTCTTCAATTCAAAGGCTTAAACCGCTGGCTTGAAATATTCGCTTTCATTGTGCGTATGAGAAGTCAAAATACTTTAAATCTCGACTTGTGATTGTGTGTGAGTGGTGTAGTCCCTTAATCAGACGATTCAGTAAGGTTGAAAACGTCATCGAGATTTAAAATTTCAGTATTTAAAAGGAGTCTTACACTGATCTTCTTTATATGCGCATAGAAACTTTCACCTCCCCATGGATATTTTTACAAGTATAGGGTACATTATGGCTAAGGCTCTCTCATATCAATTGCATATGATTCGAGATTGTTTCTGTAGAGGTTGAGCGTGAATCTTTTTCAGTACCGATGGCAATTTTGAATAATATCCTCACGAAACCCAATTTTATCCACTGCTGCCCAATTTACCTACCGGTCACGAATCACGCAAAATATATCTGTAAACACGGATCTTATCATATAATATAATTATTCAGTTTTAAGTCACCAGAAAAGAAAAAAAAGTGAGAAACATTTATCCTTTAAAATCATGTGCTTAACCTCAGTACGCTTATACTATGTGACCTACCTTGGTGCTTTCTTGTGAGAAGAAAGGTAAAAAAAAAAACAACAGACCTTCTGTATAAGGTTGAATCGTAATTGTTGGGAAACTGGAGAACAATATCACGGAGGTAGAAGTGCGCGTGCGCCGTCTGCTGGTATTCAGAAGTTCCAAATCTGTGCCGCCCCTAGGCACGCTTTATATCACCGCTAAACGACCCAATCACGTTACCCCCGATTGATTACCTTGGTTACGTGGTGTATTGTGATTTAAAGTCAGATTAGCGTCTTAGCTAAATACGCGATCTGTTCACTTAACTCAAGCCTAGCCAACAAGCATTCACGCGTTCAGATTTATCCACACTCCTCTATCGGTTCTTATGCGACTGGTTATGAGGAAGGTGTGTTAATCACTCTCTCGAGGGGAAGGGGGAGGGGGGCTTATTGCGTTTCGCAAAAAGAATTTAGTATTTTTAAAAGGCCTTAATTAAATAGTGAACTAATTATAAACCTCAAACCATACCCTACTCAGCTGCAATACATGTTTAGGCTAAATAATGGAGTTTCTCCCGACCCCACCATGGGGATATCCTTTTCCGCTTGGATACCTATTTTAGATAAAGCTCTGGTTTAAGAATGTGGACTGCCTCATTGGTTTAATTAGTTTCTATTAAGGATTTTACTAGCAACATTGAGCTGAGGAGATTTGAACAAACTGAGCTTTATGCAGCGTAGCTCATAGTTCTCATATCATACTTAAAAGACAAGCCGCGGTTACCACGTGATAACAATAAAGAACAAATTTTTGCTTTTCTAAATAGTTCTGGAGTGTTATGTTGTGTTTTGTTTTTTTACTTTGTGTGATGTGGTTATTTTTATAAGCATCTGCAATCCGGCTGTGTGGTCTCATGAATTCTCCTTTCTAATTTCTTTTTTGTCTGAGTCAAAAGATGATCAATATAATGACCGAAAATAACCCGAACATGTCACGGAATAATGTCACATGACTGGTTGGAGGCAATCATAAATAACTCTAATAACCACTGTTAAGGTTGGTCTATTCACCCTAAGGGAGGCCTCAAAAGGCAACAAATCGCTTGCTTTAATGACTTATTCGGAGAGAGAAAAGGGGAAAGTATCTCCCTCAAAACGAAATATTCGCACGGTTACTTTTGTTACTGTTGTCAAAGTTGTCAAGTGGGCTTTGTTGTGGTGAAACGTCATATAAATACCTTGTCATAGAAACGGTACAAACATCCTGAATGAGAAGAGAGAGCAAAACAAAGAGTGATAAGATGTTTTCCAAAATGACGTCGACTATGACGTCAAATATCAAATAACTTAATTATGGCCGCAGTTCAAGTAGTACTCAAACGAACGAGCCCTACATATTCGGTTAGGGTTGTCACTGGTAGCGTAACGGTAAGCGGCGTAGGTGTTTTTAGGAAAGAACGAGAAAAAGAATTCGCTCGCGCCAACTTTATTCTTTTCGCTTTATGCCCTCCCCTCCCTCCTCATGATACTTTTAGCTCTCCTTAGTGATCGATCACGTGCCTTCAGAATTAAAGATGGCGACTGCATTAAAAAGACCTTTTCAGCTTGTGTATTTTGTTTTCCTAACTTAGACCACGTGATGCTCTCAAGGGAAGTTACCTTTTGTTTCATAATATGTAAACACGTGCAAGTGGATAGAGCGAAATTTGAAACAAAACGTTCTCCCTCCTATAAACGTAACATGGTTTATCAGTCCTCACTTAAAAAGCATATCAAGATGATATGGAAACGTTGTGTGATTTCGCTCATTTCTGTTCTCACACTAATTGCTGTTAACTTGTAACATCATTTGTAAAGGTTTAAAGATGTAATTTATATTTATATCAGCGAAAAAACGAAAAAATACTAATCACAAATAAACACTGATGAACTCTTTTTTCAGCAACATGCAAATGGGTAAGATGCACCAATACTGCAACGACAAACATTTTAAGCCCTTCGCGTGAGTCTTTGAATATCAAGGCAATAAAACAAAGGGTTGTATCGAGCTGTTAATTGTTCATTCTTCCGAAACAATCTTTATTTATTTATTTATCTTTTTCACTTAAACAGAAAGCTTTATGTTGGATTAAGGTATTTGACCAAAGTCAAATTCAAATTTTATAGAATTTTTACTAAGACCTGTCGTCATCAAAGAAACCTGATCAAAGTTAATAAAAGATTTTCAAATAAAATTCCAATTATTTCCGATTTATTGGTGGCACGCAATAAATGCCTCAAATTTGCGTCATTAGTTTCTTTAGCCACGAAAAACAATGGGTGAGCTTATTTGCTTATTACGATAATCATAAAACTACACAATAAATCATTTTCATTTTGTCTTATTTGTACAAAAAATATAACATTCTTGATTAAAAAAGAATAAACTGAAAACGCACTTCAGAGAGTCGAACCAGTACAATTTGAGCACTTTTAAACAGAACGCAAACTGCTTTTAAGTCAGGAATTCTAATCGAGTTCAGCAAAAGAAAAAGCAATTGTGGTGGGCCGCAAAAACTTTGTTTTCCATCTGCTTCCTTCGACTGCAAGACAGCCCGCTATTTTGCGTACGTGAAAAACGAAGGATTGGTCAAGTTCTGGAGTGAGGGTGAAACAAAATTTTGAGGGAAAAAAACCGACTGTTTTGCAGTCTATAAATAGGCTCTACTGTGGAATTTTCCGTGCAAACATGTAAATGTTGAGCTGAGTAACTTTTTATGTAGCTTAATATCATTGAGTCTTGGCAAGAGTTTGGTAACTTTGTCTAGGTGAATGACTAGAATGACTAATTAGACTATTAATTATGACATTGAAAGTCACAGACTCAGCACTTTCCTGTGATGTTGTTTATCATACCAACCAGTAAATTATTGTATGAACAAAAAATCAAAGAGTTTTTGAGCATCAACTAAAGTAACAAAATTGGATTGTTCTTGTTTGAAGACTTTAAAAGCGTACTTTTTACGTCTGGCCCTCTCAGAAGTTTGCAACATTAAGTACAAGTCAAAAGTGTAATTTACCGTTATTTTCTACACTGAATATGAATACAGTCGAACCTCCATGTGCGACCACCACTCGTATAAGCGACTTCCTCCCCGGCATAAGCGACTGCCAATCCAAAACACCAAAATTTTCCCAGTCAAAGCCTTATAGTTGGAATCTCTAGTAACGAACACCTCCTGTAAGCGATGATTTTCCCTTGTTTTTAACCTCTTCTAAGTGACCACTTGACGCATTCTCTGATCTATCTGTTCGCTGTGTACACTATGCTACTCAGAATATACGAAGAACTTTAGTGACAACTCGGAACTACACATGTTGCCATTGTATGCAATAAATTATCTTCCACGAAGTCGATGTGTCTGGACCTCTTCTCGGAAGAGGCCCACTGTGGTTCGATTCTTGTGAACGACCACCTCACCTTTGCATTTTGGGTGGTCTTTTACGGCAGGTTCGACTGTATATATTAAGTCGCACGCACCATCCATAAATTTTTGGATCTTTGCAAACTAGACAAGATACGTTAAATTCTTGGGAATGTCTTACATGTAACTAACTTTGTTCTCTGACCGATGGGTATTCTGGGGAACTCGACTATTTTTTATACCGCGTAGGACAAACTGCCAAGTCTCCATTTCTTTTGCATGTCAAATAGATCTGATAGATTGTTCTGGTACACTACCATTCGTGCCGATTTTGCCATCAAATTCAGGAGGTAAAAATGTTAGCGAGGCACAATTTATCGGAACTGGGTACAAAGAATCTAGCTCAGTAGATCTGAACGAAAGCAGAAGTACGTGAGTTGCTTAAAAAGGTATGAGATAACGCGTAACTCTTTCTTTAAATTCAGACAGATCGTTCCTTGTCTGATGATCTAGAACAAAGGCTTAATGAAAGGCTCTTTGAGAGCAACAATGAGATTCCCAAAAAGGTTTCTTACAGTCTTGCCTCGTTTTTGCAGCTTTCATTGAAGTAAGACCATTAGTCATGTATAATACTGTTTTGTACAACCTTTACTGACACGGTTTTAACAGGTATTAACAGGTCGTATATGCTGCCTTAATTACCCCATGTGGCTGAGTCACTGAAGTATAAACAATGTTTAAAGAAGTATTTTTCTAGAACAAAAGCGTGTGCACAGTACGAAGTACAACTTTTAATTTTGAAAAACAGTTATCTACACGGGGGTGGCATTATAGATCTTTCTGGAGTTAAGGCCCCTAAATAAACAGAAGCACTTTCATGATAACTGTGTGTTGTTGTGTACAGCAAGAGAACGTAACTGAAATTATTTACATGGGTTGATTATTATTCTTAAACTCTCCGTAGACATTCCTAATAGCAACTCAACAATTCCCTGAAATCAACTAAAGCCGCCAAAATCGTACACATTCTATTAGTTGTTGTTGTTTTCTTCCTTTTTTCTTCAATTACAGTTCTTTAAATGATCGTTCTTTAGACGGTGTCCGTTCATAACTCCGCATCGTGATCTAAAATCGAGCCCTAAGGCGGAAGATGTACCTTTCCTAACTGATATTTGAGGTAGTCAGTTCTTGGCGACTGTTCAGTCATATCACTTTGTATATATTCTATGTATTTATATAATCTTCACTGATTTTAGAAGCAGCTATTCATCGGGCAAAACTCATTCCTCGTCGTAAGTTAAGTTCATATTTATATCTTCCTTTGGTTGTAGTAAAAAGCCATTGTGGCGACGCGAAGGAACACAGTCTGGCCTTTCAAAACCCTCCTTTGTCGATTCCAAAGGAGGAAGTATATTTGACAATCTTCGCGTTTTGCCATGCCGCGATGTTACCGATGTATCACTCGCTGGGGATGACACCATGCGTTCCCTCGGAGAACGATTTCTCAGTTCAAGCAAAGGTGAATCGCTCAAAGACCTCCACCGTGACGTTAAACTTGTGTCTGCTTCCTCGTTGTCAAGTCCCGCCGGACAGCTCCGTCTCTTTAGCCAACGATCATGGTCCTGATCAACTCGAATCGACGGCAATGGCTCATTTGGCCGAGTTACGGAAACTCGCCTTAGCAGGGCTTGGTCGAAATTAAAATTTGCGTTTTTTAAGTCCTCTTCCGCTCGCTTTCTCACGAGTTCAAGTATTTCCTTTGTATGTTCGTCGGTAGGCCTGTTTCGAAGAGCTGGGTTTCTGGAGTCCTCCTTATGACGCATCCTTACAATGGTAGTTGTTGGGAAGCTCTGATACCTCAATGCAAAGATACCTCAACTACAGTGATGAATCAACAATGAAAATGACGATTCTTATTTACGAAATGGTGCGATGAGTGCTTAAAAATTGCGTCAATGGACCTTTTTTTGTCGTGGAATTACGCTTGACTAACCTTCCGCGGTCATCACACTAACAAAACCCCAACACCGGTTTCTTGTTTTCATGACAACGCGGTTCCGATCATCGAACAACGAGACGGAGTGAAAAGCTGATCGCTTCAAAAACAGGAATACACAAATTTATCAGTGAATCATTAGTACTGCATTCGGCTAGTTAATGTAAAAGTGTGACCTCTTAGAGGATACATTGTTACTCTGTCTTAAGGGACTTCGTGTAATTAATCTTCCTTTGTGGGCAGAATAAAGATTTATTTAGGAACTCAGCACAATAGTCTTATGTTGGATTTGTTCAGGCCGTACTCCCCAATTTTGTTTTTAAAGCCTCAATTCATTAGTCAATTAGCCAGGAAAGGAAAATCGAGGTTATAGGCGGCGAAATCGTTTTTTTTTTGTCCAAAAAACAAAATGCTTACAGCACTTAAAACTAGCAGTGAAAGATACCGGTACCTTTTGAACAATTAACCTGAAGCAATTAACGCCAGTTAATGGCCTTATTTTTTGCATCTTCAATACTCTGTCAAATCTTAACGACTATCATTAGTCAGTGAACAAAGTTAAAAGAAATCTTGAGAAAAGGAAGGGAGAAATCTTTTGAGTTTACATAACAGCCGCAGCTACACCGATGTAGTCTCGATTCTCTCTATATATATTAAAGGTAAGTTAAATTAGCTAAAAATGTAAGTTAGAATATTTTGTTACCATCCAGCAGTGCTATACAGAGAATGAAGTCAACGACTCGCTCTCATAAGTGGTCTTATGTTTCTCAATTTTTGGTTAAGACTATTTTTTGCGTATACTTAGAGCTTTTTGTGGATGTCATTGCTAGCAAAAGCTAATGTCCGTTGATAAATAATTCAGCAAGAAAATGACTTACGATAGCGTGTCGTTTGTTTTGGTTTCCATTGTACTAATTACAAATTAAAACAATTTGACATTTTGGGGTCATAGAATTTATTAATGTCAGTATAATGATTCATAATTCCAGAAACACAGTAAAGGTGTCGCCCAAATTCTTCCTAGCCAGCGGCCGGTGATAAACAGTGCTTGACAATAATACAAAAAAATCCTACCCCCACGTGCGACCACCTCGCGCGAGCGACCACCTCCAATAAGCAAACTCATCCTTTCCCAGTAAAAGCTTTACAGTTGAAACCTCTAAGGGACCGCAGCTGAGTGTATTTCTTGCTGCTGACGGTTTCAGTTTAATTTGAGATTGTTTTCAACCCTCTTGTAAGCGATCACTTGACGCATAGTCTGATCTCTATGTTCGCTGTATGTTCTATGTAGCCAAGGGGTCACCACATCCGGGAACTCACACGGGTCGCAACTAAGCCATTGCATGCATGCAATAAATTTCTTCTCTAAAGTAGATGTGTCCGGACCTTTTCTTGGAAGAGAGCCCCTGTGGTTCGATTCTCGTAGGCGACCACTAAATCGGCTTTGCATTTTGGGTTTTGCTTTAAGGAGGTTAAACTGTATAACAATAATTATTATATGAACAGACATTATATCGGTCTTTTTTATTGTAGAGCCGCAGCTAAATAAGAATTTACGGTTTGATGACCGTAATTACCTCTATGAGGGATATTCAAAAACTCTTTAAAATAATTCATAAAGAAAAAGCAAATAAAGAAATTTACGTTTAATGAGTGTCCTTATATCTTAAAAAGACAAGGCTAAACTTTATGTCCAATTTTTTAGACCAAAATAACCCCAGATCTAAATATTAGTGCTAGAATGAGTTGATCTCTATCAGAGATTAGAAGTCGCGTATCACAAGGTTTAAAAACGCGAGGAGACACTCCTGCTCGTTTTTTAAACAGTACTAAAATCAGGAAAAAAAGTCGTAAAAGAAGTGGAATACATCTTGTCGAGTTGATAAAGCGAATCGGGATAAAATGTTCTGGGGGGCGTCCAAATTTTTACCATCTTCAGTTGACTGTTGACTACGTTTAATTAACTTCTAACTTTAAAATGATTTTTTATCGACCTGGACTGAAACTCTTCAGTAGCAATATATTTAGAATGGTATTATTTGCTTCGTGTTGCCTTTACAGCGTAAAGTTTGCAAAGATATGATTACAAGAGTACAGTTAATTTTTGAGAAGTTCAAATCCAAACGTTTTTACCAAACAGTTACCTATATTCTTAGAACTTTACTTATCGTTAGGTAAAAAGTGTTCACCAAACAATCACCAATAGAACCCAATATTATCCTTTACTTTGCCTCAGTTAAATCTTAGTTTATTGTCACTCCTTTGTATTCTTGATGTAAACGAGGCTATTAAAGGCTCTTCCCGGGGTGCCAAAAAATCTCTACAAACCAATGCATTATTGCACAAACCATATAACTGCCAAGTTGTTAATGCCACCCACTCGATCAAATAATAGCCAAACACGATTACGCTGTATGAATGTTTTAAAAAAGCACATTTAGTAATTGGCTTTCTTGTCTGTGTAATCTTTTGTGAGATATCGGACCTCGTGAGCGACCTTTTTAACGAAAAAATCATTGCATAACAATGTTATTGACCGTGATTAGGAATTATATTTTAAGAACGTCGCTCATAAGTATGGCTATAAGGGGTGTCTATTAGTCCAGCCCTAGCTTTTCGTTACGTACAGAAGGTCGTTTACTTTGCGTCTTTTAACCTATCCCGCTTAATACGGATACCATTTAAACAAACCAAATCAGCTGAACGGTCTAAAAAGAGTAGAAAAATTACATCTCCTCAAAACACAGCCGATATTTTCCGAAATTTCCCAAACGGAATGACGCGAACCATTTGATTTTATAACCGGAATTACCGGTTTTCCCACGTAAATGGTAAGTAATAGCCTGCGAGAACGAGAGAACGGAACGCTGGGACGAGGGCAAAAGGATTGAATAAAGGTTGAAGGGGGAGGGGGAGATTTCTCTTTCCCCCTCCCCTCCCCCTTCCCTTTCTTTAGATCTGGCTCCAACTTTCGCGCAATAGGGAGCTTTAGCAACGACGAATGCGACGGCAGCGAGAACGTCAAAAAAAGCAATAGGTTTGATTAGCAAAACAACAACTTTGCACGTGCAGCACACTTTTTTGTATATTTCTCTGCCGTCACCGCACGACTACGGCGTGAAAATCCCTAATTTCACGTTTTATGGAGGACGTAAACAAGCGACAACAAATTTTTCTTTCTCTTTCAAAACTTGAATGTGGTCCCCAAGAAATCAACTCCAGGGAAATTCGCCTACATTTGACTTTTTCAGGGAATTGGAATGAGCGCGACAAAGTTTGAACAAACGCGAATTCGTTTTAAAAGTGACTTTTTCGCGGCCGTCGCCGTCGTCGATGCTCAAGCTCCATATTAATACCTCGATTGGAAACGGTTGCTAGGCAGGCTAATGGTAAGTTCCCCCGGACACTATTTTCTTGCCCAATCAACAGATTCTTGTAAAAAGTTATATAACTTCACTTAAACAGAGACTGCTTTTCAAATGTGCTCTCTGTGCAATGAGTTTTTTTTGGTGAGGGTACGAGAAAAAAAAGAGGACGAAGAGTGCCACACCACTGGAGTACTGTATCGGATCTGAGCGACTAATGTTGACGTATTCTCATATACCGTAAACTGCCGCCCTCGGCTTATACATCTCCATAGGGGATTTTAGGAGGGCGAATAAACAGTGGGGCTTTTATCCAAGGGGACTTATAACCGGAAAAGAAAAAGCGCCTCGAAACAAACTATAGTAGTGCTGACCAAAATCCGTTTTGCATTTACTGGTTTTAAGTAAGCTGCATTGAATTCATATCGATTCATTTGCTTGGGCGGGGGCTTTTTCCGGGGGTATAATCAGACGAATTATTTTGTTCATAAGTAGATGGGCCTATAAAAGAGGGGGCTTATAAGTGGGAGGGGGGAGGGGAGGGGGAGTAGTAGTTTCATGTTAGCGTAATGTATAAGAATTCTTTCTTTCTTTATTTATTACAGTTGTCATTTGTTTATTTCCTAACTTGAGAAATTGTCACCTTAAATCTGACGTTTGTTGTTTGTCATAAACGTTATTCTTTACTTGCATTCCAACCACCCCCGTTCTTTGGGGTGAATAAGGACTGCGTGGTTCCGGTGGTAAAGTAAATTCCAAAAGGTCAAATAACCTCTAGGCATGTTGCGTCCATAGCAACATTTACGTTACCTTGGATATTCAATTTTAGAAATTAATAGCAAAAGGTTGTTTTCAACAGATATAAATACTTCATTAATTCAAGACAAAGAAAATTTCCTGAGTTTGCCTTAGGTAAAATGAACAACCACAGAGGCACCTGTTCACGATTATCTCTAATGATTGAACAGCTCAAAACCAACGCCGTATATCAATAAGACGTTTGGGTTAAGTAGAAAAGAAGGACGAAAAATCGCGACACGGTGTTTTATTGTTAATGTCTGGATTGGCAACTCCACAAATGAACAAGCAACAACGAAAATCGCCTTTAAAAGGTACGAGTTCATAATAATATGTTTTATTTCAACCTTTAATTGTAAAGAAGAGGAAGATGAAAGTGGTTTGCTTCAAAAATCGATGCAAATCATTGTGTATAATTGTGTTTTATAGAACGAGCTGTTGAGGAATGATCTAGTTTGTCAGAATAACTAAAAGAGTTTAAATTCAGGACTCCCTTTTAAAATCTTACTAGATGTAAGACAATTGATTTATGTTGTTACTCATATTTGCCCTATATGACGTTTTCAAAGTCTTAATAATGACTAAACCGAGGAGTTGTGGGCATAAGTTTCCGCATTTGAAAACGTATCGCTAATGTAGTTTATACCTATATTCAAATTAATTCAGGCTGTACCGTGCCGCTGATGAAATCGGCAATTTGCTAACATGTAAGCAGCTATGCAGTAATTTTCTGTTGTAAAATGAACCCATGTAAGATGCTTTTAAGAGGTTATGATAGAGAATCAAGTACGAATTTGAACTGAACTTAGTCTGTTTCAAGCATTGTACTCCTGACAAAGCAAGACCTTACCAAACGACACACGTAAACCGTATTTATATTTCGTCGAGACTGCCCTTTTTGTTACTGAAAAATCTTGTCCTAAACGCCACCCTTAAACATCTTGAATCCCGGGTAAGAAAATAAGCAGAATGCAAAATGTAAAAGTATTAATCATTTACTGCGGTATTTTATATTCAAAGATATTAGAAATCATTTAGTTGTTGAACTTTCAGTAACAAAACTACCCTTGGCTCTCTTGCACATTGTCATGGAATTGCAAGCTAAATCTTACTGGGGAACTCCAGAATTCTGAAACTCAGTGTGGAAATTCAGTTCAGTGACGTCTCCAACTTTGACGTGAAAACGACTCAGATTGCACTTGATTTTGGATCGAATATTCTTTTGAGACACAACTAATAGAGGAGACTCAGTGATATTGAATAGCCTAGCGAACGGCCTCACAGTCCTGAAAAATCGTTTTCCTACTCGACTTATACTGATCGACTTTCAATCTGTTAACTAAAGGTCCCTAGTCTATGGAAATAGGCCCGGAAAGCAAGTATACAACGGGTTCAAACTGGAGGCTTAATTATTAATTATTGACTTAAATGTTGTTTTTTTTCCCGAAGAGAGTCAAGCTAAAGACTAGTTAGTAGTGGTTATTGGAGGAAGGGAAATAATTCGCTCCTATTCGTCGGTCAGATTTGTTTGCAACTGCTTTTCCAGTTTGCCTGCATATGGCTCGTTTCGCAGAAGCGCTATAAATGCTCAGTCACATCTAAATCTTGGAGGAGTTTTTCTACCTATGTCTATGATAATGACAGTGTTATTAGAACCGTCGCCCAAAGGAGGCTTTGAGGTTTCTTTCGACAATGAAATTCAAGTCATAAATTAAAGGGATGAAAGGCGTTGACTCAAGTTAACAGTGACGCAGTTTAAGGTAAAATTGTAACGGCGATCGAGTAGTGCTTAGTCTACCAAAAATTAAACCACTCTTGGGTCCGTTTCTATTGTACATCCTCCGTTGCAGTCTGCCCTCGTATTGTGTAAACCACTGGCATAGTCTGTGATTTATTCACCGGCGCTGTTTCAGAGGAGTCTGTGACGCAGGCTACTCCGTTTCAAACGTCGTGCTACTGCAGCTGTGCTAAGCTGGCTTAGCCTGCGTGCAGACGATAAAAATACTCTGATTAGTACCGTCTGCGAAGCAGCGCAGACATCCTTGTTCTGGACCCCCAAAGGACTCAACGAATTACCGGAAGTGCGTTTCGAATTTCCCTTCAACCTGATTGGCGATCTCGACAAACAAAACAAAGGCCTTTTTTAACTGGCCAATCGTGGCGCGTACTCAAATCTGGGTACACAGCTGGAAGTCTAGAACAAGGATTTCGGCGCTGTTTCGCAGACGGAGTTAACCAGGGTTTAATTTCGTCTGCGCGCAGGCTAAGCTGGCTCGACTATAGCACGAGTCTAGCATGACTGTACTTGGTTTCAGACGTTGAATTTAAACCAGGAGAATAAAATATACTGGAACTGTTACCGAAAACAGACATAAAAATACACGACCTAAGTTTGAACAACGTTTAAAATCTATGGTTATGCATTACGATTGAGTTCGGCACGAAACCAAATCATGCCACAGACATGATGAAGTCGAACATGACATAAATTCGATCGATTGATTTTGGCACGACAATAGTACGACGTTTGAAACAGACCAGGGCCTATATCAATGGTCATTCAGCTGCACTTCCGTTATTCTTGGAGTCAAGACACACAAGCAGGAAGGTTTTATTATTCTTAAATCTTTAATCATTAAACTTAATTAATGAGTTTGTCTAGCTAGTAAGAAAATGACTACGCTAAAACGATGTTCTCGTGACGCGTTGATTTCATGTGACGTCAAAACTACGCCACGATTCGCCGCCATCTTTGAAAAAAATTATTTCACAAATTAAAATGTTCATAAAAATATGGTATTTAAAAATTCTTAATATTTATAGAAGTTACTGAAGCCACGAGCCCTTTATTCCACTGGGCTCCCGCTAAAGAAGGCAAAAAACTGGGACCAAATATACAGCTTATTGGTTGTGATTTCCGAACAACAAAGAACTAACAATTAATGACTGGTCCAGCCGAGAGAAACAGTTAATTATGTTTCCTGAGAATCTCAACATTGATATTCGAGGGAAACAAAATTATTACCGTTTCCCGAGGGACCAGTATTTAAGTGATTTGTTTTATAGCTGGGAATTTTGAAGCTGGGAATTCATTAAACCTTGCTGTAACGGTGGTCGTCGGTCAACATTCGTGCTGTTATTTTGGCAGGAAACAGTTTCATTGTTAGATGCGAGTCACGTGACCTCAAAGTAACCAACGAAAGCCCGCGCTGTTGGAAAAAATCTTCAGCTACATAACAACATAAAATAATAACTGTCACTCAACGAATATCTCGATAAATTTTAAAATAACCCTTGAAAGTTGATTTTGGCGCAAAATTTACAGTTAAGGTCAAAATTAAAAGTTTAACGCATGTCGTTACATACCTCTCTTAAATGCATCTTTTATCATCAAAAACCTTTAATTAAGGTTAAAAAAACCTACGGCAGAGTAATAAATAAATTCACTGCAACTTTTAACAAGCTTAAAAAAGGATTGTTCTTCCAATTTCCCCTATATGGTAAATAAGTTAAAATGCTACTTGAATAAAACAAATTTCTGCGAATTAAAGTTTCTTCAAGATCTACAGCACCCCTTTTCACCAGTTCTTTGCCTCGGCTTAATTGACAATTTATCCAATCTACTCCTACACCACTTCCTCCTTGTCGCTAGACACTATCTATATAGTTGCAAACTACGAAATACCCTTCTTATGCTACAAATGTACACTCAATAAGTTATACGCCCCATAGAAATTGAGAAACAGATTTCTTTCGTTAATAATAACTTAGCTTCCTATAGGAAGAAATGGGCCACTCTCAAACAGTGTAAGTAATTAAGAGATCGGGAGATGGGGGAGGGAGGACCAAAAGCCAGGGAACCTTCTTGTGATTGTCATTGTAGTCCTTTTATGGACTTTGCCTTTCTTTTATTTTATTATTTTTCCGTTTTGTTAAAATTGGTATCTGTTTTAATGTAATATAAAATTAGTTACCGATAATTTGACTTAATTGTAACGATTCGTGACTGTATGTATAAAAGAAAAAAGAGGTGGAAAAAAAAGAAAAGAAAGGATCTACAGCATCCAGTTGTCAGTGTCAACGGATTGGTGAATTTCCGCAGTATTTAGTGCTTTAAAGTAATACTACTAGTCCCGTACAAAGTAATTGATCAATAATGGAAAATTCGTGTGGGAAAGTTACATATGAAAGCCCATATCGTCCCTCCAACAGCAATATCACCTACCACGAGATAATGCTTTAAAAGGCTGAAAATGACTGATGTATACCACACCCATAATAATTATTTAATGTGGGAAGCAGCCAAATCAAGTATTTCCGATCATATTGTGTTGCCTTTTATATGAAGGCTGCTATTTCTAGAACATTTATTAAAATCAAATATGAAAAGGATAATTTCTGAGCTCTTCAATGCATGATTTGTATTTTCTTTTACCTCAAGAGAGGATAACTAACAACTTCTGAGAAATACTAAAAATAAGCCCACATATCTTCATGGAGCAAATCTAGTGTGTGGTCACTAGCAAACCAGCGAGGAGAAGGGAAAGATAGAAATATCATTACAGGATTTAACAACTCCCGAATATGCAGTCAAGTTTCAAAATTGAAACATTTAATCCTATTTTGATTCGATCTTTTGTTAAATGTAAACATAATACAAGGTGTTAGCCAAAAGAGTTTCTTTTCCTGTTGTGTTACCCTTACATCGCCTCCTTCTCCTCCTTCTTCTACAGCTTTTTTTTTGTCTTCTTTCTCTTTTATTTTTCCGACTTCGCAATCCAGTAATGTGTTCACGCAGCCGATTTTGAGTCACGTGACGGAGACAGTCGATGACAGTGTACTAACTTTTCCGGAGTTTCTACAAATGGAGATCGTTATAATACACCCAGGGCCAAAGAACTTTCTCATTTTCCGTGGTCATTTTGAAGGGATGTCACACGTTTTAAAATCCTGCTTACTCATTTTCGTTACAAGTGCCGTGTGCTTTTCGCCATCCTGAGTGATGCACTTTCTACAAGAGCCATCACTTACGAAGATTTTATTACCATAACCTTTCGTATCAGCGGGGTCTTTAATTTAATGGAAAATGCCCCTTTAATCGCAAATTCAGTTAATCTAGAGGGTGCCCAAAGTCCTTATTGATACATGTCGTTTTTAACATCTTAAAAGCCATGACAAAGCGTTTTTGTAAGTACAGGACCGTTGGCGTATTCAGCTGAAATGTTTTTATTGGGAAATTGCGGAGACATTAATTTGTGTTATTTGAATCCAGGCATCGACCACACATTATTGAGTGAGTTTCATTGGCCGGTGGTCACCACAGTTACCAATTAATGATGAGCATGTAGACTAACATAAATATTCGCCGAATCACGAATCCTTGTCTTAAAGCTTTTTATACGTGCAACCTTAACATATAAGGCAATCCACGCGGGCTTTGATGTTAAACGCAGCTTCGCAGAACACTCGAGAACAAGAAGCGTTCAAAGATACTGATATTTTTTTACAAATCTATCACCGAACTTTGAGGCAGCTCCTTAAAACTTTAACCGACAAGGTGAGCCGTAATTTTTATTCCACAGATTGCAACTGCGATTTGATGAAACCAAAAGTCACAAAAATCATGTTGAACACCCTGACCACAACTGCGCATGCTCTTAAAAATGCAATATTATTTCCACGATTTCGTGTTATCGCCTTGAAAATAAAAACAATATAAATATGAATAGAGTCACGCGCATCAATTTCTACCAACTCAAAACGGTCTTAAAGCACTGAAGAGAAAGAAATATTTAACAATAAGCAATTATAATCGTACTTTTAACGATAGAAACAAAATGCCGAAAAGTAAAGAATTAAAGAGAAATGATGGAACTGGGCGAGGTATACTGAAAAACTGTCAAGCACGTCCCACATTATAATTTGATTTCTACGGTTGAGCTTATTTGCATAAAAATAGTAATTAGTTAAAACCTTGGCTAAACTGCTGCGAAATGCTCCTTGTTTGTCTTCTAGTAGAAAGATTCTTACTTCAGAATCTAAAACCAATATAATTTCACTATACGTAAAACAAATGTAACTAGCCAGCTGAAAAGCAAAAATTAAGAAAAAAATGGAAGAAAGAAGAAACTGAAAACAAGGGTGAAAACAAAAAGATTATCATTTCTTATGACTGAAATTTCTTTTGTTATTGGAGGAAATGCTATGCCGAAGTGATGAATGCGAGGATTCATTTTGCTTTACGACACGCAAATATACACCGTCGATAAAAACTTATAATTGCTTAGGACTGCCTCTAGGCATAAATATCCTTAGAAGATCAAGCAAACATAATTTAAAAATACTTGAAAAGTATTCGAGATGATTCCAATATTCCAGGGTTAGGCCTATCAAGCTATGTCGGGTTCGGTTTCACGAGTAACTTTCTTGCTTAAGTTTTTAAATTATCGAATGGAAATCGTTCATAACCAATTACTGCGGTGTTGCTAACAACAATTTTTTAAGTTCTCAAAAAATTAAACCGCTTCAGGCTATGCATTGTCACGTTTATTATGAATAAAAATCATTACAACTAAACTGCAGCAGATGGAACAACCTTTCCTTTTGAGGCCAATCGTGGAATACATATACAAACACAATCTGTTGCTAACAACAGAAAATAAGAAAAAAACAAGCCAAAAACAGCTTAAACATTTGCGAAAAAAACCTATTTGATATAATTTTGCTTGTAATCCTGTAATAAGATTGTTAAGATTTATTCCTTCCATACAGTTAGTGAATTAAAAAAGGAAATATCGCTGACAAAAGATCTAAATGTATATTCTTGCAACTGGCTGCATGCGGAATTCTTACAAAACATTTCGACATCTCAGCTATTTTCCTATAAATTTCCTATTCAATCAAACTAAAAAAAATCGTGACTCTGAAATATATAAAAAAAAGAATAATAATACTTCTAATAAAAAAGCACAAAGATAGTTACTATACTGACTAAGAAATATTCGATTTAATATCTAACAACGTAAAAAAGTTACTCAAGGAACGGTGAGCACCATTATCAAGGTTTAAAATGGGTTTTAAAATCAGTTTACTTCAACAAGTTTAACAATGTTCTATATTATGTTAACCCTTTTGATGGTAATAGCGACCAAAGTGGTTTTCGATTTAAATGGTAACACCATATGGGATTTCACCCTTAGATGCAACAGTTAGAATTCAGTTCCAGTTACATATTCGAATAAACACTACGTTAAACTACTATCTTTTGAATAACCCGGAGCATAGGTAGAAGAAACCAAAGCCAAACCTCTCACTATTTTTGTTTTTAACACACGCGACAATAATGTTCTAGAAACAAATATTAAGTAACTTTTTACTTGAAGTTAGTTCATAACGGCTTGGCTTTAAGGTTCGCTGTAAGCAGCCAAATTCAATGAGTGATTACACTCAGTGGTTTTTCTTTCAATATTTTTTATTCATTTAAAAAGCTTAACGCTTTATTCCCTCCGGGGGACGTTAATTATATTACAAGGTTAGAGACTCCTAGTTCGTGATTTACTGCCTCGAGCAGCATTTGACAAGATTTCTCTCCGCGTGCATGCTACAGCTAGAGCACGCGTGTATTTGCTGATAATCACGCATCACCAACATAACGCACTTCAATCGGCCAATGGACTTCTACAATTCCGTATAACGTGAGAAGCTGAAAAATTTAGAGTCAGGATTAAAACTTGCTCAGATGTTAAAAAGTGATTTTTCCCCACTGGCTCACTCAAGCTATTGATCCTTACTGGAAACTAACAGTCAGATATTCTTCATTTGAGGTACTTTAAGTACTCATAGCGTTCGTCTTCTTGAATTGTATTAAAGTTCTTTTTTAAGAACGTTAGAAAAAGTTTGCAGTTTTTAAAGGGGCCGTCATTTAAAAGAAGTCTGACTAAGACAGCGCTGGCTAAAGACTTGACACTGTTGAGTTCCATATCTGTTTATAAATGAGTTATTTGAAGCAGGCAAATGAGGGTCCACAATAGGGGTTCTCAAATCCCGTTTTCCCGCCATTTTTTTTTCTCAATCCCGCGATCCCGCCCCATTTTTTTACGAGATTTTTGACATTTTTTGCTTGATCATTGAAATAGGCGTTATGACTTACCTTCTAACAATTGTCAGTTTTGATGGTCCAGGTTCTCAACATCACAATTAGCGACCATAACTTTATTTTCTGTTTTGCTTAATTATTTTTTTGTCCTCACATTGGTACATGTTTACCTCGATACTTTATTAGGTAGATTGATGTTATCTGTCTGTCTTACGAAGATTCGACTGCTTTGCTGCTAGTTTCCATCAGGCGATGAAGCCAATTCTGTCAATTGTTTACATCGAGTTTAGGACATGGAAATTGTATATAAACACACTGGTCTCTTTTAAGAAAATATAAACCTGCTATTAAATCTAACAGCACGACCAAGTGCGGACACCCTTCCAAGCAGGAAGTTTGTTTCACCATCCAAAGTGGCGACCCTTACAGATCCTTCTCCTACTTGGTCTTCGGTTTCTTTTTCTTCCGCACTGCTACTTGTATCATATTCGCCAGGAAGGCCGACATCTCCTGTTAGGTCAACACTTTCGCCTGGCACAATGTCTTTCTTGTACAAGAAATTGGGGAGCGTTCCAGCCCTAGCCATGGTCATTTCTTGTCGGACGGTTTTTTGACGAACTGCAGCCCCAAAGGTATTTATGATGTCTACCACATTGTCCACTACTATCAGCTCTGGTGTGGCCATACAGTGGCCAGGCTTACTTTAATAGCAAACGCTCAGTCCAAAGGATCGTCCAGGTCCGACAAGTCCGTCCAGGCAAAAGCAGAAAAGGTCAAATCCGTCAACAAAACAGGAATGAGTGCAGGATCTTAACGAACATGACTTCTAACCTCAGTGATTTGATACCTCTTTCCAAGTGACGAAAACGACGAAAATAGTAAAACCAGAAAAGACGAACAACACAAAAAAGTGATAATGGGCAAAATTTGACAGGCTTCACTTCCTTTGACACTCATAGCTTGACTACAAAGGCGGTATACATGCTTGAGAACCATTTTTTTTTTTCAGTCAACGCTAATGAATTTTCAGTCAAGACAAAACTAAATTCCCGTATCCCGCTATTTTTTCCTTACGATTCCCGAATCCCATCCCCATAAAAATAGGAAATCCCGCTCCCGCTGGTTGTTAAAATTCCCGCGGCCCGCTTCTGTTTCCAGCTCATATCCCGAATATCACCACAAAAAATAGCCAAATCCCACATCCCGCCAAACCTATTGTGGACCCTCACAAATGCCCTTCTTGTCTGCTTACCCCCTTCCCCTATAAAGTCATGCTATTCACGACAAGCAGTCTTTATATGCCACGGCTGGCAAACTGAAAATGAATAGACCAGGATTTGTTTAACTCTGGTTATGTTCCTTTTAAAAAAATAGTCCTGAGCGTTTCGATATTTCGTGACATTTATCAGTATCTGGACGATCAGGCGTATTATACCAAACAATTTTTTGGCCACAAATATATTCAACTGCAGTGTTTAGAATCCTCGGTTTCTTTTTTGGTTGTGTTGGAAAATTTAAGGCAACATTGTCATATGTATTACTTAGCACCCCACACGAAGTCCGCCGTCGAATTACAGCAAAACGCAGCATTCTTCAACTGAAACCTATAGGACAACCTATAGGGAAAATTTGAACTAGTTTCAAAACTCGGGAACGTCTTTAATTCATAAAATCAATTTCATGTGGAACAGTTTTACTTGAAGAAGTACTTCTCAAATAGTCGTGTGTAAGTTCAGTACATTTTCGCGAATAGTCGTGTACTATAAATTCTGTAAATATTCCCCAAGCATGGAAATGGATCGCAAATGTGAATATTTGTCATTTGTTATATGTAAATCTAGTGTTGTTACCGCAGACATGCCATATTGTCACACTGGTGGGCTTGTCAACATTGTTTTTGGAGTGGCTTAAAAACCGGCGTGCTTTACAAACCTAACCGTTTGTACCACTGAAAAGAAAAGGCATATTTTTCCGCTTTAAATTCTTTCAATTTATTATTTGACCTATGTTAATTCAGAAAAACTGGCAACATTCCCGAGACTAAGTCAGTAAAAAAGATTACTGTTCAGAAAATCTCCTTCACCACGAATGTCTATATTTGAGCTTGAATACTAGAATATTTTTATGCCTACTTCCAGAAACTTTTTCCAAGTGCGAATCAAAAGTTAAGATAAACGTTTTATAATATTTATTTCATGACTGTGCATGCAAACGGCTGGTATTGAAACTCGAAAATCGCCACCGTCAAAATTAAAATGTGAATACTATATCAGTCACAAATTCTGGATTCGCCTTCTCGTCAAACAAAATAAGAAACAAATACCCGAAGATCAATTAAACAGGCCGAAAAATTTGTGAAAATGTTTTGCACAAGAAACTGGTCCGGTAAGAGTCTGAATTTTCTAAAAATCTGTCCTTTCAGACACGAGATATTGCTTCATATTCAAAGAATCAATCTTCGAAAAGACAACTCGAGCCATCTTTTCAGATTTTACGAGAAAAACAACAGGGGTTTAGAGGTAAATTTTCGCGCAGGTGCGCAAGATTAGGACGCAGCCCATCTGTTTCCTGATGCTCAGCTCTCGTTAAAAGAGCGATTTATCAGTAAGAGCCAGCAGCACGGTACCGTTTTAGTTTTCAGCAAATGTTTGTAAACAAAACGTGCGTTGCTAACGAACAGGAACTTTAAAATATTGATGCGGCGATTATTGGCGACAGTGTTTTTCTGTAGATTCGTCAAAAATGTACATTTGTGATAAATGTGTCAGACGCAACACAGGGAAAAATCATCCTTAGCTTGAGGCAAGTGATGTGAGTTTTTTTGTTGGATTTTAATAATAAATAAGCAGAGAAGGCAAAAATTTTAATATGGTGATACCTCACCAGGGCGTCAAAGTTCTCTGACTTTTAATCCTAATTCTTCCACTGAGAAGTTAGCAAGCTAAACAGTTCAGTATACAGAAGCTGCAGCCAAACCGCGTGGCGGCTTCAACTTAAAATTATCATTTCCCTCGCGTGTGGCCTTTCTTGCATGAACAATAATACGGAAGAGTCTTAGTCATAGTTATTCTAATTTACACGTGTTTAAGGCCATGCTACGATAGCGGGGAACCAAAAATAGATGCAAGCCTCTCTTTGATAAAATGCAATTACATTACACCACCGTATTGACCGTAGTTGTATTCGTTTAAGTTTTGCGGTTGAAGCAACGTGCTTTAACAAACTGGCCAAAAGGGAAAAAACATAACAGGAAAATTGTTACGAGTAAAATAGAGCTCAGGTTGAATTTACTCAACGAGAAAATATTCTGGTAAGTTCTTTTCCCCTGCGGACCAAAGTGTTCGATGAAAGGTTTTATTTTTTACGGGCTGTTTTCGTTAATGTCTCGATTTTTGATGTTACTATAACTACAGTGGTTTATTTGTTACGCTCCGCAGGCGAGGCAAAAAGTCTTCTAGACTCTTCTCCAATGAAGCAAATTGAGAACAGCGACAACCAGGGGAGCGTAAATGGCGCAATGGAGGCATCGCCGCAGATTTACCCTCGCGTTCCAAGAAAGAAAACGTCGGAGCAGCAAGCCGTGGTTGATGAAATAATGGAGGTTGTTGCTGATCAAGGCCGGCGACTTTCGCTTTCAAGGACTGACTATAGAGTTCAAAAGCGAATCGAAATGGGCTTGAGGCGCCAAAAAAGAGTAACAAGCGAGGGATCAAGCTTTGATGACTCAAGCTCTTGTGCAAGTTCATCGGATCTTTCAACCTCGCCACCTCCTTCTCGACAGAGCAGTGTTTCAAGCTTTTCAGACGAAGGCGGAAAAATATTCGAGTTCAGTAGCCGTCCACGGACTCTTCCTCCCTTAAACCGGAATAGAACACATCGGCCTTCTCGGCCAACGCCACCTAAATTTGATTTTGATGAAGAAAGAGAAATTAATTGCGCAAGCAGATTGTCAAGACCAATGTCAGCTATGGGGCACCGCACACACCCTCAACGAGGTTTTACCCTTTAATTCAGGCCAAAGACTTTGGTTTATTGAAATACATTTAGCATTTAGAACAGATGCATACTGTTAATACCACAACTAACCGTCAGCTGATCAGCTGAACTGTAGCTTGGTTTTGACTGCAATTTCTGTTTTCGCCATCATCAAAACGTTTTTCAGAAACACACCGCGGTAAAAGGAACAGCAATATAAATGGTGTCGCAGTGACGAAGTTACGCGATATTGCCAAACGGTTGATCCCTGGACGAAATATTTACTTAAACATCGAACTTGCTTAATGGCATTTCTATTGAAAGTTACAATGGCGGATAAATAAGTATCAGAGCGCATTATTAGAAGCGAAAAAGAAGCATTTTTAAAGGCAAGGAAAGCTCAGGGGAAAGACGCTGTAAACGCCTGATATTTACTAAGCCGCCAATTTATATATGGCAAACCAATATCAGAAATTAATGAAATAACGTTGTGAAAGAGTTACTCCAACAAGAGCCAATCTTGGATTTTGGTAACAAAGGTTAATTTCTTCGTCGAGGTTAAATCCGGCAAAGACTTTAGACTAAAGACAGAAAAAGAAAGAACGAGAGAGAATATAGCATTTTCAATCACGAAAATTGGGCACTCACTTTTCAACTCAAACTGTGATGCTAAAAAGAACTAGAAAAGAATTAACTACACAATATTAATTTAACTGAATCCGCCGCGCCGCTTCCTTTATTAAAATAAATCCGACAGTACGTGACAGCACACAGTTTTTTTTGGAAGAATAGTACCAGGCAGGTAAAAACAGGTCATTTTTAACACAAAACAAAAACTTTCAAAATGGAAATTTGTTCTGATATTACAATTATTAGCTTTCCTGAATATATTGTCAAAACAATAAATATGTATATTATATCACAGCTAAAAAGAAGTGGAGTAGATTCGAGTCTTAGAGTATTAAATCAAGGGGCTTATGAAATGAAAAGAATTGTTAATACTCAATAGAATATTTGTTTATAGTAAGTTATTTCTCTAAAATAAAAGTAAGCGAAGCAGCACCGTTTGTATTTACTGGACGAACCATGATATAAATATGCTAAATAGTTGGTTAGTACACAATAGACCACTTTCGATATATTAAAATTCAGCTTGGCAGCGAGGCCTAGAGGACACAAACAAAGGAAACTGAACGAACATGATTATTCATTTCTTTTGTTTGTGTCCTCTAAGCCTCACTATCAAGCTGAATTTTAATATATCGAAAGTGGCCTATTATAGTCTGTTATGTGTATACTGTTAGAGATAGTGTCGGTTTTTCTACTTTTTTTGTGCTAAAAATGAAGAAACATTGGGTCTCGAAGGAGTTGTTTTTTGAAAGTCTGTTCGTCGGTGGGAAAGTAGAGAACATCTCAAAACATCACATAGACAGGCGATTTGACCGAACTGGAGTTATCGTTCTATTGCTACGATCGTGGTCCTTGTTCTCTCACAATGTGTTAGAACGAAAATTAGCAAAATACAGCGAGTGATATTTATCGACCCAAATTCTATAATTGACCTGTAATAATGTACTCGAGAAAATTCACCTTCCAGCGATTTTTTTTCCTTCTAGAACGTTAATACGAGAATGCTGTTTTTTTTTGTTTTTTTTTTTAACGGCGACTCGACGAAAACAAAATCCGAGCTCTCCGAACGGGAGTCGAATCTGTGTTCGTCCAGATATCCTTTCCATGAACTCAAGCTACACGCGATTCGGTTGACTGCAGACAAAACTACATGTGGCAGTTGCTTGTCATCCATTTTCGCTATGTAAAACACTTGTTGAGTTTATCTATTCAAACACAAATTTCTCTTTTGTTTGCCAGCATCGATTTAAATTATTCACTCAACATTTTGACATTAAAGAAATTCATTATACATTTTCACTATTGTCGCAGCCAATCGACCGGCAAACCTAGAGGGCCCAAAACATTTGACGATCATTTTTGTACGCACAGGTCGATAGAGCCAACACATGCTTAAAAATTATTTAGAAAAGGAGTAAACGTAAGCGAACTCTTTTGCTTTAATTAACAAATAGTGCTTGCTGTCACCTTATTATGACTGTTCTAGGACATGATCAGCAAACAAATAAATATTTCAATGCCCCATTCACAACAAAGCTTAAAGACGCTTAAAAGCTGTTTTAATTAGTTTAACACGGTTTACATTTTTGGCACTGAAATGAACGTTATAGAGCAGGGCTTTGTGTTGTCTTAGTGAAAACCTTGTAATGGCCAAATGACTCGTGGAGTTGAGTGGTTTGATATATACAAAGTTTAGTGGTAGATCAGTAGACAACTCGCCAGTCTCCTTGAAGATTTTAGAAAAGAGGAAGGTATATAGATTAGTGGCTTAGCAGTTTGCCTACTAGCAACCTCAGTGGGTCTGCCATCACGCTGTATTATATACATGTAGTCACATATCCCTTGTTTAGGCAGATTAAGCACAACACGAGCTGAGCTCGCTCAAATTATGCATGCTGTACTGCAGCCCAGCAGGGAAGGTTCCTAATTTTTAGTTTCATGTTTGCGTTTTTCTACATTACGGCCGCGGTTTTGTAACTGATAGCTAGAATCTGAAGTTTTCAATATAAACTGATAATTAAAAAATTGGCAGTAAATTTAGGTTTTAACTTAAATATCATCCAAAGTTAAACAGGTGATATTCAAGAGTCGAGGCCGTTAAAGAAAAAGACGTGCGTGAAGTTAACATTTAATGAGTCGATCTTTTAATTTCAACATGATAATTTCTTTTCAACCTTGGATTCTTTTACCGGAAAGAAGGGCAGGATAATTTAACCTGTTCTATCATGATATTCCCGGACATAAAGGGCCAAAACAGTTCGGAATGGTTTTACCAAATGGACCTTTCCAATTTAAGAATTGGCTCCACTCCACACTATTTTCAGTTTAACCAGAAACTCATAGGAGATTGAAGCGTGTAACTCGCGTTTAATACTCATGAATGTTCATTTCTAAGTGTTATATTTTGGAAACCCTCGCTGCGGCCTCCAAAAAAGCAACGGGTGCAAAAAAATCTTTGCAGGTGCGTCATGCTTTTTTGTACATTTCTTTGCCGTCACTGCACGACTTCGACGTGAACGTGCTTAGCTTTTCATTCTGAATTTCGCTACAGTCTTTACAAGTCAGCTCCAGAATAAAGTTTGATAAGGTTTTCTTTACCGTCACTGCACGAGTTCGACGTGAAAGTGCCCAGTTTTTCATTCTGAACTTCGCTACAGTCTTTACAATTCAGCTCCAGAAAAAATTGTAACATTTGACGAACTGAACGAGATGGAAAAAGAGCGATAAAGTTTGAAGCTGCGAGCATTCACTTTTTTAAAGTGACGTTTTCGTAGCCGTCGCCGTCGTTGTAAGGGAAGGTGGAGTGAAATTACGTCACGTCGTTTACGACCTTTGATTGGTCAGTTATCTTTTCTTCTCGTTCCAGATATAGTATATGCGAACTCAAGATGAATATTCGCGAGAATGGGCCGGATAAAGCCAACATATGAGAGCTACACGTTTGAACCCCTTATGAGTTTCTGGTTTGACATTACTTCACTGCATAATAAACCCCATTAACAGGCAGGAACAGTTTAGGAGATCCTTTACAGATTCTTCACCCTGCGGAATGTTAAACTTTATAATTCCGTAATTTTTATATTTTCATCTTCATTTGCCAGAACAATTAATAACAACACTGGTAAATTAAAAGATGTGTTTCAGTCCCAAAGTGCCAATTCATCCCTGTAGCCCAAAGTATGATTCAGTCCCAAATCAAAAGGCTATTCCAGCCCACGCTGGGGCCCATTTAAGCCCTTCGGTCCAAATCAGCGCTAGGTAGTTGGACTGAATTGGTCCTGATTATGGAAGCCAAATGGGACCCAAACATAGGACTGTGTTTTACTCATCGAAACGGCCCCATTTTCAAGGCTAAAACAGATCTTTCTGATTAACAGTGAAGCCTTAAAGTAACACTAATATGTTACTCTGTATCACAAAAGAGGCCCCGGCGAAGAAAGAATTTGAATAAAGGCACAATATCAAACGCTCATATCATGGGATATCCATAGCTAAATATGGACACATTTCTTGCGAAATGGCATTCGTTTTGTCTCTAATTATAATTTGATTCATAACGTGGGAAATATAAATGGCCCTGAAACTCAATTTCCTTCCGCAAAGGAATCAATTTCTTGGCCCTCATTGACTTTATACCCACGATTACGGCCGGACGGTAGAATTGACGCAGCTATGGAGGATATTACATGGCCGCTTGGAGATACGAAATTTCTCTTCGAGTGTTGAAAAATATTTCACTCGTTCGCTGCGCTCACTCGTAAAATATTTTTCCAACACGAGAAGAGAAATTTCGTATCTCCAAGCGGCCATGTAATGTTCTTTTTATTATATAAACACCAATGAAATACCAAACCATTTCACTTTAATAGTTTTTTGGTATGAAAGGCGCGATGTATTATATAGCCATAGCAAAGGTGATATTTTCACATGTGAAGATATCAAGTTTTCGCGCGAAAGCTCACCTGGTATTTCATTGGTGTTTATAAAATAAACTCAAATATTACTTAAGAGCTTCAAAGTCCATTTTGGGCAGGAAAAAAAAAAATAAAACCTTGCCCTTTTCGCAATTTGCATTTACAAAAGAGTGTTTCCAACGCAGTTTAATTTAGGTCTCCCCAGACTTTCAATTCCAGTTACAAATAAAATATTGGAATTTAAAGCATTAAGCAAGCAGAACAGGCTAAAACGGTAATAGCACAAGTGCGGATATTAGAATTCTCTTTTATTTCAAGATACTCAATACAAGTTCGATAGACTGGAACATGTGTGTTCCTTAACCTGCAAGTCAGGATCACGTATCAGATGAAATAAGCCGCGGGCTTTACAGTTTACTGTGTTTTTCACATTTGAATAATTTTACTTCTTTTTATTGTTACAAAAACACTTTACGTGTTTAATGTTTAGCTTACAGCTGGGTGTAGAGCTCGAGACGTCTGCTTAATTTGTCAGTTTTGTG
This sequence comes from Porites divaricata, assembly GCA_038088405.1. Classification (NCBI taxonomy): domain Eukaryota; kingdom Metazoa; phylum Cnidaria; class Anthozoa; order Scleractinia; family Poritidae; genus Porites; species Porites divaricata. The sequence goes on from JBBMOI010000007.1 coordinate 21,159,465, forward strand.
CATACGTTAAACAAAGGCTTGCCATGTTATGTAGTATTTCACCATTTTGTCAGCTGATTGTAAAGCAGCTCACAGGAGCTAATGACAGATAAAAATTGCATTGAACGATACTAAGAAAACTAAGCATACAGTAAAACGACCAACACACAGGTGATACAGGAAGACTAAATTAATGAACTATGGAAGTTTCCAGAATAGATGTACATTAGTTAGAAAACTTAAGAATAGAAAAAAAAAAAAAAAAAAAGATAAAGATCTTAAGGTATAAATAGCTATTAGCGAGATAAACAGTACTTGGTTGTACATTTGTAGCTATAGAGATGTATAAACACGCAACACAAAGTCAAGTACCCGCGAGTTATACCGGCATCAACAACCCCATTCTGGGTTGTTCGTTAATGGTATCTGTTATATAACAATGGAATTTCGACAATGCCGACAATATTATCAGATTTACCGAAACAAATTTATCGATTATTGATCAACGACCCGAGAAAAAGTGAAATCTCTTTTAAAAAAGGAGAAGTTAAAAGTTTGAAAAATTGCAGTTTTAAAGAAAAAGCCAAAACGCCTAGCGCTACAAACTTTACATCGAATAGATGGATTACGTATTTATTAATTTTAACCACAAGTATTTACTACAAAGCAACATTGCTGTATAGGATTAATAAACCTAAACTTTTTGTCTCCGCTTTTCTAGGAACACACGGAACCAAAGTGAAACAAAGCGCTCAAGTGCAGCGGTTTATTATGGTTTTACTTGCTGTGACCCGTGGTAACCTGTGCGCACGTGCTTCCTGCCGCTCGACTCCATTGCGAGAACGTTGAAAACAACTCCACACGTGTGCATCACACTCTTATCATCAACAAACTACTACGGCGTGAAACGTCCTTATTTCATGCAAAACGTCAACACCAAACGACAAATATTTTTTCTTTTTCCTAACTAGGATAAAGTCCTTAGGAATTTAATTCCAGAAAAATTCGACTTTATTCTAATGTGCATCACACTCTTATCGTAAATGAACTACTACGGGGTGAAACGCCCTTACTTCGTGCAAAAAGTAATCACAAAACGACGAATATATTTTCTTTTCCCTAAATTGGATAAAGTCCTTACGAATTTAATTCCAGAAAAATTCGACTTTATTTTAATGTGCATCACACTCTTATCATCAATGAAATACTACGGCATGAAACGTCCTTATTTCATGCAAAACGTAAACACAAAACGACGAATTTTTTTTTTCCTAACTAGGATAAGGTACCTGCGAAATTAGGTCCGGAAAAATTCGACTTTATTTTAATGCAAATTTTTACTGAGTGAACTAATCGGCACGAAGTTTCCAAACGCGAGAATTCAAAAGGTCGACTTGCAGGTAAGTCTATAGAAATATCCGTTATATAGAAGTATGGCGAACAACTCATTCTGGTAAGGTTAATCTCAACAAACGCCTCAAAAGAATTGTCACCTCATTGTTGTGGCTGGAAAACAGAAGTCAGATATTTCATGTGCATGAAGCCAGTACTGATTTTAAGTAAGCCTAGACTGCTTAATGTCCCATACTATACAGGTTAAAACTACACATTGCTGAAGCGAAAACCTTTTGGGCGGTTAATTCCAATGATGACCATTAGTAATAAGAACAATAACAAAAGACGAAAGACAGCGAATCGGACAGCGACGACGACGAGTCACGACGACGACGCCGAGTCACGACGATGACGAGTCACAACGACGACGACGAGTCACGACGACGACGACGACGACGAAGAAGATGATGATGATGATAAGGGGTTTTCCAGATTTAGACATTGCCCACAGACTATGCTATGCACCGTTACGGCTACTATTTCGGTTTAAGGCATTCAAAAGTTTTCTGTCGTAATATAATAATAACAGTGTAATGATTTCTAATTCTTTATTCTCAAAGAGTTATGCTCGGTATACATTAAACTTCCAACGAATGTCCATCTTAATTTTTTACTTTACAAAATACCAAGGACCAACTAAGGAACACACACCTTCTACCTCAAATACCCTTTTGCCTGTGATCATTTTCGTTATTCGCATAACCTTTGGTGCATATTTCACCGGGAAATTAGATGGTGGTTTAAGAGGGTTTGAGCTTACTCTGCGACACTAGACTCTTTTAAGTGTCCTATCGTCGAGATTTAGCACTTACGCATAAACCCTTTCGCTGCCAAATGTAGCAAAGGCAAATTTCGACCAAATTTGCAAATTTCATTTTGTCAAATTTTGAAAAAGAAACAGCAACATGTGAAAATGCAGGCAGAGAACATTTATTTGAATGGTCACATCAAAGGACTTCCGCCACAGACTCAAAAGTGAGAGTCACCCTGACAAACCTCCGTCAAGCACTCTGCCAGCATGAGAGGGTTAATACCATAACGAGAGGCCATCCACACACAGGCAAATGGTACAGACATTTCCCGGGAAAACATTCTAGAAATTCTGGGAGCAAAGATGAATAGAAAGAAAACTTCTGAGAAACTTTTTTCGAAAAATGGGGGTATACCTCGCGAGACTGTCCTATTTTTTGGAAATTTTGGGCAATTCTGTTCCATTCGCTACTGGAAGTTGCCGAAAATTAAAACCGCACGTTTAGGTTGAATGGAAAGTGCCTCTGGTTTCCGAGGGGGTTTGGACGTTCCACTCGGGATTTGAAGCTATTATGGCTCCCCGTTTATATAGTAAGCGCTTAATTTCGACTAACCTGCGATCAGACTTTTGAAAGTCATTACTGTATTTTAATGATAGTACTAGGGAGGGGATGATCACAGGCTAGACCTCGATGACTTTACAGACTACGAATTTACAGGGACGCCAGTGAGATATCACAAAGTTACCTAACGAAATATCATAAAAGGTGGATGAAGACCGCTCGCTCAAACTGAGATTATCAAATGAGATCCCCCCAAAAAAGGTATTTGTCCCCTTTTTAACAAAATCAAGTAAAACAAAATAATCACAAATAAACACACCCTTGACCAGTGCGATTATTTTGCAAGTGCTATTCATCTTGCCTGTTTGGCTTCTTTTTAAACCAGTGAATTATGTACAAGAAGTCCATGTTTTTTACCCGTTTACTCATCAAGTTTCCCCCTCCAAGGAAAAAGCTTAGAAATTATTATCATTTTCACAAATTCACGAAGTTATCCTTTACTCAAGCCCACTCAAAAAAATATTTAATAGCTGCACTGTATAAAAAAAATAAAAGTCGAAAAGAAAGAGAACTTTGCAAATAAAAGGAAGAGTCAATAATTAATTTAAAAAAGTAGAGTTCATCCAGTCTTACATTGGAACAATGAGCTCTTATACTCTTAGTTTGTGTAATAAAAAAAAGACGATTCAAGGAAATGAAAACAATCACATTGTGGTGATAAAAATACAATAATGGGTAATAAATTAAATATATTAAATACATCACAGCGCATGACATTTGATTTTTCCACTCTTATAACAATACTTTAGATCTTGTGTCGATAATGGTATCTAGTAAATTTAGTCTTTAGTGCGCAACACGTCCGACGAAGACAGGGGAAGGTCACCGAACAGTACTTATCTGTCAGTGATAATATTACTTTACTATTCTACTGATTGGCTCTGTGTATGGAAGAATAAGCACGTCGACCAGTCTGTCGAAAAAATCCAAATGTGACCATCCAGATAAAAGCTAAGCTATAGTACTAAATCTGTGGGACTGATTATTATGGCTCACACGAGTGACACCAAGGAAATCGCAAGCGGAAGGACAAGAGATGGTCACCTGTCCACTAACCCAAGCGCAAGCACAGTGATTTGCGCACATACAGCTATTTCGAGAAAGGTTGTTGAAAAAAATGTGCACGCGACAGTCCCGAAAGGCAATATGGGATATGATCAATACACTGTTCCTGACGACTGTAGCTGTCGAACCTACATTTGTTGCTTTCCTTTAGCACTCGAAAACACATTTCCATGGCCTTTCGTGCCAATTCTTTCAACTTTCTTTGAAGAACGGAGAACTCAAAACCACAACAATGCCTTTTGGGATTGTCGCGTGCACTTTTTCCGACAACCTTTCTCGAAATAGCTGTATATTTGTACATCCTAGTCCCAGCCACATTCCCCCCGTTTTTTTATTTTCGTTCGTGCGTTTGACGCAGCAAGCAGACTATCTCCTTGTCAAAAGGGTAGACGGATATCTTTTAACTTGTTTAAGCTTGCGTTTGCGTTATCCCTGTCCAGTCGCATGAAATGCAAGCGCGTACTCACACACAGGTGCAAGCGCCGTCCCAAGTAATAGCCGAAACCTTTCCATTTCTTACCGAAACTTTTTCATTTCTTTCGTGGGTACCAGAGGCCTGTGGTCAGCGCTTGTGCTTGCATTGTGGTAATTCACACGTAGATTTTGGGGTGCGTTTGCGCTTGCGTTGCACATATGGACAAGCTCTAAGCTATACAATTGGACGAGTGTTGGACAAGCTGGTTCTAGCTGTTGAACCTGTGGATGAATGTGACCATTTAGAGGAAATCTACTGGGCTTAATAATATTCTGTTTTTTTTTATCTTTTTTTTTTTTCAGGCTTCTTCTTTCCAATTGCTTAAATTGGAAAATTCACTGCGATGATCATTCTTCACTTTCATTCTGTGGTTAAGTAGTACACAGTGGTACAAGTGAGTTTTGAGCAGTACTTTCCTGTGGTAGTGTTTACTACGTCGTCAAAGGTAATTCTAAGTTTTGAGCGTGTAGAAAAACGGAAGCTTCTGAGCAGTTTCATTCAACCCGCTCTCTTTTACATTGAATCCATTGAGAGTCATTGCAACTTTTGTCTGTCATGGCCGTGAAAAAAAGCTTTCAATACTTTAATTCCTCAAAACAATAGAGAAATAGGGAATAAATTAGTTCCAAGTTCTACCTTCTTGGGGAAGACTGAAACCGTCAGCCTGCCCTGATGTGTGTGGACAGAGCCTTACATGGTACACGGTCCATTTTTCAGTATTTCTGCGGCATTTTCGCTTAGACACTGATAACAGACAGGCGATTTTCTGAAAGCTTGAAGATGTTAATTAAAATTTGTATGACGGCAGACAATTCTTGCACATGAAGTGTAAAACTTGTGGGGAATACATCATTTAGCTAAATCCATGATCAAGTATACGTGACTTTCCAACTGAGTTAAAAGTTCATTCTCCGATTGTATCTATCCAAACTAAGTCAAACAATTAACCGCCGGGGCATAGTTTATTTAGATACTTTACTACCCTTTATATAGTCTGACCATTCGCATAAACCCTATTGACCGGGCAGCACGACCACGCGCGCTTTTTGTGGTTGCTACTTTTTAAGACATTTTTTTTAAATTAATACCTTGGTTCCTTTACAAATTCCTCATCCTTTTCTGATCGTTAACTGCTTGAAGGCGCGGGGCCCTCGCGTCCAATGGGCCGCACATGTACTAAAGCGTACGGTGCACTTGAAGATGCCGACGAGCTGCTTCTATAAAGCGGTAACTCAGACGGATGGACTTGTTCCAGCTCAAGCGGCCCCTCCAAGGCGATCTGCGCGTCCAATCTGTTGAAATTAATATACGTTCTGCGCCGCGAGTTCCGGTGCACTTTATTGGCATACGAGGGCGGTCTTGTAAGCGACGAGGCATCGCAGGAGATTCGCTCGCACTCGCTGGCCGATGAAATTCTGGCGGTCAGTATTTCACTCGCTCGCACGCGCTGAAAACTTTGGCTTGATCGAGGACGAAGAGCTTCCGAATGGTTATCGATCCCCGAAAAGTTTTCCAAAGGAGTGTTGTAATAATACGGAGTCTCTTCAGTCACATAGACGGACTTATTCCGGAAAGGGATGAAGAGTTTTCTGGATCCGCGTGGCCAGGAAGCGTTTAAATTCACATCCGAACACGAACTATCGGCGGTGTCCGACAAAGAATTATTAAATTCCGTCCTTGCTATAGATTCCTGAGCGATCAAATCACCGGAATTAAAATGCGATTGTTCTTCTTTTACGCCTCTAGGAGTAATGTTATCCACCGAAGACTGACGGGATAAATTTCTCGACACTGATCGCTTGCGACTGCCAAGGCTTCGCGTACGAGGCCGTCCCGATGGCGGACGCGGGACAATTATACTGTCTGGAGGAGGAGCACTAGATTTTTCCGCGTCCAGAGTCAAAGCTGATGTTTGACCCAATAGGGATCGGGGATAACTCTGTTCAAGCTTTGCGCTGTTATCGGAGCTTGTTAGTTTTGGTTCCTCTCCCTTGACAACGAGAGCTGAATCTATTAAATCGATGGTTTCGTCGTCAACGATTTTCAAAACCACTTGCGAAGTTTGCAGAGATTCTTGATCTTTCACGAAACGCAACACCATATCACGCTTCGCACTGGCTACACTCTCTGTAAAATCAACATGTAAGCCAGGATCACTTGATCCACCAGCGCCTGTTGTAGTCATGCTCAAAATACTGTAGGCGACAATTGTGTAGGAAAGTTTCGCTCATTAAAATGCATGGATATACACAATCAACACTTCGCTCTCTTCGCAAAGGATGTCACAGATGAACACATATCAATCTCCGCTCTCGTAACAAAACGATAGAAGACCAATTTGTTGAGTTTCAATACAACCCGTTGTTGTATTTTGTCGTACACGCGTCATCCAATAAACAATAAATCTGATTTCGTCTCTGTCTGGCTGCCGGGCAAGTTCTCCGTTATAGACACAGCGAAAGTTTCAGTAGTTAAAAAAAAAATCAAAACTTCACCTTGAACGTCACTTCAGAAATTTGTATACTCTGTACTTCGTCCACATAAACACATATATGATCCTTGGTGCTGAGCGAGGAAATACGGCCTACAATTTCAGTAATATTCCACGATGTATTTCAATGTTTGTTCCTTTGTGCCCGTAGCTAACAAGTACGAACGAAAGACGGTCGACTATTGGCTCTAAGCAGTAAACAAATGCTTATAAATATTCAACGATCTGGGATAAGATCAATTCCAAATGCAAACTAATCAACAAGTGTAGCTACTCGCAAAACACCGATCCAAGTCGAGGTGATTTTGCAAACATGATGAGAAATTTTGAGGAAATTTCAATAAATTCTTATGAAAAGAGTTGAAGAGTATTTCGACTAGGTAATTCAAAGCAACTCAAGCATACCACAGTGTAAGCAAGTAATTAGCTCTTTTAATTTAACTTTCAGAAATGTACACATTTTGCATCAATCAATTGTTCCGTTGAGTATACACTCACGAATTGACTGGCAATTGAACTCAAAGGAAAAGCCACACTTCTGAAGTCCTTAACAAGATGAAAATTGTTAAGGTGTGTAGGCACTTGAACTCTTTGAGTGCCTATTTTAGTACTGGTTGTCATATTCCATCGAGGGTCCGAGCGCACTTAGTTTTCCGATGATAACCAGCTTTAAGTGCCACCATATTGAGGTAGGTTGGTCCCAGGTGGCTTTCCAAACGCGCAATTACCGATTCAGACACACTGATTGAACGAGGCCTGAGACATTGACGTCATAACATATTGTGAAGTTAATCCTCTTGTATGAGAGCTTAAGCCCCCATTGTAAACAGCAAATAACACAACCAAACAGTTATGCATTCTACGACAATTCGTTTGGCAGCGAAAGTGATAATTAATTATGAGATGTAAATCTGATATAGCAAAGAATAATTCTAAACACGAGTTTTGAGTGTAAAAAGCGTGTTACGAACCAAGTTTCCAAAGGTTGATGTTAAATGGCAAACAACCCTCAAAAGTCGCAGAAGTATTTTCAAAATATTTGAAAGGTTATTCACCTCGACAAAAATGACACAAAGACCTTTCAAGGATTATTTTGCGCAAGTTCTGTCTGGAGAAAATGATGTTCGCAAAAGTATAGTTTAAGCGTCAAAAACTACACTTGTTAATAATTAATTACTTCACTTCAGCTTTTCTCACTGTATGTCCCTGACTCAAGTTTGATCTCGTCATGACAAACAAAACAAGGAGAACCCCTTCGAATCATAAAATTTGCAAATGACCTCACTGTCGGCATTCAGAAAAAACTTTCCACTTACTGATACCAGTTAATATCAGCCGGAATAAACCTTTTACTGAGTGAATATTTTTTCGTAACATATTAGTTCGAAGTTCAAAGGAGTCTTGATTTACATCCTGTCAGAGAGGCAATGAGGACTGGGGGCACCCCTATCATCTTTCGTCTGAGCAGGCTAATCGGCTGCTGGTCTCAGGTGGTTATTTTATTAGGCCTTGAACTTTGAAGAAGAAGATCTGTTTCAGTCTCAAAGTGCCAATTCGGCCCTGCAGGCCAAAGTCTGATTTAGCCCCTTCTGGAGCCATTTGAGCACAATTTAGGCCAAAACAGCCCAATCAAAAAGCTATTCCAGCCCACGCTGGGGCCCATTTCAGCCCCTAGGTCCAAATCAGCCCTAGGTAATTGGACTGTATTGGCCCTGATTTAAAGAAGCCAAGTTAGACTCAAAAATAGGACTGTATTTTAGTCACCGAAACGGCCCCATTTTCAGGGCTGAATTAGATCTTTCTGATTTACAGTGAAGGAAAGTCATATATACCGACATATAATATGTTACGTCACAGAACAGATTTTTCTTGGAAACGGATACATTTGCAGAGTAAAATTTACAGCTTTTAACGCGGTCGCAATATATGTTGTCAGTTATGGTGATACTTATTACGTCATGTGACCAGTTGTCCTAATTTAAAACTTCCGTGAATAAACTGAAATGGCCTCTTAAAGTCCTCTATAAGAGCCGTGAAAAAAAAATAATGATAAATAAATGAATAAACAAACGATGATTGTATCCCTTGATTTTGTTTTCATTTCCTTTGAAAGGTTTTAACTATTTTTAGACAAAAGCAACCCACGTGACAGAGCATTAAGGAAGTTGGTCATATTGATGCATGTCAATAGTAAAATGCTTCCTAGGTTTCTCAAAAGTATCGCTCGGAGAAGTAAATATTGCCTAGAATTTTCTATTACTTGAGGACAACTAAAAATTTCTAGATGATCGTTCCACTCATGTACAATTTTCGAAGCTTATGCAGTAAATTCCCTAAGACTTTATGCAGTTTAATTTTTCACATTTCACTGCCCAGGTGTGGCTATTTTTCGTCCAAAAAAGGACACCTAAAATTTTCGGATTCAGAAATGTTACGGAGAGAGGAATGCATAAACTTATCACTTTCGTAATACGTTAAATTGCATCTAAAATTTTCCATATGGATGGCCTAAAATGTGCTCTCAATGTATTTAGGAGGAAACCGTCGTTGGGTGCCCCCATGCAGTGGTGAACTAGCACCAACTTCCCAATAATGTGGCTGGGTTCGACGTCATATTTTGTTTGACAGTGTTTGAGTTTGCTGCTAGTTGTCGCCCTGGCTACGAGAGATTTTTCTGCGGATAATCCAGTTTTCTCTGTTCCTTAAAACTAAGGCTTCTAAAGTTCAATAGGTGCATTGCAGCTCCGATCACGTGACCTATCTCATGCCAAAATTGCGGGATACAACCCTAAAAAATCACATATCGAAAGAGCATAAAAAATATAGTGGGCTGGTCAAGTATTAGGTTTTATCAACCCTTATAGGGCGATGTATGGCGGTTTGAATAACGGAGAAAATACTCAATGCAAAAATGGAATAAGGCGGCGTGCGGTCCAGAAAATGTTGCCATATGTTAACCCTTATAGCGCTTTTCAATAACACGGGAACTCTGAACTTTAAAAGCCAGCTTACAATTGCGTTTTTCGCTGCCGTCAATCATAATTCCGGTCACAAGCAATGAACCTTGAAACACAGAATCACACAGAATGGATCGAAACCCACTAATCACAAATCACAGACCATGAACTTACAATAGGCCATTTCCGAGTTCCCTCGGGCCTCTGTTTCAAAACGAGGGTAGGTGCTCAGCCTTTGATATGGAAATCATTTTTCATTCTCATGCAGACAAAACTCATTTTCACAAGAAAGGTTTTGCACCTAGTCTCATTTTGAAAGTGAGGGTTTTTGGAACTCGGAAGTGGCCCATTGAAATATACAGTCAGTATGCCAGAAAAATCTCGATTTGCTTGAACAGGGGCCGCATGGAATCGTTGGGAAATGATGACGGTTCTATTGTTCGCGCCCGCGAGTATGAGATGGTTAGGATGACATAAAACAGAAAATCCCGAAGGGACCGCTTAGGAAGATTTTGTGACATTTATTGTCAATTATACTTCGATACTCTTTTGCGTTACGTGTCATAACCAAAAGACGTACGCAAAATCCATCTTGTAATTAAATCTTTTCTTATTGTTTAGAATAAACTATTCTCGAAAATTTTGATGTTTGTAAAGGAACGAATTTAAACATTAGATTATATTCGAGGGAGCTTATATACCCGAAATAATATCTTCATTAGAAAATGGATGGGTTTATATCCGGGGGGGATTAAAACCCGGGGGGAGCTTTAACGTGCGACTTTACGGTATGTCTCTATGAAAAGTTTGTAATTATCTACAGAAAAGATATGCACTTTCCTGCAAGTACTCGACTTCGCTGAAGACCATTTTTGTCTTCGAGTTGTAATAAGCATGTGAAGACTCAACTTTTCGCAAACTTTAAAACATTTTAGGGAACACTAACATTTATTTGAAACTTTAAGGTGGCTCTGAACGCGCCGTTGAAATTTTTTTTATTTTTATAAAAAGTTCAATCTTGACAAGCTAATTGCCATTCAAAAGCAAAAACTAGGGCTCAGCGAAGTCGTTTTTGAGTTACGTGGACTTGATTTATTCAAAAATCCTTAGACATTTTTTAAAGATATTATTGCTATTATAAAGCGAAAAAGTGTTGTAGCAGTGATCCATCGATGTTTTAAGTACATGTAGTAAACAAAGCAACGAACTGAGTCTAAACGAACGACGGAGCAATAATTACAGAGATGGTCTTTGGAAAAATATATCGCCCAATTTACCTCAGTTTAGCAAGCAAACACATTAACACAAACGCACTCGTATTTTCAAGAACCCTGAAGCTTTAAAGTCCTGTTTTCATCGCCCAATATCTTAATAACCAGCGTTCAGTTAAATATATTGAGGCCGAGCACATGTAAATCGAAAATTAACCGACACTCTCGCAAAAATTATCTTTCACAAGAGAATTAATTTTGTTCTACGCATCTTTTGAGCAAATATTGTAATTGCTTCTTTATACAATCAACTGCAACAAACACGAGCCCAATACTTCACTTCCAAATGGATGCTTTTTTTAAGGTGCGAATTTTTATTTTCTCGACAGAAACCATAGAATATTTTAACGCGCAAACAGAGTAATATCTATAATTTAAGTGCGTGTTATTTTACGCTTAACTTACCTGAAATACTTTGAAAGTGCACGAAGTAGACGCCTGTTTCATTAAAAACTAATTTTTGTTACCTAGTTAACTAAATATAGCCGAAATTCGATCTGACACATTTACTTGAATAAAGAAAAAAGGAGCTCCTACAATGCTACAATGCGGTACCCGTTTTGAAACGCACAATCAGATGTCATGCAGTATTCTTTATTATGTAGCTGTCAAAGTGTTAAATGCGCAGACAGCAGAATTCTATTAACGAGTCGACAGCTGCTGGGTTTAAACAAAATTATGTCAACTCTCTGTTGAGTTAGGAGAGTAGAAAAGCCGCTTGACTAATCCGGAAGGAGGATTATTCGGGTTCGAGGATTTGTAAATTATTGAAACAAACTCGCCACAGAAACCGATAATTTAAAGGCGGTGAGAAATGTATGCTATAAATGAAGAGGACAGCTTCCTTCCCGCTATTCTGAGCAACAACCCGACGAAACAACTCGCGCAAGTTCGAGGATTTTACGAGCGCCAACGAGAGCGTAGTTTGACGCTCGATCGAAATTTGGAAGACATAAGAATGGCGTATTGCACAAGGCTTTGCGCGGAAAAACAGCGACTTAGTAAGTCTTTGTGGGAGCTGGAAATGAGAAAAAGAAGGTTGCTGCATCAGGTCATGGAGCCGCAAACAAAACGAACTTCATCATGGAAACGGAAGAGTGTATCAGAGGCAAAAAAGCAACGCTTTAAACAAAAAGAAAAAGCAAAAGGCAAATCAGAAAGCAGGTTAACTTCCCCGAAAGATAAACACTCAAACAGGCAAGAAGGGAATACAAGACAAAACAAGGAAGATGACCAACAGGAAATCGAAAAACTAGAGATACCAGCATTTCTGTTACATTGAGTTCTAACTATTTATAGTGGGCCCAGTAGGGTTGCTAAGACACGACAATAGACAATTTTACATAAGAAAACCGGATAAATACGGAACTTATCATTACTTGAATACTTTCACTTGAGGAAAGATACTTCAATAAAGTCGGTCAACGGCTTTATACGTTTTAGCACACGAAACAGAGTAACGTTTGCAAAGGTAAAACCTTAGGTAGATATTTAACAACAAACTGCTTCAATATAAATTTGCTTTCGTTGTTAAGCAGCTGGGTACTCAAAAATTTTAAAATATTCGTCACATGCTGTCGCTAAAAATGATCGTAGAAAAAGGCGTTAAAGATATATGTGGCGGCTTAACTATTTTTCATTGCACTAGGTTTTAGTGTAGAATTTAGAGAGGTTTAATTCATCCAGTACTGTGTACAAACTGAAATGAATTTTATACAAAAAGTAAACATCTTCTAATTATAAGCTCGATTCATGTTTCACTACTTTCGGTAGCAAATAAAAAATTTATAAATCCGACATAAAGTCAACAATAGGAAAAAAGTAGTGCCATCATGTCGTAACTTGGCTGGGAGAAAATGAACTCAATATAAAAACATTAAAGAAAAATGCTGATTCAAAGGACAAATTAAAAAAAAACGCGTGTATAATACAGACCCCAGCTGAGAGGGATGGGTGATTGAAAATGACGACTTTTAGAATTCGTAGAGCGCTAAATATTCCAGTGTTAAAAGTTAATTGACGAGTGTTTTCAAAGACAAAATCAGGTTCTTTGCATTGCGAGTTGCCAAGCTCGTCTGCCTTCACACTGTGTAGTTTGAACAATGCGAAGAAAGGGAAACAGCACAGAGCAGAAATACATTGTACAAAATTTACCTACTTTAACGTTAATTTCTATAAATAATACATTTGTATAAATAGTTAAGGAGATCTAATTATTACTTTTTTAAAAACTGCATGGAAAAGCTACAATTTACAATCCATTCAGAGGATGGTAAGGTCACACTAAAAGTTTCAATTTCACCATTTCTCACTTAGAATCTAAGATTAACGTGTTTTAGGCAGCGCCAATAAGGCACAGAATGGGAGAAAAAAATAATAACTTAAAACAGAAAGAAAATTCCATGCTTGAAAAACAACCAATATAAAGATCTGTAATTGATTTTTATCCATGATATTATTAGGCGTTGTAAAATCTTGCAATTTCTAGCTTCTATTTCTTTTCGTGGTCCAATATTCACTAATTTAGCAAGCGTGCAAGAGAGTCTCTTAAGAACGTCACGCACGAAAAATTGAAAAGGTTAGAAGGCAATACTCGAAAAAAGAGAAAATAACAAAATCTAAGTATTATTACATCAGAAGATCTGACACTCTAATGCTAATCCATCACGCTCTTTACATTAATGCCATCTTGTGTTACAACACTCCGTAACAGCGCAAAAAGTAGTGCAGCTACCGTTAACATTTTTCAAAGTCACCTTTTGGCGCATAAAATTACAAAAGGGTCGACAGAAATGGCCAGAAAAAATGGACGCTTTGTGCAACATTACATTAAGGGGGGGGGGGGGGGGGGGGGCAAATGAGAAATTGGCAACCCAACTATCGCTACATCTCAAGGCTTCATACCCGGATAACCAGGGTAAAAGGGATTAATATTAAAAGAAAAAGTAACATGATGTTTCAGTTAACTGTCTATCACACTTTAGCTTTAGAAAGACCACTCACACAACTAATAAAAGCACTACGGCTTAATAAATGACCCTGGGTACATGATCGCCGATTACCGATCGCCAAATTGGCGCCTTCTGCTGCAATTTAAGTCGCCATTTTTTTTTTTGTACTTGCCATTGCGACCAAAATGGTTGCAGCTTACTTGGGTCGCTTAATAAGTCAAGAGGATACACCCCGAGTAAAGTGCTTCGGGCAAAAGAGAGGCGTTCAAGTTTAAAGCAAGAGACGAATTATAATGTAAAGGAAATGGAACTTAAGGAATATTTCCTGCAAAGTTTTATCTCACCTTAGCTTTAGAAAGACCACTGACACAACTTTTTAAAGGACACTACCCTGAGTATAAGATCACCGATCACAGGTCGAGATATTCGGGCAAAAAAGAGGCGTTCAAGTTGATAGTTAAGCATTTTTTGAAGAAAAATAAACCACTCAAATAAGCTGAAATAACTTGTCCATATTCCACACATGTTTTAAAAATGGTGTCTTTGAGACCGTTAACTTCTATCAGTTTTATACGATTAATGATGATCAATGCAGACCAACAACATTAAGAACACGAGTATTTCGTCTCAATAAATAATTTTTTTGTCAGACAATTTGACAAATTCATTTCAGAATGTAGCGATAAAACGCTCGAAAAGAAATTCATCCCGATAAACTGTTTGTATAACTTTTTGGAGTATAAAATAATATCGACTACATTACAAAAAAAAATCGAGGAAACTAAAAATATGTTTGTTATATTGTACCTATAGGATAAAGAATAAAAGTTAAAAATATTTTAAGAGAAAACAACTTACTCTTTCTAAACAACAGAGTGGAAAGGCCAAATAAGACAAAGTTAGTGGGTTAAAGTCTCTTTCCGCAAAAGCGGTTAGTGTTACGTCATCCTCCAGATGCGGAGTACTGTTAACCAGATCAAGCGAGATACGTGAGCAAAACAGGTGACGTAAACAGTGTAGCCAATAGAAGGATCTGTTATAATGTGATAAGTTGTCGAACATCTGGGATAATCAGTCGTAGCCAATTGGAGGACCTGTTATAAGGATCTATAAGGTACTAAGAAGCTGCTGAGCTTGGTCGTAACATTCTTTGTCCTAATTTTGGGTTAAAAAAGAGAAACGACCATGTCAATTTTTCAGGTGAGAGACCGAAGGAAAGGAAGATGGAGAAAGGAAGGGAAATGGAAAGAAATTCATCTGCAGTGTGTCGAAATATTTCGAGTTTCCTTTCAATTGGCTAAAACGAAAACAACTAAGGAAACTACTGAGATGGGAAATGACTTCACAACAGTCGGCGAGACTGCCGTTTTTATTGCGGGGTTTCGTACCGTACCACAAGTGAAATTTGACGTTTTTTAGACAGTCGAAACGCGAACCAGAAAAATGGATATGGAACAAATATTTCTCTCTTTTTATCAAGAAACTATATGTAGGTTCAAACAGACTTTCAGTTGGTCCTTGCTAAACGACAGTAATAAACCGCCTGGTAAACTCTATTTAGTAGAGAAATTTTTCCACTAAACGAGGCTTAGCTTAGCCTAGCTGTCTTAAAAGACAGCTACATTATTTATTATTTATACTTCACTAGAATGCATGAAAAAGTAAATTTACTCACATCTTCCGAGCTTACAGGGAGAGATATTGCTTTCCTCAGCCACTCTGCTGCTTTTGCTACATCGTCATTTTGCTTGTAACACTACAAAAGAAAGCAAAAGAGATCAAAGACATGTTATGGGCGACTAATCTGTCGTTCTCCTCGCGATCATTATTTCATCGCAAAAAATCAGGCCCCGGTTGTTCAAACGTTGGTAGCGTTATCCACCGGATAAATCACTATCCCGCGGATACGTAATACGGAAATCAATTACGCTATCCGCTGGATAGTGATTTATCCGGTGGATAGCGTTATCCAACGTTTGAACAAGCGGGGCTTGGAAATCCTGCTCTTAAAGTATCCCAGCAAGTGACTTTGGTTGCCTGTGCAAGTCGAGGCACACACCTGTACGTACAACGATGTTCAGATTATTCTCGATGTGAATAAAAGTAATAGCCACTAGTTTACCAAGCAGGACGCAAAAGAGCAACATATTGACGCAACTTTAAGTTGCCGCGTTTTCTTCACAAGTACATGTAAGGAGAAGGTAACAAGTAAGCAAGGGTGGCTTATAGTGACAACAATAAAAATAAAGGAATAAAAAAGTTTTAAATCTGATGAGTGGTCAAAGGAATTTAAAAACAAGATTTTTGTAAATTTCTTTTTGTTAAATCCCAAGAAATATATGGCACCATGAAAAACGTCTGCCAAATAGAGCGTTTTCACATGACGTCACGGCGGCCATATTGGTGTTCCAAAACAATGAAACGGCGGCCATGTTGGTGTACCAACAAAATCCTCTGGGAGTTGAACGCTTTTCTCATGTAAATGCTTTCTTTTGTTCCAATAAATTAGCATAGCTGCTGGCCACGTGAGTGAAAACGCTCTATAGGTGTAATTTGATTGGTAACATCAGAGCATTTCGCTCACAGATTTTTACAAAGCTAGAGAGGCAAATCGTGCCGCCATAACTTGGTCGAGGAGTGATGCACATGTATCTTCAATAGTGAACGAGATTATAGTGATTTTGCCGTGGATTGACTGGTATCCGTGTATGCAAAGCACAAACTATCCTTGCTGTTACCTTTGCTATCCAGTATGAGTTGGAAAGCCAGAATCCTGGTTTGATTTCCTCGGCCTGTGGAAAAAAGTCACTTGGTCAGGAGAAAAACGGTTTTGATCAAGCACCTGGTGTATTGATGCAAGTCCAAAAACAAAAAAACACAATTAGCGACAGCATTAGTTTAGACACTTTGTCCTCAACGGCGTTTGTCACGTTTTAGTGACACTGTCTACTTCCAAAAAGGAAGAGGCAACCATTCCCCTCCCCCACCCTCCTAACAATGGGGAGGGGAGGGGTACAAATTGACTTGTTTTCAGACCACATTGTCCCGATAGTTTTTTCACCAATTCTAGACCAAAGGCAGATGATGGTGATGGGGTAGTGAAAGAGAGGTGGATGTACTCAGCAACGACTTCCAGGTGATTTGTGACGTCATTGCGGGGGCCTGGGGAAAGAAATTTTAATGCCGTATTCCATAAACCAACGCGCGCACCAATTCAATTCGATTCAATCTGTTCCCGTCAGCTTTGGTTTATGGGATACGGCATTAAAATTTCTTTCCCCAGGCCCCCGCAGTGACGTCACAGATCACCTGGTTAACTTGTGGTTGAAAGAATTTTTCACGTTCTGTATTTTAGAGGACACTCCTTTTGTAAGTCGGAGCGTTTCTGCTCATTTCATCATCTGTATTAATCGCTGTCTATCGCTTATCTCTGCTTCCCGTTTGTCCTTTGGTAATCATCGCGTCCTGTGGTTAGGCTCAGTGTTTACCCTAGATGGACTGGAAACTCGGCCTTAAATCAGTGTCAAACAGCAACGGCACAGCTGTAAACATTCCTCTTTACGGTGTTCACAAACAGTAGACCTGTGGCAGCTAGCCATTTACGTGGTACAAAACTGCCGTGTTTTGGTCTCCAGCACGGCGGTTTTGTACCACGTGAATAGCTAGCTGCGTAGGGCCTATTGACTTTCTATACCCTGAAAAGCCTTAAGCTCACTTCCATCAGTTCTTTCATGAGCAAAATGGTATAAAATAGCATTATACTTTTAGCTCCCGTTTTTCATGAACGCAAGAATCGACCACTCCACAAACCAACCCTTGGTAAAAGAGAGATTTAGAGTTCCGTTTACGGCAAACGTCAGATTCAAGTTGAGAATTTCCCAAAATAGAAAAAAAGCAGATAAAAACTGTCCAGAACAATTCTTGTGGATAAACTGGCGTGAAACCATTCATTTTTGCGTAGAAGTAATTAACAGTAAACAACAATTAAGGGGAAAACTTGGTCACGTAGTACAAATTCGCGTTTGCCGTCTGACGCAGACGTAAAGCTTAACTTCTCCAGTGACGTCAAACGACAAACGGCAAATGTGACAGCAGGGTTCGCAGGGTTCTCTCTTTCCCCCTTCTCGAGGCAAGAGAGAACTCTGGGAACGAGGTTGCAAACGTGAAAAATGGCGGGAAAAATTTATCACTAAGGTTGTTTACCATTTACCACGAATTCCCGGAAATTCCGGTTGGGATGTAAATGGTAAACGATTTTTGGGTTCGTCCCATTGGAAAATTCCCGGAACAAACGGAAATTCTGAAAAGGTAGTCCCGTTTTCCCGATTGGGACGTTCCGAATGGAAATTCGTTTACCATTTACAAGTTTCTTAAGTTTCGTACCATTTTCATGTTGTAACTAGAATCCATTCTAGCGCGGCGCGACAATCCGGAAATTTTAGGCAAATGGTAAACGACACGTTCCGTTCTTACCAACCGAAAATTTCCAACCAAAATTTCCGGAATTTTTTTTATAAATGGTAAACAACCTAAGTCACCTCTGCCGTTTGCAACAAACGTTCTCTAACTAATGTCAGCAACTGTCTGACGGGAAATTTGACGCCTTTCCTCCGTCGAAACTCCTCTCGTAAGCGACCATGCACCTTTCCAAAACACCAGAATTTTTTCAACGAATTCACCGTAGCTGGAATTTCCATCGTTCATATAGCCTCCCGTGCACGACCACAAGACACATAATCTGAATATTTGCAACTCAACTCGCAGACACAGGAGGAACTTCCTTGTTGAACTAAGATAGGTTTGACCCACCAAGGATAAAAAAATTTAAAGTTACCGATAGCAACCGAAATGAAAGGTTAACTTACCTTAAGAAAATTCTTTAGCGCTTCTTCTATTGAAGATGACGGTGGTTCTGCTACGAACGTTGAAGCAGCTTTCCTTTGCCACCAGGAAAGCATAGAAATCTAAGTTTACCGAAATAATACATACGGACGAGTTACAAAGAAAGTTACTCCAACTGACCGTGAGAGACATAAAATCAGATATCACAATCTATCACAATCAAGGAAAACAACAAAATCTCAATGTTTCGTTTGAAAAACTGCAATAAAAAAGGAACTAACAAATGAACAAACGAACAAAAAAAAAAAAAACATTTTCAATACCAACAAAGTTCAAGAGTATTCATTCAGTATTCTAGAGGCGAATTTACAAGCTGTTCTTCCCACCAATAGCAGGGCTAATCTAGGCAGGTAGGGCAAATCAGCTAGTTTTAACACACGATCAGATAATCTTAGAACACGAAGTGGCCGAGTTAGTTTGAAAACGGAACTGTTTCGTTATGCTCGCACAATTGACGGAATCTGTCCATCATTTCAAGAGTTGAGGGAGTGCAAAGCACAGCCTATTCCGTTGAACTTGCAACGGAAATTTGCCGGAAAATTTTTAACTACAGGAATTGACCATGTTCTAAGGTGTAACGATCATCTAAACTGTGGTTTCGCAGCCTCATTGAGCACAACTTGAGCCCTTACCTCATAGCACCACCTTCCTAGGAGATGATAGCTTGATGGGTCATTCTCATCAAGGTTAATGGCTTGTTCAATGTGCTTCTGTGACAGAAAAAAAGAGAGAAGGAAAGAAACACTGTGTAAAGGACTCGCTTTCTCAAGACTCAATTATCTTACAGAAAGAGTGAAAAGCTTACTAGAGGCTGGTTATCCCCTCCAAATAATTAGAGTGATCTTCAGGCTGACAGAAAAGACCATCAAAGCAACACAACTTCGAACACACTTCGGTAAGTGACTGGAGTGCTCTATTGGGCCCCTTTTTATGGAAAAAACGAGAAGGGTTACCCGCCTACCCACCTTGGGTAAGCCAGCCTTTACTACAGTCATTTCCTTATAAAATACAGTTTACATGGGAAACTAAAAGTTGTGGCCTGAAAGGGGTGACCCACATAGCCAGGTCACCGCGACAACACGGTCGACCAGTGCAGTGAAACCACTCTTATCCTGTAACCACTCTTATGGTCCCATATTAATTTTATCCAAGGGTGCCATTTGTCAGTGTAGTGTTTGGACAACAGCAAACATGACCAATACATTTTAAATTTATTGGCTCCTGATCACATTTCTGAGGCTGTTATTTTTTGTTATGTGTAGAATGTCTGTAAGGTACCGTATTTATTCGACTATAAGCCGAGCGATCTTTACACAAATTAAAACTGAAGTGAATTTAAATTTGGGCTCTAGAGGGGGTCTCGGCTTATAGCCGAAAGTTTTTGAAAAAAAATTTTTCCCAGCACATGGAAACTTTAGACTACTAAATCAGGATGTATTTACTTATAAGCCGAGCTAATGAAAAGAAACACAATATGCAATCGTTGCTGAATTCGAGACTGTCTTGGATTAGCTTACAGGGGTGAATTCACAGGCTAAAAGCCCCCTTACAGTTAAAGAAAGAATGACCCTGGGAATGAGGGCTACTTTAATTTGATGGTGTGAGTGGTCAAGAGAAAGTACATGCTACACCATACCTTGTATTTAAATCCGAGCAATATTTGATTTTGTAAACTTTCATAGTCTGTTGTACTTCCAAGAATTATAGCATACCTGAAAAATGGGAATAACTTGAAATTGTAACAAAACTGTTACAGGAGACATTTCTGTTGTTTTTGTTTTTCAAATTTGTCACTTGAGTGAAACACAGGAATGAACTCCTAGTTGGTACATTATTCCCCCTGTACAAGTTACCAGTAGGTGTCAAAGTTTTCTGTGAACATTTAAACTGATGATGTTACAAGTGATACAAGGGGCATAGATCCCACGGATGGTAACAGGCGGTTCATAAGTGAATGGATTAAGTCACTTCTTTCTTTGGGAACACTTTTATATCAAAACAATATACTTACCATTTATGTGCAATTGCACTATTTCTGTCCAATTCAATTGCTTTTTCTGCTTTTGCTACACCTACAAAAATTAATGGATTATTCACCATCATTAGTCTACACAGCAAACATATCCAAATACTAAAATGTCACATATCAATATAAACTATCTGGTGTTATCATTGTTAACCCCAGTCCTCGCTAGTGATACAAGTATGTACAATTAACAAACATAAGACAGTATGAGAACGAGAAGCTTGTGTGCTAGTAAGGACAAGCTTAACACAAACAGGCATAATTTCAGCACAAAGTTTTGATGTTCTTTTTCTTTTTAGCTTACATTGCATATTTATGTTAAGACCATCCTCACTGTCTAGCACATATTAAGCTTCTTTAATATGCACATGCTTATGCTTACACTTGCATTATGCTTACTCCTATGCTTAGTGCTTGGGTTGATAGTAGGAATCAAGTACAATAATGGAAACTTTATTTGTGGTTTTGAATGTACAATTATTGTAAATCTCGCTACGTATAGGCAATTTACAAATGCTGCTAGAGATTGAACTATTAAAAAATAATAATTAAAAAAAACAAACAACAAAAGCAAAACCAAAAAAATCAAAAAAATAAAATAAAATAAAATAAATAACTAAATAAAAAAAATTAAAGTTTCATTAAGTCTGGGCTACCCCAGTTCCTGTTTCTAAAACAAAAGATGTAATATGTTGCTCTAATGGCTATATTTATCACTTTCTTGATTATATAATAATGCTGCTTTTTGTCAATGCCAATGTCATTCATCATGTCTAAAAACATGGAGCATTCATCAGAGGAAACACTAACGGAACTCATGGAGAGATTTACAAATCTCACACATCTGTACAACCTCGTTCCCAGGTTCTCTCTCCTACCCGTCAAGAGACCCTGGTTGGGTCTAGTCACGTGTCTCCCAGAATCTGGGAGATTACAAACAAACGACTTGGGGGAGGGGCGGATAAGTGTGAGATTTGTCTCTACAAAGCGTAGACGTCGAGATCAGTGGAAACTGCGTATCCGACCTTGTCTAAAGCATGCTAAAGGGTCCTGTTTTTTATAGTTCCCAGACTAGTCAAGACAAAACCTCATACGCCGAATCCTTTGACAGCGAAAGCGTAACTTCCTGCAGAATATCTGGATGTTTATCGGATGTTGCAAAGGAAATCACGGATTCACCACTTGTGCAGTCAAAAATATTTTAGGCGGTTGTATTCATACCGAAACGCAGTAGGCTTAAATTGCCATTTCTATGTTATGGAGGCCACCTTTAGAAAGCAAACGTATGTATTTTCAAAACTATGATTATGCAGTTCGAAGGGGGGCCATTAGAGCTAAAATATTATTTTGACCGTGAATGTAAAATGAATCCTCTGCTCTCAACGTAACTGCTTTGTTTTATCACTGCTAATGGTTTAGGTTTTGCATGTACTGATTTGGGCCGATTACCAGCCGCTGTCACTGACAGACATTGATTCTTTCAATGCAAGTTCAACGAACAGGGATTTTCCCTTCAATGTGGATAAACACACGCTTGTGTCTTACTCAGGATCGTAGATTTTCAGGATTTTAGTATCTAATTGTTGTCATCGGTTTAACTGCGATAACACGAGTTTTTTTATTTCTCCGCTGGTAATTCGCTTGTTTATCTTGTGATAGCTCTGTTTAGGCAGAAATTTCGCGAATTTCAGTTATAGTTGGAGCTAGTTGGAGGCTTAGCAAATCTGTCTTGCCCTTTCGATCATTGCGTGAACGGTGAAAACAAACCAGACAGAAAAACTGAGAGACAAAGGACTCCTCCCTCGGAATTAATTTTGTTCTGGGACCACGTGACCAGACCCAACCAGGGTCTCTCTCTCTCCCGCTCCGTAGGGATGGGTAGGAGAGAACCCTGGGAACGAGGTTGACATCTGTAATTTCTACTCATTTCGTTGATCAAGTTTACATATTTTTCTTTCTTATGCACTGCATTGTTGTTAAGGTTGGACTTGAAACCAACTGTTAATTCTAGAACATATAGGCACTTGGACTGGATTAGGAAAAGAAGATCTGGATGATAATTTTCACCAGTTATTATTGAGGGATTCAGAAAACCATTAAAATCTGCATAGAGTGAAGAGTGAACATTAATTACAGGTTGAAGTGACTTGGCAATGAAGTTAAGGATTGAGTCGTGTCTCCAGGTAAAGTGATCAAGGTACTGTTAACAACCAGCGACAACATGAAAGAGTGATTCAGGATTAAGACAAAAGGAGCAATCAGGACTTTGTGATAATCCCCATCTTGCCATATTCTTACGTGTAGGGAGGGAGTTATTGATGTAGCGGATGGTAAAATTGTAAATGTTCTTGGGTAGATGAGACTGGACCTCTGACCAAATAGAATTCACAGATGATAATGAGTACTTGATAGCATTTGAGAAGAAGAAACCTTGAGATGTTAGGTGGTGTTGCAGTTTATCCTCTTGATTAGAACAGAAATCTTTAAAAACTTCCTTAGTGGATTTGTACACATCATATTGAATATTAGTGTGACAGCTTGACGATAATAATAATAATAATAATAATAATAATAATAATAATACCTGTGACTACACATGTAACTGCTACATGACACTTTCTAACCTACTAATCTACTCATCAAGTGTTACATGTAATACTTGATCATTATTTTGGTGTTTAAAACATATAATTGGTGCATGGGTTACTTTTGCTGAACTAGTAGTAGTAGTACGCATGCCAATTTCTGGAGCTCTAAAATCAAGAGACTCTCCTTTTTGCAGTACAGTATCCCTTCCAGATTCCCCTCTGTCTGTTAGTACCCCTTCCATATCATATATTCCATATCTATATCACTCTCCCTTCTGTTTTCACCAGAAGGGAGGGTACTTGATACAGAAGGCAAAAGAGGGAGTCGCCATATTTTAGACCTGCATTTGTGTGTGCTGGTTAGCCATTTGCCACACATTTTTTTAGTTATATGTACTTTATTATTATTACATGTATGTGCATGTACAGCAGCTGCAACTAAAAAAATAAAAGAATACATGATTTCTTTAGGTGAGTAAAAATTAACCCACATCTAATTCTGAATAAGCAGTGTATAAGGTACCTTCATATAATAAACTCTTTTTGCCTTCGGCATCTCCTCTCTTTCCTTTCAACAAAGCAATGTCATAACATGATCTCGCATATCTCCAGGATAGCTCACAACTTTGTTGATGCTGTGTGGTTAAAGAGTTTACAAATCAGTCACTAAGGAACGTGGAGGTAATGATGTTACAAATCACACAATGGCCATGTTTCAAGACAGTGGACAAGTTTTAAACTCAAATAACAATATAAAATTATAGACTGAAACTATTTGGACCTTGAAGTGCAGTGCAACCAGAATAACTGTGCAAGGTATTAAAATGCTTACCGTTTGTAATGATTCCTCTAAGATTTTATGTATTTTATACTTGTCGTCAGAATTATTACTTGAGTGAAGTCCTTCCACTTTATCAATGACTTCTTTGAGCTGGTCGACTACTGGAGCACTAGTTAATATTCAAAAATTATCATGAGCAAACAATTTAAACTTAGTCCCATATTTACAGGCGCACCATTTTTCTACTATATAAAGATGGTGAGTCAACATCTTACTCAATATATCAAAGAGTATCTATCAAGTATTCAGGGGCAGATCCAGGATTTTTTAATGGGAATTGGCTGATACCAATCGGCCACCAACTGATAACTTGTCTCCACCAAATAGAAAAAAGAGAAGCTAGTAAATACCTTACTAACCTAGTCAGCCAAAAGTGAAGACACTGTCATTCGTCCATGTTGCAGTGCCACAAATTTCTCACAAACTACACCTCTGTTGATAATTCTGCATTTGCGTGAATGGGGATTACACGTATTTCACATTTTTTGGGACCCACATATAAACTCCGTTTGTTTTTGTATTAATTTGTTTAGGTGGGCTGTCCTAAAGGAGGGTGGCTAACCACCCAATCCACCCCTACTGAATCCGCCCCTGAGTATTGGTCGAATATCAGTCACTATGTTTGAAGTATCAACCAATCAACAGTCAACCCTCAGCCAAAAGAGTACTGGCAGTGTGTTGGTAATATATCAGTGAACTGTCAGTCAAGTTGTTGGTGTATAGGTCAACAATCAGCACCAGCTGTCGGTTGATAAATAATTATTATTGTAACTGCTGAAATCAGTTTTTGATAAGTCATGAAATCTTGGCCCATACGTTGACTAACAGTCAACCAAGATGTAGACCGATATGTGAGTTGACACCCCCTTGAATCTTAAATAACAACCTTTGGCAATGTTCAGAGGTTGTTGGAAATCATTCGGAATGCTGGTTATGTGGATATGAAAATCTCATGCATTAAATTTAAGAAAGAAAAGTTGGAAGGAATAGAATGGGCAAGTATTTTTTTCGGGGGGAAATGCACATGGGAAAAAAGCTAAAAACTTAGAGTCTGGCCACTGATCAAAGCTTACTAACCTGTCTACTGTTATTCAAGAAAAATCAAAACAAAAACAAATAGTTTTAGGAAGCCTATAGTTTATAAGCCCCCGGCTTCTATATAGGCTTCCTTGCCTTTACCATATTTGATCTTGTAGTAATTTAGTTGGAATATTGTACGTATATTATCTTTAATGTATTTCTGCATACTATTGTTGTATTTCTTGTTAAAGGCAAAAATAAATGAATGAATGAATGAATGATTAAACTTAAAACAGACCTTGATAAAGGCTCAGATTCTCCAGACATTTCATAAAACTCATCTTCTTCTGTCTCCTCTTCGTCACTTTCTCGAGAAGGTAAATGGCCTTTCAGCGGAACTATTCGTGTTGTTCTAGTTTCAGTGAAGCAAACCTCAAGCCTCACCATAACACCTCGAAGCTCTTTGATCTCGTTGGTCAGCTCCGCAAAGTGAATCACAAGTTTTTGATCTTGTGTTTGCAAAGGGAACACTTTCCTTGACGCAGCTATTCCTGCACCTATTCCAATCCCTATACCTAATCCAATGGAGACTCCAACGAGCACAGTTTTCCCCAAGGAAAAGGAGAAATCAAACGATGACAACCAAGACGCCATCTTGGTTTCTGGCGTGACAAGAGAGTGCTCTGGGAACAAGATTGAAAACCGCTGGCATAGGAGGAAATCACGGGCGCATTAGAATAAATATTGCTTCGCTTCTGCTTTGATCGGGATCCAAGCTAAGGGCGATCAACATGCCGTACGTCTTAATTAGTGCGCAAATTAGGCTGGTAAGAACTTCCTTGGTGAACAAAATAGCCAGTGATTCGGCACTCAAATCACTAGAGTTAATCAAGCTCTTTTTGAATACAGGCCTTTTTCGACAAAGTCGCGTTCACTGATTATTTGTGTTACCATTTAGGCCATTGGACCCACAATGTGTGGTGACGAATGGGCAGATCCAGAGGTGATGAAGTATTTGAACGCGGAGCTGATACACACGTTTGGGAATAATTTGTAAGTTTACAACCCGGTGAATTACCCACAATACACATAATACTAGAGGGACTGGATACGGGGCGGGGTGGGCGGGGGGGGGACTTAAGAAATTTTGGGGTTGGGATGCCGGATGTGCCACTGGGGTGGTTCAGATGAATATTGCTATCCTATGCTAGACTAAACTCCCAAAATTGCTCCCTAACCTAGAGTCACTATTTTCCAGAAAATTCCAGGTTTGACGCTCTCTTTGCTTTTATTCTGAGTTGAGGGTAATTTTGCCAATTTCATATTTTTGAGTGTGGAGAAAGCAATAATATGCTGGTGGACAAAACAATAATCTTGTTTTCTGCAAAGTTTGCTTCCAAACAAACCTGCAGAACAGGCATTATTTTGGTTTTTTTTTTGAGGGGAACAAAGGCAAGTGCAAAGAGAGTGAGGAGCACTAGTCACGCTCGACAGGGGAAGATGCAGAGAAACTATAAACCCACCTTCCCCTGTTGTGTGTGTCTGGCGCTCCTTGCTAGCTTCACACCTGGTTTCGAATTTGCTCGCCTGAAAAACGCAAAAAAATAATTCCTGTTCTGCAGGCTACATTAAAACAAGAGTTTAGTTCACTGCCGATGGAAACGCTTTGTTCATTTGCACCAGCATGGTGGTTGAAAACCAACGATATTTGCTCAGCTATTTGCTTGGCCTCACTTGTCTTTGTGCTGTAAATACCAAGGGTAAAATAAAGATTTCATTCTTTTGTAGCAAAGAGTATATAAGCTCAGATCCCCCTCGTGTTGTGCTTGACAAGATGGAAAAGATAGGTTATAAAGTCATTGCCAGCACAGGTGTCGGGCAGACAATTATCTGGACACTCTACAAACCAGATGGAGAAGCTCAAAATGGTGAAAGTACATCTGACAGGTAAACAATATGGCTTCAGAGCTGTAACTCCAATTGTGAATCAATACCATTGACTACTGCTTATAAGCCCTGGGCTAGCTTATACATTCATCTTCGTAAAGTGTTTTAGAAGGGCTTACAAACGGAGGGGCTTATATCTGTGAGGGGTTAATGTAGCCCGAATAGAAAATGAACTTTGAGACAAGCCTTAAATACATTTCACATTTTAGTGGTTTTTGATTAAGCTTCAAAATGTCATAATTATAAATCAAATTCATCTGAATACAACCTAGAGTAGAGGGGGCCTCATATCTGGGGGAGGTTTAAAGCAGAGCTCCACATGCACGCGAAGTTGACATCCATTGCTAAGAAAACTTGGTAATCTATCCATCTGAGAAATTTTGGTTATGATGTTAGCATACAACCTCCCGTCCTTACAGATGCTGGGGTAGGGGGAAGGGAGTCAGGAGTCAGCCTGACTGTAAGGGGATGTGTTGTATTTTCTTGGGGGGAAAACATGCGATGCTTTTGGGCAACCCGCATTTTTCTATCTACCCTTAAGTTAACTGATTTGTCCAGACTACAAGTTTATTGTTTGATTTAAATTATGAATTTATTAACGGGAGCTTTGCTTTTAGCTCTGGCTGAATCTATATATTAATCAGATGTATTTTTTTGTTTACAAGATAGTAATGGGGCCTAAAACTTGGGGGACTTATATAAGTGACAGGTTACGGTATTTTCTTGTGTTGTCTACATTTGTGTGTTCTGCACGTACATAAGAAATTTTTTGTTAACTATAAGTGACTTAATCATTGTTTTCTTCCTTTATCTGCAGATGAACAGAGGAATATCAGCAGATCAAGTGAATGGAACAAGAAAATAATTATCATATTTGTTTATAATAGTGACTTACAAGTAACAGTATTTAAATGACTGACCTCAAATATTTATTATCACTTAAGCAAGGGAGGTCAAAGTCCATTCTAACTTAACGACAGTATTGCTGGTTGTTAAAAAAATAAAAAATGAAAAGGAAAAAGGAGTTGTAGCCATTCATTTTGCTTACACTTGGACATGTCATAAAAAATACACGATTTTAAAGTTATTAATATCATTATTATCAGCACTTCCACGACACCAAGAACTTTGTCATGATCACTTTTACTGCCAATAGATCATTAGATCAAAACAATCAGCACTGACCATCACCATTGTTACAGCCCGAGGAAAGAGCCAACATTTTGCCAAGCCACCACTGGTTTCCCTGCAAAATGGGATCTGAGGAATGACTGAAGAAATTCCATACTGATGACATGTCACTCTGAGACCCAGATCTGGGTAGAGCTTCTGATTAGGGGTGACTATTAGGGAAATCGTACCTATTGCAATAATAATATTATTGTCTTGCAATAGGTCACATGGATATTGTGATAGTATTGGTACAGTGCAGGTACCACCTAGGGGGGTACTCCAGATTTCAAGTTACAGGGATCATTGAATGGGGGCAAAAATCAAAATGTAAAAAAATATCCCTAAGGCTTCAAACAAAACCCAAAAAAATCCCTGGGCAAAAATTTAACCCCCAAAAAATCCCATGGCAAATTTCCAAGCCACATAAATTTATTCACGGAACTACATGGCCGGGATACATAGGAACAATCACAAATCTTCTGATTGTTTTGAATACCCGCAAAACTCCCTCCTTAAATCAAGCTACCAAAAAAAATCCCGAAATTGAAAATTTCAAAACCCAAAAAAATCCTTTAATCATTCCTGTCACTTGAAAACTGGAGTACCCCTCCCTCCCCTGGGAGGAACTATCCCAATAGTATTACGATAATTTACAGCCTTTCCTTTCTTGTTTGCAACTATAAAAAATTGGTCCCCAAAATGGTATGGGTAGTGTGTTGGCAATAATTATATCAGTGAAATGTCAACTGGTGGTCAAGTTGTTGGTGTATAGGTCAACAATCATTACTAGCTGTCGCTTGATAAATGTAACAGCTGAAATCAGATTTTGATAAGTCATGAAATCTTGGCCCATAATTATGTTGACTAACATTCGACCAAGATGTAGACAAGATGTAGAAGTTTGAATGACCCTCAGCAATTTATGTAACCCCTCTCTAACATTAGACCCAAAGCGGTTCAAGAATCAAGATGCTAAAACATTCTAGATGTAGGTGCAGTAGGATGGTAGATTGTTTTTAGTTTCTTTAATTTTTACCTTTAACGTGACCTTGAGAATCAAACATGGGTAAAAAAGGATATCGTTACTTTCCAAAGAAGTTAAAATGTTAGAAGTATAGAAACTGTTGTTAGTTCACTACACTATAGCGATTGGTATCAATGTTTCATTTTTACTGTTGATCCATTGCTATGGCAGCATTAATATCGTAATTAATTGATTAGTTTGTTGTATTGTTACAGCCTTACTTCTGATTGGTTGAAACATGGTGGTGTGATCAGTCAGAAGCACTACCCAGATGTGGGTAGTAACACGTCATCAAAAAGGAATTTCTGCGCTCATTTCTTACATGTCATTTCATGGAGAAATGAGTAGTGGCATCGCAAAGTGTCATCTGTTTTCTCAGGCTACCATTGTTACCCTCAACAACATCACCATCTAACAGCATTGCCTTCATTACCATCATCATCAATATCATCACAATCAACATCATAACATCACCATTATAGCACCATCTCAAGCCACATCACGACACCACCATCATCATCTTGCCATCATTGGCACCAATATCACCACCATTACCATTATACATGTAGCATGCACAGCTACAATAAACAATGATCAACTTCATTCCCATTATTTTGACCAAACGCCCAGCCATCACCACCACCAACAACAACAAAGCCATTATTAACATGATCAAAAATAATATTACCCAGCCCTGTCCCCTCCAACAACACCATTACATGGAAAAATATTGGATTTTGACTGTCTTAGTTTCATCTCCATCAACTGAGTCACTTTTCTTCAACACCACTGTAACTGACATCATCACTGTGACCCCAATCACCCTCTTCCCATGACTCACATCATCATCCTTCCTCATTCCCAATGATATGCTCATCCATCTCAAGGCTTACATCCTCACCTGGACTAATAATGATTTTATTGTCTGAGAAACTCACATCATGCCAAAACCATGATTGTGCGGCCTTCACAACCCCAAGACTAACATTCCAGCAGTTAGCCAATCAGTTATTCAGTCCTGCTTCTTCCTGGTGCCAGCTAAGTCAGCTAGCACACTTCATGAACAGCAAGGACAGCTAATGACTGTCAGTGGACCACTATCAGATATTTGCTTTCTGAAGCAATCTGTCTGCAAACAGTGAAACTTTACAGCTGTTCGACTATTAGATTTTTCTTCATAGCTTTACGCCTTCTGGAGCTTTACTTTTCATCTTCTTCCTGCATTTCTCTAATCAGTCTTTTTCTTTCCTCAAACTGTCGAAGTTTCATCAGCACAATACTTTCATAATCTTTGTCTGATATGGTGCTTTCTGATGGACAGGGTGACTCATTAAGCTGAAAAGTATGTGCGAAGTGCTGGTCAGTGACAGTTTGAAGAATTAAGAAAATAAAATCCCTATTAATTAAATAATTATGTCTAGTTTTTGAACAGGAAAAGTAGCCTGTTGCTTTCAGTTGGTGGTTATCTCAACTCTTGTCTACCTTAACTGTAGAGGTGAGTGTCTGGGACAAAGGCCTTAGCTACAAGCATTAACCTGCTAGCAGCAGTTTTCTTTCCAGCAACATTTTTAGCATGTATGAACTTGTTCAGCCTTCACCTAACTTAAAGTTCTGAAAGTAACAGAAAACCCTCGTTACTTTCAGATTTAGTAGTCTTCTCCTATCATTACTTTTAGAGGGTCATTTCTTTCAAGTGGTCACTACTACTTTTGGATAGCTAAAAACGTGTACTGTACAATTGGGCCATATGAAGCTATGGTGATAATATTGTGACAAACGTGAAAACATCCACACTTTTTATTTGGAGAGTTCGATTTCATGTTACTGATTTTTAAATAAAAGTTTGAAAGAGTTGTTTGATTATGGTATTCACCGAGGAAAGGATGACATTTAAAAAAAAAAAAAGAATGATGTAACTTAATAATATTATTATTACAATGTACCTCAAAGAGTTACATAACGGAATTTTTTTCATAAACACGATTTTAAATCGTTCAGCCTATTACCTAATAATTTACAGGGATTATAATTTCACTGACATTAATGTTACCTTAGATTCAACCATGGCTTCCCTTGCAGAATTTGATACTTCAGGGACAGTTTCAGAGTTTGCCTCGTCAGTTGCTGTTGTTGGAACCTCCAACCATGAGATTTTCAGAGGGCTGTCAGAGATACCTTGCTCATTCTCCATTGCAACTTTCTGCAACAGATTTTTCCACATTATTGTCTGCCCCAGGTTAAAACGTATACACCTACATGTTATTGCAATTATGTTGTCATAGAAAAAAAAAATAGACTGTGCTCAATTTATCTTTATCTAGCTTTTTTCAATTCTCTCTCTCGCTCTCTCTTTTTGTTTTTTGTATTTTCCAATGGCAACGTTTTTGCAATAAGGTGTATTAATGGCATATTTGAAAATCATGTCTGTTTAGACAATAATATTTTCTAAACAGCCTAATTTTTTGCATTTTCCTAGTAAAGTTTGGATTGCATCCTTTTCTTTGTCCATTTGTCCAGGGACTGGTTAACCTAGGACCCAGCTCCATAGTGGGGGAAAAAGAAGTGCAAAGTGAGCTAAGTGATAGTCTGGGAAGGAAAAGGGTAGCAGAGCCTTGACTCTGCAGCCCAGCCATCCCCCTTCCCAGTCCATCAATGCGAGCCTTCCCCATTGCGAGGCTGGTCCCAGGTTAGGGACTTTGAAATTAATCCTAATGAATACGTTGGAGGTTCAACTCCAAGGGAGTCGACTATTGCTTTAGAAGGATTGCATTAACTTACTGCACTGGACAATGACTTGAATTCCACAATTGCACTTCCTTTCTTTTTAGATGAGACAATCACGTAACTTACTTCACCATACTATAAATTAACAGAAAGCAAACATGGTTGTATTTATTTATTAAATAAAAAAACAATGTACATCTACTAATTAATTCATGATTAATTTTTGTGGTATATTATTGCTTTAAAGAGCTACACTGAAGATGAATGTAAATATTGTATCCATGATGAACATTTATTAACATACCGTATAAATTAACAATTATTATTAATTTGTCATTAAAGATGTGAATATTGTTCATCGTGGTGTCAGATAAGAATGAACGTTTATTCATTTGTCTCATGATAGAATCGCTTTGAGATATTGATCGCGACGTTTCGACTGCAATACTACTAGTCTTCATCAGGCGATGAGGTCGATTGTTTACGTGTAGCTATTTATGCACGTTGGTTCACTGTGATTCGTGTATTTTGATCCTTATTATTCCGATTAGCAGATGATGTTCCCTCACGGGTCCGCTTTGTAGCTGAACGGCTGTTATGCTTTCTGATCGTAGGCATCCATGCTTCAGGAATTTCGATTCTGTAGTCTCTATTGATGTTATTAGAATGAAGTCTTATTTGGATAGCCTCTTTGACCCTAACAAGAAGGTGTTGTATACAGAATTCCATGTGAATGCGGCAAAGTATATATAGGCGAAACAGGGAGAGCAATGCAAGACAGGATAAAAGAACATGACAGAGATATACGGCTTGCTCATACACAAACCTCCGCAGTTTCAGAGCACGCAAACAAAACGGGGCATCTTCCTTTATGGAATCAAGTCAAGTTTATCGATCGTGGCCCTCACCGATACACACGTAGGGTCAAAGAGGCTATCCAAATAAGACTTCATTCTAATAATAATTATCAATAGAGACAACGGAATCGAAATTCCTGAAGCATGGATGCCTACGATCAGAAAGCATAACAGCCGTTCAGCTACAAAGCGGACCCGTGAGGGAACATCATCTGCTAATCGGAATAATAAGGATCGAAATAAACCAATCACAGCGAACCAACGTGCATAAATAGCTACATGTAAACAATCGACCTCATCGCCTGATGAAGACTACCAGTATTGCAGTCGAAACGTCGCGATCAATATCTCAAAGCGATTCTATCGTGAGACAAACGAATAAACGTTCATTCCTATTATTAATTTATGGTTAATAGATGATGTTGAGCATGACAGCAAGAATTATAATAAAAATTAAGCCAAAACCTTGAATTCTCACTATCAATAAAAATCATGCATGCAAAACAAAATCTAATACTAATGCACCTTTCCAGATTGTTTTGAACAGGTTATATATATATTAATATTAATCTGCATATTCCAATATAGACTTAAATGATAGCTTGAAGATTCTTGGTGTCACTTTAGATAGAAAGATGACGTTTAAGCCATATATACTTGAACAATTAAAAAAAGCTTGTGCTAAGACAGCTGCCTTGCGAAAGCTACACAAGTTTATCCCACAAGAAGTCATGATCCGCCTCTATAAGGCATACATATTGCCTCACCTAAAATATTGTAGCCCACTCCTACTCGGTATAAGTAATGGACTTAAAAACAAGTTAGAATACACTAATTACTATATTCTAAGAACTATATTGAACTATTCAAGGGCAGTTTCTTATGATTTTCTATTAAATAAAGCAGAACTGCAGAATTTAGATAATAGGAGGAAATTCCAGTCCTTAGTCTTACTTTTTAAATGTTTAAATGGACAGGGACCACAATACCTTAGCGAGTTTTTCAAAGTTTTAAATGTTAATTACAATTTAAGGGGCTCAGGCACTCGCCTCGTTTTACCTCATTTTAATCTTGAATGCAAGCATAAGTCATGGTCGTATCTTTCTACAATGCTGTGGAATGGCTTGCCTGCTGGAGTTAGGGGGAGTCCGACCTTGGCCGTCTTCAGGCGTGCGTTGCATTCGTGTTTAACGTGACGTGTTCAGCTTCGCGCATTGTTGTCGGCTGGGTTGGGCTCTCCCTTGGCGGGGGGGCTATTCCATAGCATTTTACAAATCATTTTAAAATGTGTTTGAATTTATAATATTTATGTATATGTATATATCTGTAGAGTTTTTATATTTATTTGTTGGATTTATATTGTATTTAGTTATTTCATGTAATGTTAATTTTGTTTTCACGTTCGCGTTTTAACGAGCTTTTTAGCTCCTAAGCGACACGTGCCTAAATAAAGTATTCTTCTTCTTCTTCTTCTTCTTCTTCTTAATATTAAATGAAGAGAGGGGTTACTGAGGTGGAACAGAAGGTCTTTATAATGATCAATAACCTACTGTTCCCCTTAAATGGCCACAATAATGACCTTGAGGAACTAAAATAATAGAAAGGTGCATTAAATTGGATAATTCCCTCACCCCTCAGCCTTCTGAAATATAATGACCCCACCCTGCACGCTTGGTCATTATTGTAAGAGTGTTGGTAGGCAGTCAAAATTAAGATAGTAATGGTGCATAATAATAAAAAATTATTGAATGAGGTTTTTGTGATATCCAAAATAATCAAGGTCGAAGTAAGGAAGTGGAAGACCGAAGCTGATAACACTCAAGTGTGACCTTGATTATTCCAGATAATTATGACAAAACTGAATCTAATAAATGTTTTATTATACACTTTTTTGCAATAATTAAAGACACATACACCATCGAACAAAGCCGATTTGACATTGCTCTTGAATGCATATTTGCACGCACAACCTACAGATTAGTCAGTTATCTGCTAGCAGCTAACTAACTAATCTGTGGGTTGCACTGATTTTGAAAATTAACAGTAGGATATCTTAGCCAGTAAGAAGATACATGTGTTTACAACGTATAATAATGAAAATTATCAGTTATTTCAATTATCATGATCAGGCACCTTTTCAAACAATGACTGCAGAAGCTCTTGTGAGTATCCTCCATTTAGAAGATCAGATTTCTTGCTTTTCCACCTCACCTAACAACAAGTAAATATTTATTGTCAGTGCTAACATTATTTGATAATTATTCTCACCTTTTTAATTAACTATACTTTAAGTTATCATTTCTGTAATGGTCATAAATATAATAATTCCCATCTTCTTAGTACTGTAAGTACTTGTTGATTCAAATGGAAAGATACAATACACATTTTTGATAGTAATAATATTTTCATAATAAACACTGCATCATTCTTTTCAAATCAAGAATTCTGTCTGCTTTGACTGTGTAAAATGACAAAAAATATAAAATGAAGACCATCAAATTAAAGTGTCTGATAGTATTTACTTTTTATTTTGTAAATATCAAATCAGACAAAATAACAAAATTAAATGTAGCTACTACTTGGTACATGTAAGATGAACATGAAGGTCATGTACCTTCAATTTTGGGGCAACATCTTGATTGGAGGTCTTGTCTAAACTACCTTCCTTCTCCTTGTTTAACTGTTGTTTAAGAAGTTCTTGTTGTTCTTGTAGAAGTTTTGATCCCTCCTCTCTCAGCCTCTCAATCTAATACAAATCAATAACACGAGTTTATTGCTTCATAAGACTGCAAATAACATATTTGAGCAACAAAAATACATTCAGACTTGTTGATACAGGTTGTAATAACTGAAAAAAATAGGGGCAATTATGCCTGTTGTGGTTTATAATACCCCATTACATGTAACTCATTATAAATTCAGGGTTCGTACCAGTTTTTTAACAAAAAATTCAAGGACTTTTCAAGGACTTTCAAGGACACATTTCCCATATTTCAAGGACTCTATTCAATTAAAAAAGAGCCTTAATTCTATGTCTTTTTTTAGTTCTTCCACAACATAGGTAATTTTATCTCGAAGGTCTTTCTGTGTTTGTTCCTTTTCCTTTGGAGTTCAACTTAAATTATAAAGTTAGCACTGAAATTCAAGGACTTTCCAGCACCGACCGCAATTTTCAAGGACTTTCAAGGTGTGTGCAAACCCTGTAAATTATGCATAAAAAATTAACCAAGAACAAAATTGAATCACAATGCACTAAACTGCAGAAGTTTGAGTTGCAGTTTGTACAGCTGCTAATGGTTGACCCTATGTTTAGCAGACAAAGGAATTGAGAATCCAACTAGGTTTATTAAAATATTTTAACCTGAATTAATTATGACCTATAATAACATTAAACAGTGGTATACCAGTAATTTGTCATGGCCATGCCATTTATAGTCTGAGTGGAATTCCAGGCCTCTTTTTTATACTTAGTTCATTAGAAGCATAATTTCAGTAGAGAAGAGAAGTGTGTTATGGTTGAGCAATACATGTTTGCATGAACAGGTCTGTCAAAATGTTTTTAAGTAGCACTGGCTGATATTATGAATAGTAGGCGGCTTTGGAACTTGCATCAAAGGCACAAGTTCTTGAGAGCCGAAGCATCTGAGGACATTTTGAAATTAAGAGTCTCAGAAATGGCATTTCCAGTGGCGGAAACTAGCTGGCGGTTTTGGCCTGCTACCGGCCCTTATTGACAGCCGTGCATGTATATCATATCATTCAGCTCACCTCAGCCTGTAAATTTTTGGTAGCCATTTCATCATTTTCTTTATTAACTCTTGCAGCATCCTCTCTTTGTTCTAGATCTACAAAACACAAAAAATCAAGTTTGTAAGAATGGTGTAGAAAACAAAAGTTTTAAAAAATTAAAATAAAAGTCTGGTTCATTTACAGGGGAGGGGGGGGGGAGGGACTGTCTGGATTCCAATATGTCCAGTATGTCCCAAGTCTGAAATTCAAACACAGTCGTTTCGCATTTTGAGGAGTAGACCATGTCTCTGCTGATATTTAACCCATCTTTATGTTGCCTTTTCATCTAGTCTTATGTTGCTGTTTCAAGACCATGTCGCTTGTCAGAATTTTTTCCTAACAGGACCTCATTTGTCTGTTCATTCATTTATGCTGGTCTAAAACAAAAGATGTAATACCCTGTTTGAACTTCTTTCTCTTAGCACCTAGCGCCTTATTTATTCATTCATTCATTTATGCTGGTCTAATGCAAAAGATGTTAGTAATACCCTGTTTGAACTTCTTTCTCTTAGCATCTAGTGCCTGTGTGCGTAGTCTTGCTCGTTCTTTTGCCTTGAGCACAGCATCATAAGCAGCCTTAGCTTTCACATCAGTGAGCACCTCCAAAGCCTTGGACAGTTCATGAAATAGTTCAACTGCTGCTGGATCATCTGGATTCTTATCCGGATGGCATTTTAGAGCCTTTTTACGATAAGCTTTCGTGATCTGTACAAAAATACAAGAAAAACTTGAATGAAAGTCTATTTCCACAATTTTAAACATTGGCCTGGTCAATGGGAGCCAAGAAGTTGACAAGCAGAAATTTTGATAAAGACAGAGAAAAGGATTATTTAGTTTACTGAGTCTTAGTGGGTTAGGTATTGTCGTGGATTCCTCAGTGGACACAATCGTCCCTAAGACTTAAACATGTCCATGGTAAATGCTTTTTAAAAAACATTTGAGTTAAGCTACGTTCATCAAAATTACGCTTACATGTGCATAAAATTGTTGAGCACGGATTGAATTGATCAACAGGGACCGAAATTTGCCCTACCTAGCATCAAAAATGTATAGATCCATTAAATTAATTACAAGGAGCTAAAGATACCTCTTTTTCGCTGCTGTCTCGTGACACACCAAGAATTTCATAGTAGGTAAGTTTGTCCGCCATATTGAATCTTGTTTATGTACATTTTGTGTATCATATATGACCATAATCGAATCCAAAGTTACTTCCGCTGACAGTTCGTACCCAGTACCTCTCAGATT
Organism: Porites divaricata; assembly: GCA_038088405.1. Lineage (NCBI taxonomy): Eukaryota > Metazoa > Cnidaria > Anthozoa > Scleractinia > Poritidae > Porites > Porites divaricata. The sequence continues at coordinate 21,197,561 of JBBMOI010000007.1, forward strand.
TGGATCAAAAACAAAATGGAGATTGTTCTCGACGAAGGGGTCCAATTTATTTTGACATTACAGAAGTCTTGGGATGGATGGGAAAAAGAGATGCTTTTCCTTTCAAAAGTTGGAGACCCTAGGAATTCCTTCCTGATCTATTTTCCTCTTGCGTACCATTTCAATCACAATTTAGGGGTTAGCGTTTTGTGGACAACAATCATCTCAGAGTGGCTGAATCTTGTTTTGAAATGGTAAGGTTGTGGGCACATTGTTTTTATGTTCTGTTAAATCTACAAATTGTTAAATATTTCCAGTAAATTCATTTAAATCTTCCGGCTAAACATGACTGAAACATTTGAGGTTTAACTACATCTATAAGCCAATAGGCCGTTTGCATTAGTTGATCACGTGATCAACTTTCGGTAAACACGAAAACAGTTCGCTTTTGAAAAATTTTGTTAACACCAGCTGAAAGAGCATATTAAATTTAAGTAACCTGTAAATTTTCAGCTTGTGCTGACAAAATTTCTCAAAAGTGAAATGTTTTCATGTTTGACAAAAGTTGATCACGGGACCAACTAATGCAAAAGGCCTATTAAAAGGCCTATTATGAGTAATCTAGCCTTTTTGTGAAAGCTAGGCTCATGGTTGCTTTGTTTTGATAGGAACTTTATTGAGATTTCTGTCAAAACAGGGTCACTTACAGCCTTAGTTCCACTCAAGGCAAGAACACTCAGTACACAAAATAGCCTGTTACCTGAATAGTGCATGTGCGTTGTATTACAGGGTACTAAGGGGAGACAGGCCATATTGGTGGGTGCATGAGTCTTCTAAGTGGCAAAATGTGACCATTCAACAGTATGAACTGACTTGTGAGACTGGACCAGGTAAAAAATAAACTAGCAGGAACTGAAACTAACTTGCATTCATGTTTCTCACAACCATTGTCTTCTTGTGTTGTGACGTAAGATGAACGAGCAATCTTATTCCACGACCTGCCCATTATTGACCATTATAACCATTATTTTTTTTATTCAAAGAAAATTTTTGCTATGAGGTCCAGACATCTGTCCTCTTCACACACCAGAAAAGGACATCCTCTCAATAGTCTTTTATGCATTCAAAATAATGATCCTCTCTGCAGACCATCTGCTTGCAACTAAGTTCACTGAGAAAAAAAACATGTCGTGATAGTAAATAATAATATTTTTGGTTGATTAGCCTTTGATTAAGTGATCTGTTTGTCTTAACAAAAATGAATTCAAATGTACCCTATGCTAGGTTTAAGAACTCCAGTTGTTCCTAAATGTTTGTTAATCTTCAGCTTTATGTAACATAACAGAGAATGTAATATCTAGTCCTAGTTTTGTTTCCCTCCGTGCATATATCAATATTTGATAATAATATTACCAGTAATTTCCTTTTTTTTTTTCAGGATCTCCATCAGGCCATTCCATGATCACATCTGCTGTTCTCTGTTTGTTAGTTTCCTGGCTATTAGATTCAATACAAGAAAACCTTTTATGCAACATGAGTATTTTAGGCAAATTGATTGTTAAGCTGTCATTGTGGGTTGTCTTAATGATAATTCTTATATTTGTCTCGGTGTCTAGAGTTTTCATAGCTACTCACTTTCCTCATCAAGTCATAATGGGTACAGTAATTGGTCTTATTGTGGCATTAGTAGTGAAGAATTATAAGACAGTTCTTATAAACATGTCTGGTTCAGTGAGATATTGTGCCCTTTGTTCGTTGACACTAGTTACATCAACCTTTGCATCTTATCTCTTTCTCTCATTTCTTGTCTATGACCCATCCATTTCAGTCGCTAAAGCTCAGAAATGGTGCATAAAGCCATCTTATATCCACCTGGATACAACTCCATTTTATGCCATGGTTCGTGATTCAGGAGCAACTTTGGGATTAGGAATTTCTGTAGGAAGTGTATCGTCAGCTGTAAGAGGAAGAGGGAATTGGCAAGGTTTACATGTAGGCATTGGTCAATTATCATCTCTTTCAGCAAGCCTCAAAGTCACGCTATCAATTTTGCTATTACAGCTATTAGAGGTCATATCTTTGCCAAAATCAAGTCCTTTGCTATTTTATGTGGCTGGCTATGTCCGATGTGCATTCATTCCAATTGTTGTCATTCTTATTGTCCCATTAATTGCAGTGTGGCAGTGATATTTGTTTAAGTTATGTAATAATAAATATTATATTGGTCTATATATTTTAGTTTTGAAATAATGGGTTGTCAAATAATAAATTTTTAAGAATTTGAAGAATTGAGCATTATTTTTTTTTTTTTGTGCTTTTCATTTCTTTCAGTATTCACTCTTGTCCCTTAACCCATTTCTTCTGTGCGCATTGGATTCTTTCTGAGAGTCAAGTCGGCTACCTTCTTGGCCTGGGGGCTGGGTGAGGGGACTCCCACATGAATGGAATAAGGAATGAGAAAATTAGATTACACACCAATTTGGGTTGGGTTCAGGCTTTATTTTACCCCAAACAGAGACTTTAAAAAAAAAATCCATAATAGCAAGATGTTGATATTGAATGCTGTCTTTGACATGTCAAGGAATGAGTGCACTTGGTTTGTTTTAGATGGATATTACTCAAAACCTTAAGGGTACCAGAGCTGATTACTCATGGTTTTGGTTTTCTGTGCCATCCAAGTGAGACTAAAAATAAAATAATGTGCATTTTGCACTCTCTTCCCCTAAGCAAGACGACAAGCACTTCCATCTCCTCCAGGCTTCTGGGCCAAAATACTATATGACAGCCTAAAATTACTCAACGATCGCCTATCCCTACACCCTACCTGCCACCCCACCCAAAAACGTCCAAATTATTGCGTGACATTGTGTGCGTGACATCGTGCCTTGCGCGGGAGGCTTGGATCAGAATTCGATCCAGTGTCTCGAGACGCCTTGAATGGTAGGTCGGTCGTGAAATACACGCAAGCGATGGATGTAAGTAGCCCAAAAGCTTTCTTGATATCCATAGAAACCCAGCTCGAGAATTCATTGCTGTTTGTTTATACTGACACAGGGCCGCACGGGTGATAATGAGCGTAAAAAACTGTGGGATGAATTGAGTAGAGGCATAGAACATTCGCGTTTGGTGGTTGTCCATTTGACGAAAGGCAACGAAGGTGAGCTTGGACACGTTTTAAAGCTTTCGTAACTTGACTGTGAGTGATTAACGCTGATGTGTTTGGCAAAGAGAACTAAGATTTATCTTTTATCCAGATCGTAGTCTCTTTTCCATTCATCCGCGAGGGTAGCGCTTTGTTTTTCACATGTGCGTGTTTTGCGGTTTCAAAGAATGAAGTTCTATTTATAGAACTTATCTCTCATCGGAAAAGCTTGAGTAATGCATTGAATTGGACAGGTCAGCTTGGGATGATCTGACTGTCCACGATATTTATTCTGCGTAAATTAAGGTTTCCATTTGATAATATTGGTGAAAAGACAATAAGCCTTTTTTTGTTCAGAGTCTCAAAATGACTGAACTTTTAATCCACTTACTACAGATAATAATATTTTGCAATCTAAACAATTAGCATTTTTAAAAATTTATTACCTGAAGGTTTTAAATCATGCATTTATAAACTAAAATAGAAAAATAAATGGTTTTTAAAGTTAGTATTAGCTAATATATTATTGTCTTGAGTAAGACTCATTACAAACCTTAATCTAAATCATTAAAAACTCATTAAATCATTTTTTGTGGTGAAAATTGTTGGGCTCTAAATGTTTAACTATATGCTGCCATTTTGAATTTCATGGCAAGTGTATAGCCTGAGTTTCAGCCATCTCTGTGAGTCGCAAACTCTCTTGGAAGTTTGGGACTTGTTGAGAGTAGAAAGCTGGTGCCATAGACCTTTGCCACTTTCTCGTGACCTTGTTTCATTGTGTTTGCTCAGTGGAGCAGAATGTATGATCAACTAACAGTAAACCATAAAATGTCAAAAAGCAACAACTTGTTGGGTTTCGTCTTCAGGCTTTGGTTTTAATATTCGTGGTGGAGTAGATCACCCTCATGTTGGCTCAGACCCAGGTATTTTCATAACCACAGTCAAGGCTGACAGTGTAGCAGGCCGAGATGGGAGACTGGATCCTGGTGACAGGATATTGGCAGTAAGTAACCATTTAATACTTTTAAATCAGTTGTAGTTATAGTTACCGTCATGATCTAATAGATACCCACTCTCAAATAAATGCCTCTTGTCTATTAAATGTCTCCTCTACAATGTTAAGTTTGTATTGGACACCCCTCTCTGATAAATGCCCCCTCAGGGTGCAAAGAAAGTCAGTTTTACAGCTTGGCATTTGGGCAAGCTGTAGCTAGCATATACAAGCCCAGGAGGCACTTTAACTAGCCTGAATTTTTTTTTTGATGAGTAGGATTGATTACAAGTTGAGAACAAAATCTCCCGGAGGGGTACTCCCATATATGGGCTATATAGGTACATGCTGTGGAATAGGGTATGGTTTTTGAGGTTCTCAGTCCTTGAATAGGGTATCTTTTTTGACCCTTTTGTTTCTGTGTCCCTGGTGTGGTCCTTAGATAGGGTAGCTTAATTGTATTATCTAATACTGGAGTGTGAAAACGCCCGCCAGTTATGATTGCATATTATTAAACTAGGCTTATTCTATTATTTTATGCTTCATGTATACATCCAATGTTACAAAGAAGGATAAAGTTTTCCTTTTCATGCTATTAATAATTTTGTTTTTTCCTTGAATAGGGTGTCATTTTTCGGCTTTGGGCCTTAAAATGGGTATCAGTTTTCACTTTCTTAGTCCTTAAATAGGGTTAGGGTTCATGAACCTTCGCGGCACACCCCTATCCAAAATTCGCGGGAGTACCCCCCCCCCCTCCCTCCCTGGGCAAAATCTACTAGCTCAATAGCAAAATCCACTAGTCCTGGGCTATCTGACACTACTTTCTTTGCATGCTGCCCTGTCTAATAGATGCCCCCTATGACAATTACTCCAAAATACTAAGAGTTAGCAAAAAGGAACAAAATCATTCAATTTATTCAGTTTTTTGATTGATTAACAAGGGGTCGCATATTATTTTGTTCAATGTCAAGTTCAAAGTAAGGATAGGCTAACAATTACAACACAATGACCCTAAACAATAATTTCGGCATTTTGGGATTTGAAAGAGCGATATGGATCTCTAGACAGTATAGAGAAAGATAGATAGACTGGATATTCCTCTGTTTTTAAGCTCTCTTGATATTTTGGCCGAAAGCATAACAGCCTTGTTGAGCTTCCAACAGTTATTAGAATAAATGCCTGCTATCTAGTAGTAGACATATTTTGTTTTAAACTCCCCCCCCCCCCCCACCCCCATGGACCCTAAAAATTAAAAAATTGTCCCTGGCGTCTTTTAGATCACTTACAGTATTCAGCCATCTCAACCCAACAAGAGGGCAATTCAACAATGCTAGACAGATTGGGCATCCACCACAGGCTGGGCTAATGTGGCCTTTTATGGAATATTTTTTTTGCTCTTTCACAGCTAAACGATGTAAGACTAGATTATGTGACGCATGATGTTGCTGTCAATGAATTTCGCAAAGCAGATGAAACTGTCTCGTTACTGGTGGAAAAGAATGCTGAGGCACTACTACTGGTCAGTAAACAAATCATGTAGTAGTTTTAATTTTTTCTGACTTTTTTTGTTTTGTTTTGTTTGTGTTTGTTTTTGTGTTTGTTTGTTTTTTCTCTTCTCTATGCATATATTTTTAAACATGAAAGAATGTGTGCATCAAACATCAGTTTAAAAGGTAATATAAGGGCCCATGTTTACATGGAGCTGAGGTCTTCAGGCACGTGAAGTACATGTAACCTGCTCTAGTGGTGTAAATAAGTAATCAAATCAATAATATTGATTTGAAAAATTATTTTTCTACCCTGCTAACTCGGAATCCATGTGATATTTATTCTTAAAGGTATTTCCAATTGACGTAAATAAATTACTAAATAATAATTGGAGAAATTGGTACTTTACTCCACAGTCACCACGAAGCTCTGGACTTGACTCGCCAGATGTATCCTGGGAAGATGGACCTGTGAGGCTTAATCCTGTGAATGAAGAATCAGCTAAAAATGAACTCTTTAGTCTTTTAAGACGGTTTTATGAATCAGAACTAGGAGCGTTATCAATTGGGTTAGCTGTTGGTGGTCTAGCTGTGTTTGTTGCCCTTAGAATATATAAAGCCAGTAAATTGTGACAGAAATGACTAGTCTGTACAATTAATATTATGCAAGGCCAGAAAGACAGTTCAAAGTCAAGGTTGTATTATAAAAATCATACAGTTGAACCTCTCCACATCGGCCACCTTGGGGATAGAAGAAAGTCGCTGTTAAAAAGAGGTGGCCATTGTAGAGGTTCAAACAGAAGTCAATGTATGGATTATTTGTCCACCGATGAGTGGAACAAAAGAAGCTGTTGTAGAGAGGTTGTGGGGAGGGGTTGTGGAGAGGTGGCTATCTAGGGGAGGCTCTACTGTATTTCTTAGTTTACACCAACTTTTGAGAGATATTTCTAGGAGACATGCATTACCATTTCAGGCAGTTAAAATCGGGTTTGTGTAAGATTGAGGCTATAAAGAGGCCCTGCTAGGGTAAATTCCAACAAGTGACATGACCCAAAAAGTAGCGACAGAGCATAAAATGAAATTGCGGCAAGAGACAACCTCCCTCGGCAAAATTGCAACAGTGACGGCGAGGCCAAGAATAAGCGACAATGAAAGGATAAACACCGACACGAGACGTTTTAAAATTCAGACGAGTGACATTGGACCCCCCCCCCCCCCCCTGGCAGGGCCTCTATAAAGGAAGGAGTGTGTAGACTAAGTTAGTGATTCCTCTTCCCACTAGGTTTAACTACTCCCTTTGATTTTTAAGGTCATAATTATACAGTCAGACCCTGTTAATACGGACAATGAGGGGGCCATATAAAGTATCCGTATTAAGTGGGTTGAATTAATTTAGGGAGAAAAATGAAAGATTTATAACTTGACATTTCGGGGTCCTCGTGACTCCATTATCAAGTGAGATGTGTATAATAATACAATCGTCGCACAAATGCAAGAAAATGGATAATGGAGTCATTAAGAGTCCAAAATGTCGTGTTATAAATCTTTCATTTTTCTTCTTGGTTGCTTGTTTTAACAAAACTCTGCATATAAAATTATTACTATTATTATTATTAATGTTATTATTATTTTTATTATCATTATCATTATTAGAATGGGGTATGGTTTTCCAGGAAACTGATCAATTGGTTGAAGATTATTGTCTAGACTAGAGGAAATGGGAATTGACAAAAATTGAAACCCACAGATTAAATTTTACCTGCAACAACTTTAATAGAGAAGAAAGCATTGACTTAAGTAGTTTCAGGAAAATAGCGACTCTTGGATAGGGATGGAGTTTAGGAGTTAGTTTAAGCTAGTATAGGGTGGCAAAATTCAGCTGTTAGGTCTGCTATGGGCTAAGGGTTCTAGGGTCCCAGCAGCACATCCCCACCCAAAAATTCCTTATTATCCATCAGCTCATAGGCAGAAAGTAGAGGAAAACCCTTTCCTGGCCATTATCATCATCAGTCCCCTCTATTTCTGATGGAACATAGGTCCTCCACTAATGCTCACCATCTGACTCTGTTTTTAGTGGTGATGTTTACCGTGTAGTTCACACCACATAAGTCCTCTCTCCTCATTCCATTCAAGAGCTCTCTTGGCCACATGCTTGTCAAGTTTCTTGGCCAATAAGTAAAAAAAAAACTCGCTAGCAAGTTTTCTCTTTGCCGAACAGGAAACTTCATGATATGCTTGAGACTACATGTAAGACTGTTTATTGAAAGAACGTGTGAGTGTTATTGTTATTTTATTTTAAGTTTCTGTTGTGCTTCACGATTTTATTCTTAGATTCAAGTGCAGTGGCATGTTGTGGAGTTCTAACTTTTGAGTCTGTGTTCCCAAACCTTATCAGCGGGCTGATTGTAGCATTCAAATTCATGAAACTTCTTTTTGGATTTGGGTTTGGATTTTCTTAAGGTGCTGGGAGAAAACGGTTCAACTAAGAATAGATTTTTTCCGTGCGTCAAAATTTGCTCTTTTCTCATTCTCTTGTAAGGAATTGTATTTTTAATGCAAGTTTTGTTTTAGAATTTACTCCCAAATCCATGATTTCCTAATGGTATAAACACTTCACCAGAAAGCACCATCCTAAGTCTGATTTTTTGTAAATAATGACACCTACTAATAGATATTGTTTCATGCACAATGCAGGGGCACCCAACGACTGTTCTCTGTAAAATATCTGTTCGGAGAAGCAAATTATATTACTTAAGGACCGCTAAAAATTTCTAGATGACCGTTCCATTCGGATACAAATTTCCGAAGCTTATGTATTAAGTTAACTTTTCATATTTCACTGCCAAGGTTAGGCTATTTTTCGTAAAAAAAGGAAACCCAAAGGAATCAGAAAAATTCTTTCTTTTGTAATACGTTAATTGGCATCTAACGTTTTCGGGAAAATATAAATACTGAAGTCCTTGTAATTTCGAAAAGACTCGAGTTCCCCAGGATGACCGACTAGGTACAATTTTTTGTAGCACCTCTTAGAATGCATTTCTATAGATGTAAATTAAGTACCTATAGATAGCCTAAAAAGTGTTTTTAATGTATTTAGGAAGAAATTGTCGTTGGGTTCCCCTGACAATGTTTAGTGGCCTGCAAATACAGCCGTCTGTCTCCCCTTTTCTCCCTCGCCCCTACATTGTAAAGACATTTCGCAGGAGAGATGTCTGCCCCTCAACCATAGAAATTAGGGAGGTTTAGTAACGACGACGGCCATGGCAGCGAGAACGTCTAAAAAGCAATAGGTTTGATAACCGAAACAACAACTTTGCACGTGCATCACGCTTTTTTGTACATTTCTCTACCGCCTCTGCAAGACTACAACGTGAAAATGCCTAATTTCACGTTTTATGGAGGACGTAGACAAGCGACGACGAATTTTCCTTTCTCTTTCTAAACTTTATAGCAGTGAGGAGGGATGGCTGTATTCGCAGACTAAATGTTCAATATTTGTAGAACAGACAAGAGATTCCATAGAATTTAAGAGAATTCATAATAATTATTTTGAGAATAAAGAGGCAGACACTTATTATCACTGTGTAGTTCCTAATTTTTCCTTCACAGAAACTAAATTATATGAACATCGATTCCTCTTTTCCCTCTTACAGCAGTTGGATGATCTCTTTTGATTAATTTTTTTCTTCAGGCTCTGATCCACACCGCGTTTCCACCGTTTTACGGAAATCGGTCAGATTTTTCATAATAGTTAAATTCTGAATCAATAAATAAAAACTTTCCAAGTTGCAAGGCTTCATCCAAGGTGAATTGAACTGGCCAATATCCTGTCTGAAAGACTCGAAACCCAGGAGACGGGAATTAGGGAGTTAAAATCTGAAAAAGTTTCCGCGGGGAGCATGCCCCCGGACCCCACTGGAAGCTTGCGCCCTCGGCGCTCGTTTACGAAATCGGTCAGTATTTATCCTAGATCCGCGCCTGTTCTTAACTTTTTTTTGTGGTGAGACGGGGACGTTTTCTTTCCTGGAAAAAATGATAATGTTTATTTCAACCAAGAGAGGAAAATGGAACAGAGAGGAATTCTTCGGGCGTTTGCTGGGATATGTAAATTTAAGTAAACTTATTTTTACAGGTTGTGATTAAGTGACGTCAGTACATTTGTGTCGATTGTTGAAAACGTCATCTAGTCCACCCAGTTCTGCCTCAAAGCAAGCAATGCAAAATATTGTAATGGCGACTGTTGAATTCTCTCTTGACAACACTGATTAAAAGTTTGCGGACCCCTCAGGAAAACAACTTCCGATTAATTTCAAGACTTTTTAAAATTGGTCTAAAAATACCTTTGGTGAAATTCACATGACCCAAGGGCTAGACTCGGTGCTTCCTTCTCTGTCACATCATTATCTCTTGTTACAACATGATGGGTTGAAAGAATGCATGACATAACTTCGAGGTTCAAGTTGTGAAGCTGGGGCTTAAGTAGCCTGCGTGGCCGGCGTTAAAAGGGGAAGGGGAAAGGGGAATTTGGGCGCGCGAGGAAGAAGGGAAAGGAACGCCTGCAAGGACGCTATTGTTTTCTCCGTTTTTTACGCTCGAGCGTAAAAATAGTGATTGGTCAGAATTAATTAAATGTCAATCTTCGAATTAATGCCTTGTTTCGATTGGTTGAAATCAACATCACGCTATTTGAGTAACTAAACATATGTCGTTAGTGAAGCGTGATGAGATTCCTCTACGGGAATTCAACGTTAGAAGGCATCAATTTCGGCTTCAAAGGAGAATAGAAGGAAAAGGCCTGTCAGCGGATGAGTTTTATATTACTGACTTGTTCTGAAAAGTATCATCTCCTAACGGCTTGTCGGTTTTACTCGCCCGAAGAAAGAAAGGAAAAATCATGCTGCTTGTGTGCTTGTTATCTGCTGTTTGACCCGCGTTATCAACAGCAAGATCATTGAAGACGAAGCGATCTATAACTTTTGGCGATTCTAGGTTGAGGACTTATTCTTGCCGGTTATAAAACCGCCAGGAACTTACTTTAATAATAAATTGTTGCCTTCTTGCAGATCTTCGAAGTTCAGCTCTTCTTTCCCCGCCACAAGCGTTCTTTTGTGTGCTCCGCTTCTTTTGAGTGCGTGACGGCAAAGTGTTTTAATTTTTCTTAGACAAACATTGCACTGAAAGTTGCGAAGAGCCGCTACATTTCTTATTAAATAGTTTTCCAGCCCGATTCCTTCAGCAACAACTTGAATAGATTTATGCTGGATTTTATGTAACTCGGCATGCGTCGTTGCAACTTTCAAGGAAGATTCCTTCGATGGACGACCGCATTTAAACTTTTTTTATAGTATCTTTTCTTTAGATTTCTTTAGGAAAACAAAAGAAAAACAGTGCAAGAAATACGACTAGAATACGTGCATCGCGGCCAGACTTATTTGACAGCTAGTCATTCACAGTTGCGTTATTTTTGTTATTTTTGTTAATTAGTAGGCGGGATGGCGAAAACAATGGCTTCCTTGCAGGCGTTCCTTTCCCTTCTTCCTCGCGCGCCCAAATTCCCCCTTCCCCTTCCCCTTTTAACGCCGGCCACGCAGGCTAGGGCTTAAGCCAAATTTACGCCAGTAACCTTTTTTTTTTTCCTATGAAACGCTTATCGTTGATAAAGAACTTGCTCTCTTATCGATGGGAAAACTCGACAGGTAAAGCATTTTTGCCATTTCCATTTTTTTAAAAAGCCATTTTCAATTCTTTCGATTTAATGACCCTTCAGACAGAAAAAGCAAAACGTCCAGTACGTAAATCTTTCTCATCAATGTTACGCTTTGGTACGAACTTTTTTGTCTTTTCTTAACAAGAAAGCTGTCACGAGCTGCCCTATTTTTCTGACTAGTCTGTTGAGCGGAACGCGAGACAAGAAAATGGCCACTTGCGCAACCAGTCACTTCGACTGAAGAAAAACTCCCCGCACAACTTGAATATCTATCTTGTACAGTATGAACGGCAATGGCACAGAGCTGGAACAAGTCTTTCTCATACCGAGCAGTCGGTGCACTAAATCCCAATCTTCATATCTTAATATCTACTTCCATCTCAGTGGGTTCTAGTCCTCGTTCCAACTTATTTACTTCCACTACTGTCTGAACACCTGTCCACAATGCGACGAACTGGTGGCAGAAACCTATCCAATAAGTGACTATGCACTTTTAAGACCTTCGCGGTACAGCTTCGCTCCGTTGCAGAAATAGCCGATTTTTTTTTTCTATCAATAGTAATTACTGTTAATTATATTTACTGTTATTTGTACTTCTTTCGCATCACAGAAAGTAGTGACAATAGCTCCTCTCAAACCCTATTATATGATCATTGGTGCAAATCGTGGCTGTAGTTTTCAGCTTTATCCGGTGGCGCCGCTAAAACAAGGAAATTACTTGAAGTGGAAAGGTTCGGTCTAAGGGGGGGGGGGGGGGGGGGGGGGCGGGTACTCAACATTTTATACGGGGGAGCTCTGCCCGGCTGACTGGTTGCACAGCTGATACACTGTCTGGGTGTAAGATAGGGTATTGTTGAGCTGAGGGTGACTGTCATGGAGCATTATTTGGAGGTGTTTGTGACGTGGACTGCTGTCTATACAATTTAAGGTCTTTAAGATTAACTTTTTTTTGAAGTAGTTTTTCATCTTTCACACGTAACTTGCATGTTCCCTTCACCAAATCAAGTCCTTCTACTGTATATGGCTCAATCCATTGGTCCTCCATCTTCTGCCCCTTTGATGTCTTCCGCAGCATCTTTCTCCGCAGAACTGTACCGCCATTTTTGAAGGTAAACTTCACACCTCCTGCCCTCTTAAGGTATTGTTCCTTTTACTTCTGCCGGGCCACGTCTATGTTTCTTTCAAATTTGGGAACGATAGCATATCTGCTTTCGGTATTTTTTTCTATATGTGCCTTTAAACTATCATCTGAACACAACTCTGTCATAACATTATTGATTTCCTCGTCTCCCTCTTTGAGAGGTGTTACAAACTATCCGACTTCAAATGGCATACAAGGAAGCCGGCCAAACATGACAAAAAATGGCAAAAAGAGCCCCATCAATGTAGTCATCCCAGTTGTCGTCCTGTTCATCCACAACTCCTGAGGATACCGACTAAAAAAATGAAAGGGAGTAGATTGCTAATTGAAAAGAAATTGACAGTCATGTTCAGGTTTTACTGTGGGTGTTTTTTGATAAGGAAAAGTGGTTTGACTGGGTTGTTTCTAATTTTCATAGCACTCCATATTTGACAGAACATGCTATGTGGGGTAGTGGGGGAGATGACACGCAATGGTTCAAGGAGAAATAATTGGACGGAATAATGATAATTAGTAAAATCCGACTAGTGGTCTATTATCAATGCTGCGTTCTGATTGGTTGAGCTACTACTAGGCGATATGTTATAGCCTACTAGTAGCGAAAAGCGCTGACTTGTTGGCGGCAAAAAAGGATTTTTTAACCAGCTAAAGTTGTTTTGTCTCGATATTTTTGACCAACTAGTTGGATTTTACTAAAACAATTATTCTTCTCGCCCTCATGGCCTCTGATTCAATAGCCCATTCGGCCTTCGGCCTGATGGGCTATTGACTCAGAGACCATTCGGGCTCGAGGAATAATTATTAAATTTTCGGTTGCTTCATTCGTTTCTATGAAGTGGCAAAATGAGGTTACAAATACTTTCTGAATGTGCTTGAAACGGGCACACTTAAGAGTGTGTCCATGAGAAAACCAGGCAGAACCAGGCAGGGGGTGATAATGCTCAAATCACCGATTTCGCTCAAACTCGGCACAAATGTTAGGTATCAGGACTTAACTTATGTGACAGAATTTCAGGTCAAAATATTAAATTCCCTGGGAGATCCGGGCACCCCCTGTAAAAATCGCCATTTTCCCCGTTTTATGCATAATTAATTAGCTAACTTTACGATGCCAGTGCAACAAACAGAAAAGCCACCTGGAACTTAAATGCACTGAGAGATAATCTGAGTTCATAAGACTTTAAGCACAATAAACTTTTTAAAGTCGCCGATTCGATTTCCCCTCTCTTAGTCCCCTTAAGTTGGGTCATCATTTCCAAGTTTTGAGCAAGTCGTAAAATTAGGGTATTTTATTCCCCAATATCTCTGATGAGCAACAGCTTATCTTTATAACTGTTGCATGAGTAGTTAAAGCCATCACTTAAGTTCAGAAAAAGATCATAAAAAGTTTGGGCAATTCACTTTCTTCCATGTGTTGACATAAACTGTTCATGTGACTGAACGACTTTTGCATATTTCATCAAAATTCAGGCCCTCAATATTCGTGCGTTTGCCTCTGAATGAGGAGAAATCGAACAAAAAAACTCATCAGACAATGATTTAACATTAATAAGGGTAAAATTGTTGAAATTATTGTGCAAGAAACTCTAACGATGATTTTTGATAGCTATATACGCGATCTTTTCAAGGAAAAACAACATACAAAGATTTAATTCACAGTTTTACTTACTTTAACAATTTCGCCCTAAAAACAATATAAACGGTCAATAAAATCCATATACGTATCTCTTGGATGTCTCAACTGCTAGTTTGTGCCCGCTTGGATTTGTTCCCCATGCCACCTTCGATGCCCAGTTCAGCGTAGTTCAGCGTCGTGACTCGCTGTACGACTAAAATTCCTTAGCCATCAGTTTACGCACAAAAATCCAAATCAGGTTGTTTTAGGAGAAAACAATACGAAAAGTAGAAAGCCGATTTGTAATCCATGGAAAGAATTATTTCTGCTACTGTTGTAGCTCAATTCACAGGTTACAAACAACAACAAAACGTCCGCCATCTTTGGGACATTAACTGGAGCCCGCATTTTTAAGCAGCGGTTGGCCACCATATGGAAACATCGTATCGGGAGTCAGGAGCCAGGCGTCAGGAGCCAGGAGTCAGGAGCCAGGAGCCAGGAGCCAGGAGCCAGGAGCCAGGAGCCAGAGTCCAGTGAACAAAATATGAAAAATATGACTTTCCGACATTCTCTGAGATAATTTTATTGTTATTGTATGCTAATAAAAATTTTATAATTCCAAATCTATTGGCAACTCTATTCAGACCGTGATTATAAATGATCCCATTTCTTTTCAAACTCGGAGATAGAAGTCGCTTTTCTTTCGTGTTTTGGAAAGAGATATTTTTGTCTATTTTAGTTGCACGTCAAATAGCAGCGAAGTGAAGCCGGATCTTGGTGCAGACCAGCTCAAAGGGACAAATCAAGCGTGAGACACGTCCAGATTAGCTTGCGACAAGAATTCCATTTTGTTTTCATACTGGAGCCCCCCTCCCCGGGGGAGTGGCCAAATTGCGTACAAATGCCCTAAACCGCTGGCACCAGATTTGACTGTCAGAAACACTGAATTTTTTACCTAGCACGGGCTTTTGGGGGTCTTATAAAGCCTAACTATGGCAGTAATGTTTCCAAGTAGAATTCAAAATACACCACACTTTCACATTGAGTTAGATCTTTTTCTCAAACAACCGCTTCCATATGTTAAACACCCTTCCCACATTCCCTCAAGAGCTACTTCAACTGTGATACTTAGATTCCACATTTCTCACCCTACCCAGGTAAGGTCAATTTTCTCATCCTAGACATCCTCGGAAGGGCCTTTTTTTACAGACATTTGATGTTCCGGTCCGTGCGTGGTCGGAAGACACCCAGTAAATAATGCCCGTGGGGTTGCTCAAGGAAAATTAGGGTTTTTTCGAGATTCGAACTGCAGGAGGTCTCTAACGAGGAAAAGTGCGGAAACATCTACTTTTTGGAGTGAATGTACTGATGCGATTTTTAAGTTACAATATACTATAGACAAATCTATTTTGTTTCTAAAGTCCCTCTGATACTTCGAGGAGCGCAGGACATACAGGGAACGCAGAGATCAGACCACTGCATTATTGAAATTAGGTAAAGGCATACAATTCAGTTTGCATTTTCAAGTGTAACCGGACGTGTATGTGAAAAAACGGTCACTCTGAAACGGATATATAAGAATGATTTATAACAGTGACAAACAGCGATATGACTGTGGACACAATATAAAAAAAATAGCACAACATTCAGAGGCGGATAAGATTTTCTTCCGGGTGTCTGCTTACGAGAGCTTTAAATCAAAGCTAACATCTAATTCGCCAGTAAACCCTTTGAGTGTCCGCGGCCGCCTACGGGAATGTAAAAATTCAGAGTCTGTGTGGGAGTTGAAACGGGGCTTTGTGATGGCGGTCGTAAGTAGAGCTATTCGCTATATACGAGAGTGTCCGTTAAGAGAACTTCTATACTGTATGAATCCGCAAATGACAGCTTAAATGAGAAGTGAATATCAGTTATGTATTAGTTTGTGTTCAAAAACCTGTTCTTAATTTACACCTTCCTTGAATAGCTAAAAACAAAATAGCCTACTCTTTTTGCAAGTATTAGTGCCCCCTTTTGGGTCTTTTGTATACCTCAGAAGTTTTTCCTCAACACTTTTAAACGGTTATTATTATGTTTTTGCAGTCAATAATTTACCCAGATACAGATACCATCCTGTATAGTTGTAAGACTACGAGGATTAAAATGTAAGTAAGTAAGTAAGTAAGTAAGTATACCCAATAGCAAGTTATTAATTGTCGAAAATTGCATGGCACGGTCTGACTATAAAAAGGGGGTATTGTGGACAATTATTATCATGGTAATTAATGTCAACATCGAATAAACTCAAAATTTCAAGTAACACGACTTTCACAACCTATTTTCAACACGCCAGTTATAACAGGATATTGGCGCGTACAAACAATAGATAGTGTATTCCGCATTCCGTAGTCCGGTAGTCCAGCGTAACAGATTCCATCGTTTAGGCAGAGTCTAAAGTCAAAGATGGAGGGTGTTCGAGCAGGTGGTTGTTTTCCATAGATATAGACGGATTGTCAGTAATCCTTCTTGTCCTTTGAGAATCATTTTGTTCCCTCTGACTACAACTTATGTCAAAGACTTCGAATGTTCGGTGAAAAGCCGACACTTTTAATTTTGCAATGTTTCAAGATGTTTCATTACCTCGTCACAAAGTAACGCAGAGTAACGCCACAGATGACCAGACGAAACTGGAGCAGCCAACCTGGACTAAAGCATCTGAGAGACGTGTATGTAACATTTATTCACTATCTTTTATCGTTTTTGGGTCTTGTAGCACCTACAATTTGGACCGATCAAAGTTTTGAACTAAATCTTTCGCTCCTTGTGTTTACTCAAGCGTTCCAAAATATCCATCAAAACGTCCATAAATAACACAGAAAACATGCCTCAGGTGACACTTTCTAACAATTCCGCTATTAGTATCGATAATGAGGCATCTGATTTGTGACTTCTCGCCAACTTTGTGCTATTTTTGTTTAAAAAAACGAATGTTACTTTTCTTCCAATTTTGGTCAAATGACAAATAAGCGTCAAGTCAAATGTACATAATACGTCATTATTGATAAAGTATGAGATTGCCCAAATATTTTAGGATTGATTTGATAACCTTAAAGATGTCTTTCAAAGAATATGTGAGAATTAAGTACATAGGTTGTTGCTCATGGGAGATGTTAGCGACTAAAATACCTTAAATTTCGGGTTTGGCCAAAACAGTGAGAAGATGACCTTACTTTAGGCTAAATAATAGGAAGAGATCGAATTAGAGAGTAAAAATAAATTACTGAGGATTAAGTCTGATAAACATAGAAGATGATAAAGTTGATTAAATTTGAAGTTGTCTTTTCTGCTTGTTGAAAAGCCAAACCAAAGTTAGCTAATTAATTATGCAAAAATGAGTAGATTTTGTGATTTTTAGGGGGGGTCCCTGTAAATCCCAGGGAATTCAATATTGCGACCTTATTTTTTGTCGAGGTTAATATCTCACCAAACCCATCAATTGTGCCAAGTTTGAGCGAAATCCGTGATTTGAGCATTATCACCCCCTGCCTGGTTCTCTCATGGACACACTCTTAATATTGTCAATGTTGTTCATGCGAGTATTTTCGATTGTTGTTACTGTTGTTGTGTTATTGCTTCTAGAGTACTTCAAGAATAAAATGGGCGTACCTTTTGATAGACTGGTTTGATCTCTCATCCAGACCATTTGACTGTGGATGATATGATGATGTGATCCTGTGATGGACTTTAAAAGACTTCAAAGACAACAATTAGGTCAATGCCAACAAGATACCACACTTTAGCCGTAACTTTCACTGGGTGTAGCACGTTGTTTTCACCGCTATTACGTTGACACCGGTCACAATTTTTAATCTAACAGAAAGAAGAGCATAGTAGGAGAATTTTCATTGATATGCTGCACCTCTATGGCACACGCGGGGAATACTAAGATATGGGCGAAAATAATTTCTAACCGAACGCCGAATGCCGCCACTAAGCCAACAACCTTAGAAAAATCGTCATATTCCCCCCAATCTCAGAAGCTCACGCTATGGGAACAGCTCTTGGAGACGCCAGTCCCGTGTGATATGGCCAAATTAAACACGCCGCACGAGAAAACAACCTGGCGGCAGGTACAAGAGCGTGAAGAAGTTTATCTTCCCACAGACTTCTGCAGAGACTTAGAACTACCGTCTTGTGGCTAAGCATATTTTCTTGAAAAGAAGCAAGTTTAACCTTCTTATCTAGGGGATTAAAAACGTAGTGTAAGGAAAATCTATGATATACCACAGAAAAACCGATGTTGGCGTGGAACAAGGGTCGACTTCCCAAAGCCAAAGAAATAGCCGAGACCGATGAGGGAGACGGGAGCGGACCGACCCAACTGGCGGGCTCCCCTTCCAGTTACACTAGGAATGATAAGATCTGACGGAATCTCTTGCGTTTTAACAGAAGTTAAACAGTGCCTAAAGGCGAAATAACTGGAAATAGATTACAACGAAGGCAATGCACATACAACCCACGTGATAGCGTTAAACCGAAACTGGAAAAGAAATAAAAGAGAAAAAGGGGAGCCACCAACCAGGCCGATCCAGGAACCCCGTCACAGACAGAGTATCGGGCATAATTTAGAACTACCCGCCCCAGACCGACCGGACTGATAGCTGGAGCACAAGACCGAAAGTCAGGAAATAACGACACATTGCTCGAAGCGAGTAAAACAACACACAAGAAAAAACGAACCAAAACAAAGCGATGGGCCGATTTACGTGACACGAGGTACACATCTAGTCGAGATGAACCTGCATAAATAACTATAAGCCCATAAAACTAATAACAAATGGCAAACGTCGAATAAATCTGGAACGTAGAAAACAGCCCAGGCAGGTAAACCATAGAACCGCGGATAACTAGTTCCAAATAACGGGATGAAAGCGGCCGTCTTCCGTTTAAGAGCTCCCCAGTGGCCGTGTTTTCACGAGCGATTTTTCAGGTCGCTTAGCGAGTGAGAACCGGAAATCTCGTGAAAACAGTTACTTTTCTCACTCGCTTAAAGTTAAGCGAGTCGGCAAACTTCAATGCAATTCTCATTAAATTTAAGCCACCAAACCAGGTAGCTTAAGCGAGTCGGCAATGAATTTCCTCCAATGAGAAGCAACTTGTGGTCAGCTATCTGACGAAGCTGTCAAATCGCACTTAAAATCGGAAATATAACACGCCGGTTCTATTTTTATGCCTCCCGCTTAACTTCTGTGACCACGGCGTTTAGTTTTATTTCTGCGAAGATGAATAATTTTCCGTTCAATGACCTTTCTAGATCTTTAAATGACCCTAGAGCAGTTAATGCCGGAAGGTGAGTTTCCTTTCTTTTCGAATTCACATTCGAAAAGCAAAGCATTCAGCTAACGTAAGAAATCAATTCCTTTAGGTCTCCATTCGTCGTTACTCCAGTGAACGATCAATTTGACTTCACCGAGGCCGCACGCGCACGTGGGCAATATATTTTTCCTAGATGGCAGCACCAAGTATGGTTTCCACCACAACCACAACCTGGACTTTTGCGACCAGATTCGCCAGCACAACCAGGACTTTTGCGACCAGATTCGCTAGCACAACCAGGACTTCTGGAACCAAATTCGCCGTCAGCGACAGCGACAGCGATCGAAGGTCAGGGAGAAAACAACGTGGGCAAAACCCGTTCCCCAAACTGGACGGACGCAGAGATACGTTTCCTCATTGAAATATGGAAAGAGCACCATCCGATCAGCAAGAGGAACAACTCCGCTGTTTGGGAGGCAGTTGCAAAGGAACTGAACCGGATTTTAAGGGAACAGGGGCTAACTACCGTGCGCACAGCATCCCAGTGCAAAGGTAAAATAAAGAATTTGGAAGACGAATATAAGCGCGTGAAAGACCACAATAGCAAGAGTGGGAACAATCGAGAAACTTTCACGTATTATGAAGAATTGAATGAAATACTGGGTTGCCGGCCCAAAATAACGCCGAAAGCGGTCATTGAATGCGGGTTTGAAGACGCCGTGCTGCCCAGCAAGGAAATCTGCCCGTCAAGGAAATCTGCATCTCCAACTCTAGAGTCAGAAGAAGTCTTGGAGGAGCTATCAGAATCGAGTGACGGGGAGGCAGAGAATCGCTCACTTGCTGATGTACTCTCCAGGCGTGAACCGGTTGCGAAGAAAGCTTTGGCTAGTATGCCGAGTTCTTCAAAACAAAAGCAGCAAAATTCTACCGAATCGTGTGATGCCGGAAACGATGATCTTGCATTTTCAGAATCACTATTTTTTAAGCGTAAGCCTGGAGGCAAAACCGCTCAAAAAACCCCTCGTACACCAAAGCAGCCCCCCGGTAAAAGGCCGAAAAAGAAGGAATCCAGCCCGAGTTCTGGTAACACCGAGTATTTTGCCTTTCTGAACGAAAGCCAAAAACGTCACCATGAGTTTTTTGAACGGCTGGCTGAAAAGGAAGGGGAGAGAGAATTTAAAAGCCAGCAAATGATGTTCTCTATGGTTAAAGAAGTGGCCAAGATATTCAAGGGCGAATAAAATACACAGGGAACTTGTACTTTGTATGGAGGAGGATTATTTTATCCAAAAAAGTCAGCAAACTTGCCTTTGTTTTTAATAATGTTTTGTTATACTAAAATCAAAGAATGAACATGAACAGAACATGAACTGTGCTACAAGCCTATGGGCTCAGATATACATGTATAGTGTTAACAATTAAAACATTGAATTGAATTTTGTTTCGTTTGAGATGACAAAACTTCTTGCTTAGGTGCATAGATCGACAAGCTAAATGTTTCTTATAGGATGCATGTAACGAATGAAATGATAAAAAAAAAAGCAAAAAAATATTATCATTACCATTGAGTTTTGTTTGAATTTGTTGAAGTTACTAAGCACCGAGGCTTTGTTTCATGTAGTTAAATCATTGTCACAGGTGCTCTTCAGTTTTGTTAATGATGTCTCATTAAATAAGCAAGAGTTACTGAAAAAAAGCCTCCTTTATCTTGTTCCTTAGCCGGGAACCTTCGTGGTTCACGTGACCTGGGAGTGGGGGGAGCTCGTCCGGTTCATCATCTTCGGGGTCCACATCTACATCATCGCGAACGTCAATGCAGATATTGTGCAAAATACAACAGACTATAATCGTCAGAGGTATTTTGTCCACAGATTCGTCAAGTTTGACTAATAGACAACGCCATCTCCCCTTTAGCATTCCAAAGGCCTGCTCTATAACCACTCTAGCACTGCTTAGTGCTTTGTTGAAAGCACGTTGACTAGGAGTGATTGCTCTTGTCTCTGGATATCGCTTCATACACCAGTTAGTGAGTTTATATGCTGGATCGGCTACCAGAAGGGGCCGTATTTCTTCACCGGTAGGAGTGCGAGTAACGGGGGATGATAATATGCGCCCATCTTCAACTTCATTGACCAATGAACTCATGCGCAAAACTCTTGCATCGTGAATACTCCCTGCATAACCAGTACTCACATGTATAAAGCGTCCTCGTGCATCAGCTACACCCTGCAAAACAATGCTATGGAACTGCTTCCTATTGTAATAGTCATTCGGGTCGTTCTTGGGAGCAATAATCGGTATATGGGATCCGTCGATGGCACCAACCACTTGGGGAAAGCAACTTAACTCTTGGAAAGCCTCAATTGCCCTTCTCGTTTCAACTTCTCCTCTTGGGAACTTAATAAAATCCTTAGCGGTCATCAGAAGTGCTAAGCAAAGTTCGTCTTTTAATTTTAGAGCAGTGCACCTTCCAACTCCAAAAACAAGTCCTGTTGTCCTATACGAATTTCCGGTTGCAAGCCGCCACAAAGCAACAGCTACTCGCTTCTCCACTGGAATCGCTCGTCGCATGTTTGTGTCTTGTCGTACCAGATGCGGTCCAACCAAATTTCAAATAAACTGAAACGTTTGCCTCGAGATACGAAAATGCTCTCGCCAAATATTATTTGCGTGTTGGTTTAGAAGCATATGTTCGAACCAGAATTGTGGCCTTTCTAAAACCCATGCGACTTTTCTTCTGCGGCAGATCCTTTGCGAATGCAAAAAATACGCCTCCGTTCTTCTTCTCCTGCCTCTGATTGTGAGCAACCTTAGCCTTTGCTGAAATCGGTTCCTTCGTCGGATGAAAACCAAGCGCATAAATACAGTAATAACAAGAAGAAGGACGCACATGTGAGCTTCGTCTGCATCTCCCGCCATTATTCAAACTAATTTATTCACGCACGTGCTCTTCTCAAATTACTTAAATGAAATACAATCGTACTCGTGAAAACACCTATCAATTTTAAGTCGCTTAACGAAGTCTAACCACAAGGAATGTTAAGCGAGACAATCGTGCTCGTGAAAACACAGCCAGTTTGTAAACAAAACAAAACAGAGATGCCATGAGGGTGTTACGAAAACTAAGACCTGAGACACGAGCCGTGAAAACAACCTGAAGGCGACACACGCCGTAAAAACGAGCGGAAGGCGACATACGCTACAAACACAAAATAGAGAGCAAAATACGAAAGACACCATGAAACTAGTGAAAGCGACACACGCCATAGAAACAACCTAAAGGCGAAAAACGCCGTGAAAACAACCTGAAGGCGTCACACGCCATGAAAACAACTTATAAGCAACACACGCTGAAATGGCTAACTGGAAGGCGACACACGCGCGAAAACAAACCGAAGGCGACACACGCCATAAAAAAAAAACAAACAAACTTATAAGCGACACACGCTATAAACACAAAATGGAGAGCAAAATACGAAAGACACCATGAAACTAGTGAAAGCGACTCACGCGAGAAATGGCTAACCGGAGGGCGACACACGCCGAGAAAAACCAACGTGAAGGCGACGCATGCTATAACAACTGAAAGCGACGTACCCTATGAAACAACTCGAAGCGACACTCGCTATGAAATGAAATGGAGATAGATACCCGCCATGAAATCCAGTCTGAAAGCGACTCACGCTATAAAAGGTAACTCGAAGGAGGTATCACAGCCGGGCGAACGGCTTCCAAAACATAAGGAAGGATAGCGTCAGGAGCCTAGGCCATGCTCAGCGACGAAAACCGGAATGGCACACCAAAAACGCAAGTATATATGCCCTCTCGGAGCATGAACGCATAGAAAAGCGATCTGAAGAGTGATCCTGATGTTGGCAAAACATTTAAATACCACGCTCAATACCCAGGGGTAATGCAAGGGTCCCAGGAGGGAAAACGTGCTAAATTATGGGGCCCGCGTGCCCATTTCGGAGCAAACATATCAATGAAAATAGTAGAGTTTTTTGTGTACTTGTGTTAATGAGGTTGGTAGCATTTACCTTAACTACTTTGCAAAATAAAAAATGATAACTTATTCTAAAATTGATCACCTTGCTGTCAGCTATCAACACAGTTGCGATCAAAAGACGTGACTGGTGGGGAGTTGTTTTGTTTAAAAACAAAACAAGAAATTCTACAGAAAATGTTATGTTGCATCGATGGGGGAATGAGTGAAATATGAGAATTTTTAGGGGTATAGGTCAATGCGCAATGCGCTAAGGCCAGCAGGCTCCTGGGATGTATACGGAGAAATACGAGACCCGTCAAAAGCATTACGGTTGGACGCTCGGCATACCTTACCCTAGTAAGATCCCATCTTGGCTATGCTACGCAAGTCTGGACTCCGCAGTCAATAGACCTGATTCGAAAGCTCGAGCGTGTCCAGAGGCGCGCTACAAAAGTATATCTTGGATCTACCATTCATTTGTGACCAAACATATGGGGACAGACTAATGAATCTTAACTTATTACAGATCTCCTATTGGCACGAGTTTTTAGACATGATTTTCTTTTTCAAAGTTGTAACTGGAACATTTAGAGTTAGTCCCTCCGTTATCCCGCAAGTCCTAGTTACTCGCACTACCAGATCTAACAGCAACCGTAATGTCACTCACTTTATTTCAAGGAAATGTAATACTGTCACTTTTCAGAGATCCTTTTTTAATAGATCCGCCAGAATCTGGAACACGTTAGCAAATGATCTTCAACTTTCATGCAACCTTCAGATCAGCCAATTCAAATCCATCATGTACAAGTACTACGTGGATGCCTTAGAACGTAACTACGACCCAGAGAACCCACGATCCTGGAAAACAATCTGTCCGTCATGTAACGTTTCACGTAACGTGTCTGTCCGCCTCCGTTGTTGTTTTTAATTGTCTCGTGTTAGTTTTACTGTTTCTTACATATCTTTTAAGCTCTGGGACCACTGTAATTGGCTGAACGCTGTTGTGGCACCCCTGCCTTTTGTTTCATTGTTGTCTATTGTTTCATTGTTCATAAGGCGAAGCTAATAAAATAAAATAAATTTTCCCCCGCAAGATTCG
Source organism: Porites divaricata (assembly GCA_038088405.1). Taxonomy (NCBI): domain Eukaryota; kingdom Metazoa; phylum Cnidaria; class Anthozoa; order Scleractinia; family Poritidae; genus Porites; species Porites divaricata. The sequence continues at coordinate 21,222,005 of JBBMOI010000007.1, forward strand.
CGGGAGGTGAGAAAACACGACCCCAAGCATCCTAGTCTAATTTATAGATCCTCTATCTTCTCTTTAGATCGTCGGGAAAACCGCCATCCCCTACAACTAAAGTAGAGAATCTGATCATCATCTCACATCTTAGTTTGCCCTGGCGATTATACGGGATTTTCCGTACCCCAGTTTTAGATGACTGCTCAAAAATAATTTACTCAACCCCCATTCCTTACATTAGCAATAACACATTATTTTAACTGTCACATCATATCTCAATAAATCGTGACAATGTCACATAAAGGAGAAGTTTACTTTTTCGAAGTTTACTTTTTCGGTGTCGCTCTAGTACGGAGGCCAGTAATAGTGATCTTTGATCTTCTGGATAGTGTTATCATGTCCAGCGTGACCACCAAAATCTGAACTGTGGCATTCTTGGAAGACTCTCAATTTTTCCTCTTCCTTAATAACCAAACGCATAAATGTTGAACCACTTTGACCTTTGTCTATGTAAAAAAGGTTGGTGGATTCTGCATTAAAGGTGTAGTTCTTTGTGCACCTTCACAAGACTGATTTTTCTTGTTTGGTTGAGCCCGTAGGATACTCGCCATCTCTTAAATATCGCACTATAATTTTATATTTCGTGGAGCCCATTTGGGCACCAAATTCCTGTCAAAAAGGAGTTTCTGGGCCATGTTATTATTCCACTGGTTTCGCGTGATTGGCTGTAAAACAATAGTGGGCAGCAGAAGTGGCTGAAACATCACTTCTCTGAGTCACTTCTAACTTACGCCCAGGGAAGTTAATTTGATACAAATGGAACGCGAGGGATATACATATCACTAAAACTTCTCTCGCTAAGGGTTTTTTTTTTCAAACTAAATGCGAAGGTGGAAGATCGTTGGTGCTCTCGGGGGGGGTACAAATATCAGTGAGTCGGCGCAGAGCTATGTGTATCCCCTTCATTTTTGACTGTTTTATCTTCTTACTAAAGGAAATATCGTCGATATCATCTAACACAACTAGTAACACAACCAACAATCTAACAACCTGCAAAGATGGAATATTGTCGTGCCCACAGGAGGGATACACAAATCACTGAACCGCCGCAGAGATATGTGTATCCTTTGTTTTTTCTTCTCCTGCTAAAGGAAGTATCGTCGTATCATCTAACAGAAGTAGTAACACAACTACGTTTAAAACAGGAATCAAACAACATACAATGGTGGAGTACTGTGGCATTCGCAGGGGTGGGGCGATACACATATCACAGAACAACAACAACAACAACGAGCTTTATTTGCATGACCATACAAGCACATACAGTATTGCAAAAGCTATTTTTAGGAATCAAAATTACATCATAGGGCCACTACGTTACTTTGATAATAATTTGTCACGAACATCACAAGCTAAAATATATTTTATGCACAGCAATATGTGTATCCCCTGTTTTTTCTTCTCTTGCTAAAGGAAATATTGTCGGTATTTTTATTTAACAAAGCTAGTAACACAACTAGTTTTAAGACAGTGGCACTCAAAGGGAGGATACAAATATCATGACTGAACAGGCGCAGAGATATGTGTATCCCCCCTGATTTTTCTTCTCTTGCTAAAAGAAGTATTGTCGATTTTTTTATATATCTAACACAACTACTAACACAACTAAGGTTATATTGGATGGATACACATATCACTACGAATATGTGTACGGGATACACATATCACGGGGATACACATATCGCTGTGACACCTGATCGTAGGATCCCAATTCATCATCTCAACGAGGATGTCTTGTTTCTTCGTCATTCTGAAAGACGTAAACACATAACGATGTTAGATGTTGTTTTGAGAATATATTAAATGCAAGAGAAAATGGCGCCATAGAAATGTTTAAGATATGGAAAAAATAAATAAAGTTTTCTCCGATCCTATTATAAGATACACTAGACAATTTGTAGAATATACAGGCACAATGATATACAGTAATCTGCACTAAAGTAATAATGAACGAAGCAAGAGAAATATTTTCACTTAAATGAAACAGCAAAATCAAGCAAAATGTAAATCAAGTGAGATAAAATTTTGCTTTGTATGAGTGAGCTTCTCAATCAATCAATCACGCTTTATTCACGGTATCACTTCATTAAAACTGCTCTTCCAGTGAGCCGTTTACTGAGAGAGACACGATCAAATGAAAGATACAAATCGAGTATGAAATCAAACGATACCTGAAGAATCTTCTTCATCGTCGTTAATTTCTTCGAAGGTAAATTTCGGTTCATGGTCCGCATCTTTCTTCACTACGTGTTCTTCTGGGGAGAAGGATAAATTCGATTTAACAGTACATGACCACAAGGCAGAACGCACGACGAAACTTTAAACATGACTTTCAAAATCTTACCACTGATGAACGGCGCACTGCGGGACTGGTTTGCCCTTTCTCCGGTTAACAGGCAAGCGAAAGAAAAAGCTATAGCCTGGTATTTCTCGTCTTCAGGCTTTCCCTCTAACAGATTCTTAACAACGGGATCCATGACGTTCTGTTTTCCGAGTGAGAATGGCGATTCACGGACAGGGGAAAAATCCCAGACAGATATATCGATAGCGTCTAATCTCCTAATCGGTTTGTTTTTGCCTAGTCCCTAGGCCTCATTATTCCGCGCGGCCAAAGCGTTTTGGGTCACGTGGTCCGATCGAAAATGTGACCGAACGTTTGTACCGTTGTAGTTATGTCCTGTCTTGTGAACATGTCCTCTGACGTAATGTGATATGCAAGCCAATCAGGTCATGCGATCTATCGTGGTAGTCGCGGCATAGGACTGGAAAAGAATCTCCGTTGCAGTTTGGTCTTCGAGCAAAATTTGCAATTCTAGCGGGTCGGGGACGATAGTAAAATTTGTCTTGCAAGGTTAAGTAAACATGGCGGCCGAAAGGCTGCGAAGGAGAATATATTTAATACTGTATTGGCATTGTACAACAAGAACTTCGAAAAAACAAGACCGGCTGTGCGTCGTTAAAGTTAAATTTCACGTTTTTACATATTCTAAAAATATGAAGAGCGCATTGAGCAATTTTTCTCCCGCTCTTATTTACGTATCGATCAGCTTAATTAATTTTATCCCATATTCAGTTAGCTAATACCTGTCGAAGAGGACAAGGCAAATCGCTTTGTTTATAATCTTTTCACCATCTACGTTCCTGTACAGATCATAATCAAATCTGCATCCTATGAATATTGCGAACTTGGACTTGGATAAAACGCGAACGCTTACGAAAATATGCCGCCGGCTATGACTGATCGTTTCCGTTTCTGATATGCAAAGCTAGCGATCATAGACCGATCTTTTAAGCATAAAACGCGTAAGTTTGCTGTTTGTGTTGTATTCTTCATTAGCGCTGGAAAAAGTTAGTGTTTTTCTAATATGACCGATGACGGCTGACTGTGAAACGGTTGTAAAATCACTAGTTTTTCTACAAAGGTGTCTGTGACTTTCGGTGATTCATTGGTAGGACACAGTTTGAGTTATCGCAAAATGTGACTCCTTTCTTAAAGTCCACAGTTTGCGATAACTCAAATCCTGGCCTGAAGAGCGAAGCCTGTCCACGATCTGGGAACCACATTTCGCGCTGTCGCAAAATACGGAATTTATTCAGGGGCACCCACAAGCAAATATTGCCTAGAATTTTCTATCACTTGAGAACGACTAAAAATTTCTAGTTGATCGTTCCAATAACGTAAAATTTCGACGCTTATCTCACAAATTTCCTACGATTTTCTGAAGTTTAATTTTTCCATTTTACTGCCCAGGTTAGGCTATTTTTCTTACAAAAAAGGAAATCTAAAATTTTCGGATTCGAAAGTGTGATTTAGAGAGGAATCAGAAACATTCTCACTTTCGTAATACGTTAAATTGCATCTAAAATTTTCGGGAAAATAATAGTGAAGCCCTTGAAGGTCTAAAAGTTCTCTGGGTAGCCTAAAAAGTGTTTTCAATGTATTTAGGCAGACGCAGTCGTTGGTTACCCCTGGTTATTGGAAGGACATGGAATGACTTATCTCAAAGTTCGCCATGGTTTGCGATATTTTTTGGCGCAAACCTTGGTTTTAAAACATAGAACACAGATTGAGTTAACGCAAAATAAGTCACAATTGTCAGACCACATAATGCGTTGGCGCAAAGCTTGGCCCCAGTAAAGTGCACCTATTTTTGCCAAGAATGATCTCTGACGCCGGTCAGGTAAGTTGAGTGGACGCGATTTGTGAGCTAAGAACAGAAGAGTTAAATGCTGTATTTTGCAATAATGCAAAGGGTGGTATCAAAACATCACCATAATTTGAAATGTCGCAAACTAAGACTTCTGCAACAAGGGCCATAGTTTGAAACGCATATGTTATTTCAAAATATGTCTTTATCTTTAAAAGAAGGACAGTTCTTATTGGTCCTTGCCGGCAATTGGTCGAACCGAAAAGGGTGGTTGTACTATGGGAGAAGTACTTTCATTGAGTGTAGATGAGGTTGATCGGCAAATCTCCCTGTTTTAAATCACAGAAGGTTTAATTTGCACTGCGATGCCATTGATGTTCTAAGGTAACTAGCTAGGTGGATGAATGTCCTGTCAATCATAACTTGGAAGTCTCTACTTTGTTGGCTAGTGTCATTCTCTGAATCCTTACTGCCAAACTGAAATTTTTGCTTGGTATATGCCGCTGGCCTTTCAGAACCCCTACCCCATTATTACATGTATACTGCCTATTCTATGAACCCTATAGAAGCCACCTTATCCACTTTTTGACAAAATAATTTTCGCGATCACAATATTTGTAGTCCTCGTTTACTATGCATGTACCTTATAAAGTCAACTTTGCAACCGCGACTCTTCTGTTGACACCATTATAATGTTCAACCTCATTATAGCTAATCTAGACGTGAAAAGGCGACCTCGTCCAGCAGCACATTCCCATCAGGATGAAAAGAAAACAACAAAATACTATATATATATATATATATATATATATATTCCCCAACACCGCAACCCGACACCTGCAATTGTAGAAAAAAGTCTGATTGCCCATTAGAAGGAAAATGCCTTCAAACTAACGTCATTTATCAAGCCACAGTTACTACTGAGACAGCAACCGAAACCTACGTTGGACTAGCCACAAACTTTAAGGAACGTTACAGGAACCACAAAACATCCTTTCGACACTCGAAAAGAAGCAATGAAACACAACTCTCCAAATATGTTTGGAACTTACAAAACGAAAAGAAAACGTTTCAGATTAAATGGAAAATTCTTAAAAAATGTAAACCCTACAGCAACGTTAGCAAAAAATGTAGTCTTTGCCTGAATGAAAAGTTCATAATCATCTGTAAAAAAGAACTGTGTAGCCTCAACAGAAGAAACGAATTAGCAAGTTCATGCCCCCACCGAAACCGATATGTACTTGGAAACTTTAGAGTAACGTAGCTTAAAACCCGCTTATATGTCATCCCTCTTTTATAATGTTTTTGTTACCTAGCAACCCTTCAACAGTTTCATATAACCTGAATGTAACGCATCTACCATAGCAACCATTTAAATTTTCGCATTTAACTGCCAGCCTTCCAATTCCAACAGTTCAGTCGTCAAAATTGCCTGATGAGTGTGGTCCTTGCACCATACGAAACAGTTCTGTAGCAATAAAACGATGATTACTCGTGAAACCTGAACTTCTGTGAAGTTATATATATATATATATATATGTGATGTTTCAATTCGCGGGAAACGTAATCAAAAATGATGCTAAAAAAACTGATCTTTTCCCTCATTGAGTTTTTCTGTTGGGGGTAGAGGGTGGCTGTACACAGGTTACTGCCAAAAACAGTTAAAGAAAGATGTTGTTTTCTTGATTACTTCTGATGCACCTATGACTACAGGAATTACTTGCGTTTCTATGGCCACGTTTGATCGAGCTTAATTTAGTATCGTTTTCTGAATTAGTTAATTCCATCTCGATGCATTGATGGAAGTATTCCAGTCAGAGGATATATCTTCGTCAACGACAATGAAAATGCTTTGTTTTTTCTTGATAACTATGTCAAGTCGATTGTCAGATATTTCTCTGTCATTTCATCAACAGAGGGGGACCACAGAGGTTCAATCTCAACTGGTACCCAAATTTTCACATGCTTTCTTTTTGTCAACTCATTTATGAGTTTTTGCCAAGCATTTGATTAGCCTTCGTCGAATTCACCATTTTTGGCAAAAATTTGCCTTCTGCGAAAAATCAGTCATTGTCAAGGCAGCCTTTTTTGGCATCTCATTTGAATTTTGATCAAACCTTTCATGTATTCTTTCCAAATTTGCTATTTTCGCCAAAATTTGGTATCCTCGTAAAAATTTCTAATTACCAACTGATCCTTTTTCGCCATGTCATTTGGCAAGCCATTCATTTCCTCTTGCTAAAGTCGCTATTTTCGCCAAATTTGTCATTTTTGTAAAAATCGAAAACTGTCAACATGCAACATGCCACTTTTTGTCATCTCATTTGAATATTTGGCCAAACCCTTGATGAATTTTTGGCATACACGCCATTTTTGCCGGATTTGCCTTTATCACCTAAATTTGCCATATTCTTAAAATCACTATTTGTACAAGATGCCCGTTTTTGTCGTCTCACTTAAATTTTGCCAAACCTTTGATAGATTTTTCCAGAAATTCGTTGATTTCGTAAAAAATGGCACTTTCGTAAAAACCCACAATTAACGACATCCTTCTTTTGTCATCTTGTGTTAATTTTTGCCAAACCTTTGATAAATATCTTGCCAAAATAGCCATTTTCTCCAAAGTTGCTATTCTCGCTAATTATCGACAAGCAATTTTCCCAGACCTTTGATGACTCCTTGCCAAATTCGCGAATTTTGCAACATTTGTCATTTTCGTTGAAACCCACAATTATCGACATGCCTGTTTCGTCATCTTGTTTTAATTTTTATCAAACCTTTTATAAATTCTTGCCAAATTTAGCATTTTCGTAAAACTCACAATTATCGACATGCCTCGTTTGAATTTTGACAAACCTTAATGAACTGTAGCCCAATTTGCCATGTTTGTTATTATCGCCATTTGTCAAGATGCCCCTTTGTGTCATCTCTTTGTCAAACCTTTGATAACTCTTTGCCAAATTTGCCATCTTCGCAAAATTTGTCATTGTCCATAAAATCGCCAACTATCAACATGCACCTTTTTGTCATCTCATTTGAGTATTCGGCCAAACCCTTGAGGAATTTTTGGCACACACGCTATATTTGTGGAAATTTGATTTTTGTCAATATTGCTTTTTTGCCACCTCATTTGAGATTTTGTCAGATCATGGATGGATTTTTGCTCAATTCCCCCTTTTCCCAAATTTCTCATTTTTGTGAAAATCACCAACTGACAATATGCCTGTCTTGTTGTCGTTATCTCAATCCTTGCCAAATTCGCCGGTTTCGCAAAATATGTAATTTTCGTAAAGCCCACAATTATCGACATACCTCTTTTGTCATCTTGTTTTAATATTTGCCAAACCTAAATACGTTTTTTCCAAATTCGTCATTTTCGTAAAATCGCTATTTGTCAAGATGCTCCTTTTTGTCATCTTATTTGAATATTTGGCCAAACCGTTGATGAATTTTTGGCACACTCGCCATTTTTGCCGAATTTGCCTTTTTCGCCTAAATTTGCCATTTTCTTATTATAATCGCCATTTGTCAAGAATCGCCTCTTTGTCACCTCAATCGAGGTTTTTCGAAACCTTTGATGGATTCTTGCCTAATTCCCCGTTTTCTCAAACTTGCCATTTTCGCGAAAATCGTCAACTGTCAATATGCCTCTTTTGTCGTCTCATTTAAATTTTTTGCCAGACCTTTAATGAATCCTTTGCCAAATTCGCCAATTGCGAAAAAATGTCATTTTCGTAAAACCCACAATTATCGACATGCCTTCCTTGTCATACTGCTTACATTTGTGTCAAACTTTAATAAATTTTTGCCAAATTTGTCATTTTCATAAAATTGTCATTTGTCAAGATGCCCCTTTTGTCATCTCATTTGTATTTGGCCAAACCCTTGAACTCTCCATTTTTGCCGAAATTTTCGTTTTCGCCTAAATTTGCCATTTTCTTATAATCGCCATTTGTCAAGATTCGCTTCTTTGTCACCTCAATTGAGATTTTGCCAAACCTTTCATGGATTCTTGTCCATTGCCCGTTTTCTTTAATTTGCCAATTTCGCGAAAATTGCCAACTGTCAATACGCCTCTTTCGTTGTCTCATTTAAATGTTCTGCCAGACCTTTACATGTAATGAATCCTCTGCCAAATTCGCCAATTTCGCAAAATAAGTCATTTCCGTAAAACCCACAATTATCGACATCCCTCTTTTATCATCCTGCTTACATTTTTGCCAAACTTTTATAAATTTTTGCCAAATTTGTTATTTTTGTAAAATTGTTATTTGTCAAGATGCCCCTTTTCGTCATCTTACTTGTATTTGGCCGAAGCCTTGAACTCTGCGTGCATTTTTTTTGCCGAAATTAAATTTGACTTTTTCGCCTAAATTTGCCATTTTCTTATAATCGCCATTTGGCAAGATTGCCCTCTTTGTCACCTTATTTGAGTTTTTGCCAAATTTTCGATGGATTCTTGCCCAATCCCCCATTTTCTCAAGTTGCCTATTTCGTGAAATCGCCAACTGTCAATATTGCTGGTTTGTACTTGACGTCACGGCGGCCATGTTGGTGGTCAAGAACAAAAGTATTTCTCTCCTCTGGGGACCAAGCTCTATTTTCACGTTAATTCTTCGAGAAAAATTATATGTATTGACCTCAGCATGGCCGCCTTGTCTCGTGGTTGCAAACCAAGATTGCCTCCTTTGTGGTCTCATTTAAAATTATGCCAGACCTTTGGTAAATCCAAATTCTCCAATTTCGCAAAATTTGTAATTTTCGTAAAACCCACAATTATTGACATGCCTCCTGTTTTAATTTTTGCCAAACCTATAAATTCTTGCCAAATTTGTAATTTTCGTAAAATCGGCATTTGTTAAGATGCCCCTTTTTGTCATCTCATTTGAATATTTGGCCAAATTCTTGATGAGTTTTTCGCATACTCTCCATTTTTCCCAAATATCCCTTTTTCGCCCAAAATTTGCCATTTTCTTATAATCACCATTTGTCAAGACTTCCCTCTTTGTCACCTTATTTGAGTTTTTGCAAAACCTTTGATGGATTCTTGCCAGTTTCTCTAATTTGCCATTTTCGTCAAAATTGCCAGCTGCCAATAGGCCTCTTTGTTGTCCTATTTAAATTTTTTCCCAGACCCTTGATGAATCCTTGCCAAATTCACCAATTTCGCAAAATGTCATTTTTGTAAGACCCACGATCATCTACATGCCTCTTTTTTCATCCTGTTTTAATTAGGGTTAGGGTTATAAATATTTTATAAATTCTTGTCAAATTTGCCCTTTTCGTGAACAATAGAAAAGTGAAAAAGCTAACAGGGATAATTCGCCATTTTCACATCTTCCATAATAGGCCTTGTTTTGCATAAGCAGTCTTTAATTTCTCTTGGAACGACTGTAATACCCAGGGGAATAAAGTGCAAGGGTCATGGAAAAATTGGGGGGGGGGGGGGGGCAAAGAAGGCGTGTTATGGGAGATGTGAAAATGGCGGATGAAGAGTAAAAAATCGCCTTTCTTTGTATACGCCACTTCCACATTTCCCATAATGCCCCTTATTTCCCCCCAAAATTTTGCATAAGCAATGTTTCCAATTTCTCTTGGGACGGCTATAATACCCAGGAGAAAATAAGGTACAAATAAGGGGCAAATAAGGTGCATTATGGGAAATTTGGAAGTGGCGTATATTACATTTTTTTTAAAAAAGCTAGTTTGCTTTCGTCTTCATGACTATGCACGATTCCCATAATGTATGCCTTCTCTTCTTTATGAGATTCTTCCCAAAGAGAAGTCAATTCGGTCCTTACTATACTACTTAAATAAGGAGGCACAGCTTTTGATGCATTTTGTACATGAACAACGGATTACCCCAATGATTCAAACGCTAGGGCCGTTTATTCCTGGTATAAACTGGGAAATTCAATATTTAGGCCAGGTCATGTCACGATACCAATTACCGGTAAGCCATTTAAGGCCTCCTTTATATGTAGAAACGTTGTCCAGGGTATAAGGGTTTAGCCGTTCTGGGTGCCAACGTTTCGCGCATTTACGCTCGGCTAGAAGGATGCCGCGCCTAGACCGATCACCCTTTCGATGGTAGGGGGCCACCGTTTCTCCACACAACTTTGAAAGCATGCGTGCTCGCTGTTTTAGACAATCAGAGCGTGCGCGCGCTGTTAGCTTGGGCAAAGGGGTCAGTTTTATTCTCATAAAATTGATCGTTAAAGGAAGAGACACCCTTCTCCCGGGATAATTTTTCTTCATATAAATGGGGCCTATAAAGTCAGTCCTACCTTAGCTTCCCCACAAACCTACAGCCTGTGGTCAAGCAGGGTACGAGGGCACGCAGGGGGACTTATTTAATGGTGGATGAACTCGTTATAATACAATAGCCATCCCTACAAGCACTGTCAAGCCTTCAGTTATAGATGAATATAAAAGCAACTAGTTAACCCTTACAAAACTAGCTCTGGGTCAGTCTATACATCAGGCAAAAAACTGCACGCTATTAACCCTTCCATAAGCTTAATATAAAATCGTTCCTTTCTCATGCATGTCTTGATACCCCTGTACCCTGACAGAAAGGAAGTGCAACAGAGATAACATTCCCCACAGGTTAGTATCTATAAGCAAACTTTCAGATACTGTAAGTATGAGGGGAGGAAAATTGATTCAGGAAAAGGTTAAGATCTGTTCATTCAAAGAGTGGTATTCTCTTTTAAATTTTCAGTGTATACCTGAAAAAAAAAAAATCCACGTGATATGCCATTTTCCCAGTAAGTTAATACATTATATTTGATACGTGATTTCACCAGCCTTTGTGATGGAGATACTTAGAAATAATAGAAACACATGCACAACTGCTGAAGAGACGTTATACAAAAAATAGCAATTTATAAAATACAATCGGATAATACTAATGAGCACTTAAATTTGGACATTTATTTTAGTTGCTTTATATCATGCACTGAAGACGAGGGAGAATCCCCCCCCCCCCCCCCCCCCCATGATCTACATTGAAGGAATCCATCCCAAGTACATAATGATAATAGTTAATGCTTACAGTGTATTGGCTGGGCTGTCATTAAGAGGCTAGCCTGCGTGGCCGGCGTTAAAAGGGGAAGGGGAAGGGGGACGCTCTCGCGCGCCCAAATTCCCCCTTCCCCTTCCCCTTTTAACGCCGGCCACGCAGGCTATTAAGAGGCGGGGGGTTGGGATCTTCTCTGGCTATTATGAACGTGGTCCCCAGCTACTTTCATACGAAAATAGCAGAAAAATAGAATCTAAAGAAATCCCTAGCCATTTGATCAACGCCTACTTGTGATATTTAACCGGCAACGTGAAATCTCGGCGACAACAGTGGAACTATTAGGTAACCTTAAACCTAGTGATTTATTTTACTTGGGCTTGGGTAACATTCCTATTGAATGCAATTAAGGTAAGAACTTAAAAATTCACTTAAGTCCAGGTTTCCATGTAGGCACTATCACAAATCATTCTACAGCCCTCCAATATCCTTTATATCCCAGACGCTATGATAAACCATAATAGGAAATTTTTTTATGGTTGGCATTTGTGTGTACGACCAAATTTTAGAGTGAAATATCATGAAAATGTCTAAAAAAGTCAAAATTGCTAGCAAATAAAAAAAGAAAGCAACTAGCACTTGACTTCCCAACTGGTACCACTTCACGTAAAATCTCTCCCAGGATTAAAGATTATGAGAGCAAATATCCCAGCCGTATAAATTCTTGCCTTAAGTTTGTTAATTTATTGACACTAAGACTTGATTTAATAATGAACGATGAATGACAGAGATTTGAGGAATCACGCCCATAAATTTATTTTTCAGGAAAAATGCCATCTTGAATTTGGAGCAATTTAATAAAAGCTGATTAAAAAGTTAAGGTGTGTGTTTCAAAATTACCTGGCTCTTATGAGGAACCCAGCATTTAATTAGATCGATACAATTTTCCTTTAGACTGCCTACCATCGTATACAAGTACTAAATATTTACAGATCTTTATGATTTGATCCCTACCATTATTCTCTCTTTCCTCATGTTAATATCAATACTACGAAACGTTGATTTACTGAACCAAATATAATGACTCAATTGTTTTCCCTTTCTAGTTTGTGAAAATATTGTTTTGTGACAGGGTTCTGTCCATGGAAAACCTGACCTCCCTTCTGAAGAGAGCATCTTTAGGTACAAAATCTGCAAAGATAATGGATCAACATTAGGACCTGTTGATACTTTATTTGGCAGGTATTTAAGTATGGGGTTGGTGGGCTGAAGCATTTGAGAATGGGGTACAAAAGTGACTTATCCATCCGTGGCTGAAAATTCTAACCTCTATGTAATAGTAAATGTGGAACATGCATTTTGTGTTCGATAAAATCAAAATACCCAGCCTTTTACCTCCCTTCCCCATAACATAACTGTTAATGATAGCTTCCATGTGAAACCAACTCTTGCACATTGTACACGACCACCTCCCATAATCGATTAGGGATCCAAAAACATCAAACTTTTTACAATCAAAGACTCTTGTAATATCCTACACTACTCTTACAGTATGTACAATGCTTTTCTAATATAGCAGCTGTGAATTCAAGAAACCTCTCAAATTCATCTGAACTTGAGTTCCATTAGCAGAACACAAGATAAAAAAAGCAATGGTCATCCTTCTACCATTTAGGCCTGCCAAGGGTTAAATTGTTTGCTAAACTGGAATATGTTTTCTTGCAAAATAAGATCGAGTCTATACTAAAGATCACTAAAGGGGTTCATTCGTAAGGTGAGGAAGAAAACATAGGCAGGAAGGTCTTGAACACGTAAGCAGGTAAGCAATGTCTGACACACTTCCATTTCAACTTTAATCAATTGCTGCTGAGTTAAAGTCACTATAATTATGAGGAAACTGAGACTACTCAATTGGTCCTGAGAAGAAACCACATTCTTTGATGATACAGCAGGGTACTATGGTTACAACCTTGCTCCTGCTATTTCGTTATTGTGATCAACTACTCTCTGCATCTGTTCCTTGACAGCCTAAATAAGTAAGGTTTACTGAATCAGCCTAATCAGAGCAGAAGACAACCTGCTGTTTGCGAGACCTTACCAAGCTTGGATTCGCAAGTGACCTAGCACTTGTAGCAGGACTAGAAGAGGTTAGTAGAACTTGCTGTCCACACATTAATTTCATTAGGTGCTTTTACTCATCATTGGGCCAGTAGTGAATAACCAGCAGCCATTCACCAGTACTTTGAAATCCGAGATGAGCTCTCAGTACATGATGGTGTAATATTCAAGGGCCAGCGATGCATCATACCGCAGACCCTAAAACAAAAGATCAAGCAGAAGCTACACTACTCCCTTACTGGGTCCAAGGTTGTTTATATAGAGTACAGGAGACAGTATACTGGCCAAGCACAAATGCTGAAATCACTGACTACATCCAGAAATGCGACGTCTGAATGTCATTTCAGAGTAACTAGACTAAAGGACCACTTATCTGTCATGAGCCCACATCAAGGCCATGGGAGAAAGTTGCCACTAACATCTTCACACTTGATGACAAGAATTATCTCTGCACAGTAGATTACTACTCTGGGTACTTTGAAGTGGATCAGTTACACAGCAAAACAGAACTGTCATCATAAAGAAACTTAAGAGACATTTTGTCACACATGGAACATCTAATGAATTGCTAAGTGGCAATGAACCACCCTTTAACTCTGCAGAATTTGAGAAATTTTTGCAATCACCTGGGACTGGACATGTAACCAGCTCCCTGGGCTACCGCCAAAACAATGAACGAGTAGAAAACACAGTCAAGACTGCAAAGAGCTTAATCAAGTAAGCCAAAGCATCAGGAGCCGATTATTTTCTTTCTCTACTAACCTGGAGAAACACCCCAACATAGGGGCTGAGCACCTCGCCAGCTCAGCGTGTGTTTGGGAGACGTACGCAAACCCACCTTGAAGGAGGTCTGGCCATTGGTGAAAGGTGAGACAGACAAAGTAATGCCACTTCTCTGTGACGAGAGCCAGACATGGTTCAAGACAGAAATAGAAGAACTAGCAGATGTGCGATCCTATAACATGAATCTGACAGAAGATGGGAGAATCCTCCGCAGAAACCGCAGACATCTCTGCAGGAGCAGAGAGCCATTCTACCGCTCACAACCTAGTGAGGCTCCTGTAGCCCTGCAACCCCCGGATATGGTCGCCTATCTAGAGAAAGTCCAAAGACCTCACCCAACAAAGGGTCAGTCATTCCCATCAGTGCCCTCTTGGGGGGACCAGTCTAAACAGCCAACCAAAACCCCTGTTGCAATACCTAGCAAGGCCCAACCTCTGTGCATGACAAGTAACAAGTCTCAGCTAGTTGAAAATGGGATCACAAGAGCTGGTTGGTTGTCAAAGCCACCTGGCTATTTAAAAAAACTTAATGCTTGACTACACCTGATGATTGTAGGAGACAGTTAAAAAATAGGTTTTTTTTTCTCGTTCTTTTTCTTGCTTAGAAATTGAACACTTTTGAAACTGTTGACTTTGTTCAAAACGTTCTGTGTTCAGTGCTGTGGCTGATGTTGTTATGCTTTCATTAGTTACAGTGTATTAAGTGCATGCCCACTGTGCAATGAAGTTTTTTTCTATTTTCATTTTATTTGTTGAAAAAAAAGAAAGAAGGAAAGGTGTCATGGTAGGCCTGTGGTGGTACGTTGTAACCCACATGACCTAAAAAAACAGGTGCTTTTGTAGTAGCTTTAAGGCAGTCATTAAAGATTGAATTTGTCTTTATTGAGCATTTGAGACTGCTGTCGTTAGACTAAGCATAAAACTGTGCAGAGTCTCTGAGAGCTTTGATGTTGTTGAGAATTTAATGACAGCAAGTGTTTTCGGTGAAAAGTCAGTCTCCTGCAGAAAAAATGTATAATTTTCTTCCTGGTAGACCTTCTTTGTTGCATGTGACGTACCACCTGGAAATTCTGCACAATTTTCAAATACTTCTTGTGCACAATCAACAGCCACGAAGATGTTTCATTAGGCTGGTAGAAGATTTTGAGTGATAAATCATCTTACCTTAACTTTATCGAGTAGTGAATGTTACTATAGCTAATGCATTATCATGCACACCATAAAAAAGACAAGATTTATGCAAAGGACAACATTTAACCACTAGTGCATTACAGGGAAAATATATACATACATTAATTGTATCAATGAAGCTTATCAGCCAATCCAAGCCTTTGTTTGTTTCTTTTAATGCCTGTTTTTCTTTCACGCCTGTAAAAAAAATTGAAAATGAAAAGAAAATATAACTCAAGAACTGTTTTTTTTCTCGTTAACATTCTAAAATTCATGGACAAGAGAACTTTTGTTACATGTCTCTATACAGCTACAGAGAGTGTCTACAGTAATAAAGAAAAGATATAACCTCATGATAAAATTATGACAAGATGTGAGTTTGTGCTATCAGGACAAAGCAGCAAATATTGGCAGAAGTCTGTATTTAATTATTCTGAACTTCAGATTAGTACATGTATATTTAACAATTATTCCTCGAGTCCGAATGGGCTCTGAGTCAATAGCCCATGAGGCCGAAGGCCGAATGGGCTATTGACTCAGAGGCCATGAGGGCGAGAGGAATAATTGTTTTAGTAAAATCCAACTAGCTGGTCAAAAATATTGAGAATAAAGAAACTTTAGCTAGTTAAAGGTAGACTTTAAGCCTTTTTTGCCCCCCAAAAGCCCGCGCTTTTCGCTACTAGTGGGCTATAACATATAGCCTAGTAGTAGCTCAACCAATCAGAACGCAGCATTGATGATAGACCACTAGTTGGATTTTACTAATAAAAAGTATAAGAAGCCCGTGTGTCTAGACTTTGTCGTTTAAGTCTGCTTTGTTGTGTGAATTGTATGTTTTCGCCTCCAATCTCAACAACTTTATTCTTAGTGAATTGCGCAGATGTCCTTTCTGATGGATTGTAATGTTTTTTCCAGTTCGGCAGAGTTTCTTGAAGCTTTTAGTACAGGAAGTTGAGCACATCGCCAGTTTCTATTACATAAAGATGCATGCACTAAACAACTCCCTGATAAATTATGTACATCTTTATCAAGAGAACATTGAAGCAAATGGGATTTTCAAAAATAAAATTGAGGGCAAGCTGAGAAAAATGCCCAGAAATTTATCAGAACAAAATTTATTTGGTTTTCATCTGTTTTTCATGTCATGTGATGATCTCAGTGCTTGAACAAGTTATGGGCATACTTTACATACTCTTGATGGCTTTCATAGGCTACGTTAACAAACAGCAGAATATCAAAATCTACATGTACTCATTAGAATCTGATGAAATTTGGCAGAATTCCTGTTAATATAATTCCACTTTATATGAAGGAAATAAAAAAAATTAAAGTTGAACAAACTTTAAGGAGTTTGTCACACTCAGTAGAGTATTTAATAAATAAATTACTTTTTTCTCACTACACAGTGGCCACAGCTCTTAAGGCAAAAGTTTGGAAAAATTAAACATTGATAATACCTCTCATTGCTGATTGGTTACATTTACATGTACCACATGAATAGGAAAATGGAAATTAGAAATGTTGATGTCGGGTAAGCAGGCATTTTGTGGGGAGAAAGGATATACAACTCCACTAATAATACTGTGAGGGAGGCTAGCTAAGGTTACAGAAACAAAATGAGACAAATTTTTGCAGGAAAAAGCTGAGGATAATAAAGGTATGGTATTTAATACTGGATAATTAATGAGGGAAGGAGAGTGGAATTATTTTATCTAACTCACCTATTAAAAAATCTTTGAATAAAGTTGAAGTTAAGTTGAAGTTAAGTTAATCTATATTTTAGCATAACTCAGCTGACTAACGTGGTGCTCTGGCAGTGCACTATTCTTCATAAGACAGACCAAACCAAGCAGTCTAGATTTTAGTTACAAGTACACAGTATGAGTACATTTGTGTAAGGTCTTCAGCATGCACAGTTAGTACATTATTTAATAACAATTGTTTGATATCAACCTGAAACTATACATAGCAAACCAAAGTCCTTTTTATTTGCCTCTTTCAAACTGCCCATAATACACCTTGTTTACCCTTGTTTATCTGATACACAGTGACTCAAGTATCACATGTCTTGGAGGAATATAGGAGGTCAGGCTGAACAGCATGACAGTTCACAATCATGGTAACTTTAAGAACAGGAATGTATACAGCCCCCACAATTAAGAACCTGCATTTTTCCAAGTTACTCTAAACAGGCTCTTATAGAAATGGTAGTTAGCACATTAGTTAAGGCTATTTAATAGGTTCTTAAAAAGGTTATTATTTTCTGAAGAAAAAAAAAGAAATACAGGTACAGCTAAGAGTATTTAAAAGTGATTCAACTTATTATTAACTGGCTTGCTGAAAAGTGCATGGCCCAGTTCATAAAATTGAATGCCTTCAATTTTTTCTCCAATGCATATTTCTAGCAATTACTGGTGGGGGTGTGCCATCCTACACTTCAATTCCTGACCCTAGACTTATTTCAGACCAATACCTTTAGGCAAATGTAAGGCAGTACCCTTCCAAGATTTTTTGTTCACAGAACAAACGCTATCAATAATTATTAAGTGGGGGGGGGGGGGGGGGGTATTCCTGGGAATTCATGGTGGGGGGAGGTGTGTTGTCTTGCTCTCCAAATCCTGACCCTACACTTTATTTCAGATCAATACCTCTGAGACAAATGTAAGGGAATTAACTCCCCCAAGAATTTTCATTGTCTTTACTTATGGTGATAAACACTAGTGGCTGCGATAAATGAAGATGTGTTTGAAGCTAGAGTACTATGCTTTTTCATTGGCTCTTTCAAAAGTTGCTACGATGAGTACCATTGGTGATTTTTCTTCACTTTTTGTTAAAGTTTAAACCTTTTGATGACTTTTTTCCCTTCCCAAACGTGATTGCAAATCTCTCTGTGTGAGTAAGTACATCCATTGAATAAAGACATCGCTCAACCTATCATTGGCACTTTTTTCAGTGCCTTTTACAAAAGATAGTAGGATGGGTTGCTTTGAGGTTTGTCATTGCTCTATGTTGAAGTAGAATGTGACAGCCAATATCTCTTTTTATCTTATTGCAATTCTTCCTCTGCATGTGGAAAGGAATGTCCCAGAAAATGTGCTCATTGACTAGATCAACATGTCAAAAAAAAAATATGGATAATATATTCACTAGGAGAGTTAGAAAGGCTTTAAATGCAATATCAGACAAAAATGAAACTTAACTTTAATTCTTTTTGTTAGTTTTAAGAACCTGAATTGAGAAATGTACTGCTTGTTAACAGCGGTTTATGACCAGTAGAACGACAAGAATTTTTGAAATTTCTGGTTAGGTCAAATCAGTCAAGTTATGCTGTCACACTTTATTTTGGGGGGCAGAGGTATTGGCAGAGGGGTGCATGAAAATTTAATAATGCTTTTTGTTTCTTGCTTAGAATGTCTAACTTGCTTACTTTTTTCATAAAATTATGTTGGAATTATGTTAAAAGTCACAGCCCTGATTTAAAAATGGTACTCATTTTTCTTGTTACAAAAGTCTTTCAAAAGGGTACAAAGTTCAGATGAGTTTATGTTTAACTCTCACCTGAGATGCTATGTCATTAAAAGGTCAGTGACAATGTGGTGGCCTTGACAGATTGCAAAGGCACCCTCTCCCAGGAAAAAAAATCTGCATACCAAATTAGAAGTTATGTAAAAATGACCATAAATTGAAAAGAGGAACATTAAAGCATTGACCTCACTGGCATATAAATTTCAGTTGGAGTGACAAGGCATCTATGTCTCCAAAGAGAATTCTGAATGTTGACTTATCTGATATTTACCTAAGTGTACAGAATTTTTTCCACAGATTTTACACGTAGAAGCGGTTAGCAAAGATGGCGGACGTGCTTTGCTTACTGTGTGTGATGCGTCTTCCGTTCACTGCTTAATGCAGACTTTTACATCGTTTTTCTTTATTTTTTGGTGTCTCCATGCGTCCGTTTATGTAACAAGCGAAAAGCCATCAAACGACAAGCCTTCTCTAAAGGACCTTGAGTCGCTGTTCGATAGCAAACTCAAGTCAATTCATTCCAGGCTAGACGACCTATTCAAAAAAGTTGACGACAACTACAAGGCTCTACAAGCAAGACATGATTCACTTGAGGCAAGGAATGCGAGCTTAGAAGCTGAAAATGCTAATCTGGAATGAACTCGATGAAAGATTCAAGTGTTGTACTTCTAATCAATTTAAAAAAGAACTAACTTCGCATTTCATTAGTCTCTATTAATCTTTATTGATATTTTGATGGTTTATACACATGTATCTATCTATTTGTTTTGTTTTGTTCTGTATATTTACTTTGGTACCAAGTTTATGATATTTATGTGTACCATTGTATTTGTTGTGCCTCTTTCCTGACTCTCACATTCTTAATTATCATAATTACGGTCACCCAACTAGTTTAGCTTTTTAGTTATTTTGAGTGTCCGGCTACTATGTAATTATAATTATAATCTTGTAAATTCTTTTAGTTGTTTACAGTAGTAGGAATAAACTGTTGTTGTTGTTGTTGTTGATATGTGAAATTCAGCATGATAGTGAGTCCAGGACTATACTGTAGCTCTTATGCTGAATTTTAAAATACAAAATCCCTTAACGGACATCCCGCTACACTGTATATTGGACAAATAGAGCTGGTCCCTGCTTTACTTTACTCCCTTTATAATTAAGATTCTCTAAAAGACCGACATCTCTTTAAGACAGACACTTTTTTCTGATCCCAGAGGTGTCCATCTTGAAGAGTTGAGGCTAAACCGCACTCACATTTCTTGCAGAATTTTGATCCAAAAAAGTCTAACAGCATCATCTTCCAAATCAAAAGCAAAACACATCCACATTGAATTTCCACATTATTATTCTTAGCCACTCTCAGAGAGTCATGCAGTCGGCTGACTGAAATAAATGACTGCACTAATCCCTAAACTTGCTATTTGGAGGGCCCTCATATTATTATACAGGAAACTCTTTAACTTAAACTTTGAAATACCGTAAATCCTCTATTAAGCCCCCGGGGGGCTTATTTTTTTCAAGCACTTTTGAGGGAGAGGCTTAATAGAGAGGGGGGCTGAAAAGAGAGGGGGAGCTTATTTAATTTAGCGAAACGCATCACGTATAGCAAAAATACCGTGGTATGAGACAGATTAGACTTATACGCATTGTGCAATTAAACTTGTGGTTCCCGGGCAGTACACTGCTTTGTCTAACGACAAGAAAATGGTGGCAATTCTCCACAGAGCTTGAGCGCAAAATTGAGAAAGTTAAGAATATATGAAGTTGGAAATCATGCCGCCGAAGACCAAAAACAATATGAACTTCCAGCCTGAATAAATCATAACTGATCAGTCCACGTTAATCATTAATTTTTTTGTGAAGAATAAGGATTGGGGGGGGGGGGGAGGGGGAGGGGGGCTTAATAGAGGATTTACGGTAGGTTCTCAATTTCTAAAATCAAGTGTTAATATATTATTTTCTGAAGGAAGACTTCAAAATCCCCATGAACAATGCTTCAGTTTTTTTTGTTATCGTCAGTTTTTACATGCCCGGTTCGGTAAATAAGCTCAATTTGCTTACAATTTGCAGCAAAATCAAAAAAGCTCACAACTTCACGATCTATAAAAACAAGAGCTAGCCTAGCTTGAGCTTATCTGCACCGTGACTCTAATCCTTATATAAAAAAAACCTTTTGATCGTGAAAGAACTGCAAATAACACCTTACCTCAGAAGCTCGAAAATCATTGCATCTCTTCTTCTTCTTACTGGATCATTCTTCTTGCTACTGTCCCTATTCCAACTCTTTATTTGGGCACGAGTTCTAGCTCTCCAACATATGAACATATGCGTTGACCGAGGAAAGTTTCGAACATAATTCGCACTTCTGTAAAATTCTCCAAAAACCCATCAGCCAAAACGCTGGATCAGGACAACGAAACAAACAAAACTCATACTACAGCCCTCCCCTAGTTGGGAAGTCAAATGGTGAAGACACGATCACAACGCACTTTGATTGGAAGAAACAAAAACCCATTCTATTGGTTAATAGGTGAGAGGACCAAACTGCAACGGAGGACACAACTGCAACGCTACAACCGTTTGCCTCGGATACGTCACCGAAATGAATTGACCGAGAGGGACTGGGAAAACGCCGTACAGGGACTAGGCAAGGTTTGTTTCACGTTGAGTTTGTGTGGGGCTGTGTGAACACCGCGGCAAAACATCTACGCATGCGCCAGGTTGAGCATTCCCGGTCTCTTTTTCAGTCACACTTTCCAGTCAGATCAAAGTCTCCTGCGCGCTCCCTGTGTGCAGCGTGTGGTTCAGTTGTTCTGCTTCATGCTGCCCGTGTTTTTTACTATTTTGTAGTTATTGAAATTGCTTTTATGGCTAACCAGGCACAGATCACTGAAACAATTAGTCGATTAGATTCAGAAAAGGTAAGATGATAAGAACTCAGTGTGATTTTCATACACGAAAACAAAGTTTTTGACTGTTATTTTTCACTTAACCTGGCTGAAACTAAGACATAAAAAGTTATCATTGCAAGTTTGTGTATTGTAGTTCTAATTTTCAGTTCTTCAATTTCTCAGTCTTCATGTCTTAAAGCCCCGGATTCGAGCTTTATTTGGAAAACGACAACACACAATCGCTTCGTAGTGTTATTTACCAGAGAGTTTTACCGTGCTTTGAAACGAAACTCTTCTGAGTTGATTGCATGAAACATAATTAAGCTTAATTATACTGTTGAGGTTAGCAGCAAGTTGACCACTCTATTTATTTTTTTCATTCTCAGAATCAGAGAGCGAAAGCTGGTTTGATGGCCGGACTTTTAGAAGTCGAACTTTTCACGCCATGTATTTAGCAGCTAGCCGCACAGTCTGAAATTATTGAAGTCTTCAACCAAAGGACAACCATGTAAAAGAATTAAATCGGCATTTTCTTGAATGAAAGTCATTTATAGCCATGTTTAGTTTCCCGGCACTGAAAACTCCGGGTGTTCGTGACTGCAGTCATCAAAGTCGAAGTTGTTATTAAATCCCGCCCATCTTTTGTTTTGAGTTCTTGTTTTCTCTGGTAATAAAAAAATTATTGAACGGACTAAAATTTTATTTCCTAGTTTTCGTGTTAATGATAATGATGATGTCTTTATTTTGGTTTCTTTCATGATCATAAGTATTGTTATTCTTTTCTTAGTTATCGCCTTCTCCCAAATTAACTTATGCCAAACCAGTAGCATGCAAGAAAGCCAGTAAAAACAAAGTCGTCGTGTTGAGCGCTCGCGACCTGCAAACTTTAAACATCATTTTCACCGTTGGTGCAAACAGGTAACCATGTGGTGCAAAAGTTTGAGAATAGAAAAATATATAAGCTTTCGAATGAAGTGATTTTTTCGGCCCCCTTTTTTGTCTGTTTCGCCCTTTTTGCTTTTAAACTTGGCGCGACGGCAAAGTTATGCTTACGCTATTGGTTTATATACTAGACCGGAAATAAAAAGCTGACCGGATGTTAAGTTTTGTGCTCATGCGCAGTGCGTTTTGCCACGGTGTTGGCTGTGTGGGGTGTTTTGCAGCCTCGTACCCAGGCCAGTTGGCGCTATCCGAGTTACAAGAGGAGGCTTGGACCAAGTCGATAGCGTGAATTTTTGAATTTTCCCGACAAGCTTGACAGGTGACTCACATCAAAAATAACGACTGGGGACGAGGCTG